>JANZLQ010000086.1:22191826-22206040 GCA_026212715.1 Elanus axillaris | reverse complement strand
GAGGGAACTGGGGTTGATTAGCCTGGAGAAAAGGAGGCTGAGGGGGAACCTTATCACTCTCTACAACTGCCTGAAAGCGGGTTGTAGTGAGGTGGGTGCTGGTTTCTTCTATCAAGTAACTGGTGATAGGACAAGAGGAAATGGTCTCAAGTTATGCCAGGAGAGGTTTAGATTGGATATTAGAACAAATCTCTTCACTGAAAGTGTCTTCAGGTATTGGCATAGGCTGCCCATGGAAGTGGTTGAGTCACCATCCCTGGAGGTATTCAAACAGCGTGTACACAAGGCACTTCAGAACATGGTTTAGTGGACATGGATGATGGTTGGACTCAATGATCTTGAAGGTGTTTTCCAACCTAAATGATTCTATGATTCTAAGTGACAGCAGAAGGTCCACTCTAGAGGTTAAAAGCTGAGGTTCCCTGGATACTGGTAGACCATGCAGCTGTATCAAATGGTCTAAATTTGCTTTACAATCGTACATGTTAAATAGTAAAATCTTTGCACCCGTAAGTGGAAAATAGAAGTTTGTTATTAAGGACATGTCAAAATCTGTTTGGAAATTTGAAGTCTGACAGTGATCCATTTATTTAAAAAATTTAGATCTGGCAGCAGTTTTCAAATCTGCACTGTACTGTACTGGTCCAAGCAAGACCACAGGGGTCCAGCAGTCCAGGGGTCCTCTGCAGAATCTGTGAAAGATAACTAGGCATGGTACATCAGAACTTTCTTAAAAAAACCTAAAATGTTTACTGCTTTAATGATTCCAGGGAGTCCACAAATTGTGAAGGACAGAAAACCACTGTTTGGAGTGGATCTAGAGGATGGACTGAACACACATTTGGAACAAAAGAGAAGCAGCTCATCATTCTACTATAAAAAACTGGATACTGAAACAAACTAAGAAGGGAAAATGAATTTTTAAAACAACAAATCCAGGCTTTAATGAGAGTTATGAGATCTCATTTTTATACATATTTCTACAACTATACTGTGTAATACTAATTTGAAACATATGCAAAGAGGTACCTTTGCATTGTATAAAGTGGCACAGTTCCCTTTTATCAAAGTGACTTTGATGCAACTTTCAGGTGTGGCAAGTAGTTGAAGGAGCCACACTGAATCCACACTGAATATATCAAATCTCTGTTTGGACTCACATTCATCTTATTTCATTAGCAAGCCTGGGCCATGGCATTCCCTATCCTGACCTTCATGACTCTCCACTGCTTTGTGTTAAAGCAGGACTCTCACAGCTAGGAAAGTTCAAGTATGATACTGAGTAACCCAACTTCCTAATGTAGCTTTCCTCAAGCTGTTACATTAAGTGACCACATAATGACTCCATGGAAAGGTTATAAAAGTACCCCAATTCACTAAAATTACAATAAAAAAATCTTTAACTCTCTACTATTATTTGGAGGGGGGAGGAAATAAAACGCCAGTCAAAAAAAAAAAATACCCTGCTGAACTGGTCTTATAAAATTATACTTCATTACTATTAAGTGAACCTCTCAACTGGACAAGGACTAGAACTTACAAAGATACAACTGATCAATACCCAGACTTTCACAGCTAATCAGTTTGTGTCTGCCATAATGCAAGCCTCTCTTTCCTTTAGAAAGAACATAGAAGTGAGCTTGAAGAGCATCATTTTATTTTTCAAACTAAATTTTGGGACACACTGTCCAAGACAGCTGGCTCAGCAGGTCACAGCCCTAGTTCATTTACAGAATGTGGATATGGAACAATATGGCCATTGGATAATCCAAGCTAAGCAGCAGCTCAAGAGGTCTCCAGTCCAAACTCACAGCAGGGCCAGCTGCATGGTCAAACCAGCTTGCTCAGGGCTGTGTCCAGTCTGGTCTAGAAACACGCCCAGGATGGAGCTGGCACAGCTCCCTGGGCAGCCTGCCCACTGCCCCATGGGGAGACAGTTCCTCCCTATATCCAGTCTGAACGCCTCTCAGTGCAACGTGTGTCCTAACACCATGTGGCACTGTGAACAGCCTGGCTCTGTCTTCTTGATCACCGCCCTGTAAGTACTGGGGGGCTGTTGTTGGGTCCTCCCAGAGCCGTCTCTTCTCCAGGGCTGAAACAACCCTGCTTGCTCAGACTGTTCACAGGGCAAGAGCTTCAGCCCCCAACCCCCCTGGGCACCCCACACTGAACTTGCTCCAGTCTGCAAATGTCTTGCTTCATGTTTTATTAATGTAAAATTCCTTGTTTGAAATCACCTGGGAATGTATTTGGCTCTAAACTAACTTGAAATGATCAACCCATAACTATAGAATTTGAACTAAAAATTACAAACACAGAGATATTGATAAATATAATTGTAACCTAAGTGAGGGTGCCTGTTACCCAGATTCAGGGAATGCCGGAGCTGCATTCTTTAAAACAAAACAAAATCCCTTTTGAATGCCTTCATCACTTACAGTATCTGCCAATATACATTAATTATTTCAAATGTTATGCTGAAGGCAAAAGGTGAACACCCAGCAGCAATACAGCACGAAGATGAATGACTGAGCTGCTTATCCTCTTTGCTATTATTTCTTCTTCAGCCTGATCCTTTCAGTGGGTCATATATTGTAATTCTATGCAAAATCAGCAACATTCAATATTGGCAGCATTACACAGAGCTCGTTAGACACTCACAAAAGCACAGAGCACACATCAAAGAGAGAAAGAAGGAACCTAAGTTTCTATATTTTGCTTTCAAGATGCTGCTCTATGACTTGGCCTAGATTTGGTCTACAAGCTTTTGCCTGGTCCAGTTGCACTCACTTTTAAATTTGTTCCATCCTCAACTACATCTTCTGGCATGCTGTGGTAAATCAGGTGTGAGTCTACAGAAGTTCACGGATTTTACCAACGTAGAACTCGTGTAACTTGAGGTTGGCACCAGGTCTCTTACGTCTAGAACAGCTTCCCAGTCACCATACACTGAACCAAACATGTTCTCAGGCCACAAAATCCCTGTCTCATGCAGCATAAACCCACCTGCCCCACCATCATCACATGTGATGTCCCGAATTCCCAGCTGTCCTGCTCTCTGTAGCTGTACCAGCTTAGCTCAGGTCCTAGATCACAGACTGAAGAAACACAAGCTCTCAGGCACTGGAAGTACTTGTTTGTGGAATGCCTACTGTTATCCATATTCACTGTATTAAATTGTCAATAAATTGAGAGCTGTAACTTGTTTTCAGAAGACAGCACCAATAACTTCTTTACTCATGCACAGAAATTTTCACTTCTTATGCACAAATACATCATGTCCTGTTCCAAAATAAATTACAGAACTACAACAAAGAACAAGAAGGAGCTAAAAAAAGACTGGGGAAAGAAAAATGGGAAGAAGCTTTATCAGATTTGAAGAAAAGGTGTTTAAAAGGTGATTGACTAATAAAGTTTTTTCATTTTCTTCCCAGAAGAAAAAAAATAGAATATGCACACAGGAAAATAAAAGCTGGATATAATAGGCTTTACTTTTGCTTTTATTTGCTCGCATTCTCCAGTTTGTCTGTGTTTTTCTACCAAAAAAAAGCTAGGTTTTTTTTAGCCTAAATTGAGTAAGGTGATAACTGTCCTTTATGACTAAAGTGACAAAATCTGTTGCAAAGCTATTTTAGTACTTTAGTTTGCGTAAATCCATTTTCTAGTTAAAATCAGTACTACAAATAAAAGCAGATATTGGCTATTTAGCCAAATATTCATAATTATTTTAGACACACTTGTCTATTCTCATTATTAGTGTTCATATTCAGTAATTGGAAAAGATCCTGGGTTATCTATGCTTACAGGTGAAATAAGTAGACTATTTTAAATCTTCTATGCCATGCAATCTGCTTTCAGTATAAACAGGAAGTAAAGCTTTTTATTGAAAATAATCACTTTATGAGTACAATCTAATTTAAAATGTGTAAAAGAAGCATGTGGATCTTTATGCATTTATTCCAGTTTGCTTTTTTTTTTCAGTTTTCACCTTTTAGACATTACAAAGAATAAAGGGAAGGAGCTTCTTTTAAAAGTAAGAAAGTGAAAACTGTAAGATAATACTATAGCCCAGCAATCCTAGAACTGAAATCCAAAATGCACAGAACTAAGGGGAATTCTGAAGCAAGCTCACACAATGAAGATCAGAGTATTGATCAGCTATCAACCATAAGTCATGAAACAAATTTTATAAAGGTCTCTAGGTGTTTCCAAAAGACTGAATGTGTAAAAGCAGAGTAAAAGGTATGTCCTCTGTCATCTACTGAAAAGGAAAGGCACAACTAAACACTCCAGGGCTCAGTGTGCCAGATAAATTCAGTTTCCTAACAAAAGCCAAACATGAACCAAGACTGAAAATGTTAGGAAAAATCTTCATTTACAAGCACTAGTATTGCTGGTTCTTCAGTTCTTATGCACAGAATTTTTAATAAAACAGTGGCAGGCACTTGGTGTGGAGGTATATAAGCACAAACAATGCTCGAGTGCTTTGGCTACCGTTTACACTCACATCATCTAGCTTAACTAACAATCTGTTACTTGATTTAGTCAGAGGCGAAATCTACAGCCTAGACACACACTTAATGTAGGCAGTGACCAGCTGTCATGAAACCAAACAAATGTCCTGATCTGCACTACATGGTCAGTCAATCATGTTAATTAGCAGGTTCTAACAACTGTAATTTCCCACTGTATACAACTCTGATGATTGTAAGATCAAATAGTATCAGGAACAACATGAAGTAGGTATTTCAAAGAAGGCTTAAGTAATATATGTATTAGATATGAAACAAATCTATTCGCTCCACAACTAGGATGTCTAAGCACAGCTTTCCCTCTGACCTAGAAAATACACTTCTTCTATAAAACGTACAAACTCAAAGAAGCAAGCATTAGCATTCTCTGTTTACCATCAGAGACCTAGAACCAATTTTTCAAACACACTCAAATTATGCAAGAGCTTAACTCTGAAAAGTACTTAAGTATCTACACTGTGGAGTTGATTTTGAAAATCTCAGTGCACAACAGAGGTACAAAAAAGATGTTAAGTGCCAACTTAGCAGAACTTAAGGACCTAGGACCACAAAGAAACTGTGAAAGCCACAAACTTAACATTGCTACCTGTCCATTAACCTTGACAGCACAGGTTTAAATTAGTGGCCAAGACACTTGCCTGGATAGTGGGGTGTCCTGGGTGCCAGGCCCCTCTACCAGCCCAATACTTTTTTCTGTGTCATTAGAAAAGTCCACACAAGAGGTCTTTGGAACAAGAACTAGAATTTGGGTTCCCTTACTGCCCCAGCCACAAGGTGAGAGTGTTTATATGGCCAACAGGAACAGCTGCTTCAGCACAGCTGTGGCCCCATACTATCGTTACACTCACCTAGTCTGTCATTGCCTTCTGAAATTTTCTTGGATGACTATGATCTAAGGAAGACTAAAAAACCATGGGTCAGCGTTAGGACATCTTTTACACTGAAGACCTTTGTGCAAACTAACCTACCCTGCCAAGAAGCAAAACGAATCACCCCCTCCTAATGTCTCTGTTGCCGTAACTAACAAGGTCACTGTATCTGAGCTGTCACATTTAAAGACAGTTCCAGCATCTCTACCCTAACTTTCAGTGACTCAGGGGTGCAGGTAGACTCTCAGATAGTTACAATATAATTATATTCATCCACAGGGGCAGAAAAATCAGTGTATGAGGTTTAGTTTATTCTATGTTGGCAAACCAATTAGGCCATTGTTATATCATAGCCATTATTAGGACATTAATAATGGAATGAAAATTTTCTTGGGTCTCAGAAATCCCACAAAATAAGTAAACTGATTAGTGTGATGCTATTCCCGATACGTCAACAAGTTTCAAATGCTAGATACCAAAAAGGGATAGTCAAGCACTATTTCATAGAGAATGGAAAGCATAGTTCAAAAATACTTTTGGTATTCCACATAGTCAAACTTTTTTGCCCATTAATGGATGTCACAGAAATAAATTATCATTAAATTAACAGTAAAACTCAACCATCATCTTCAACTGCAGACTAGAATGATCTAGCCAGATATCCACATGGGGGCATCAGTAGAACCTATAAGCATCCACACTGCTACTTCAGCTTGTTGACCGGTAAAGACAAGTTGCAAAGTACGCATAAAAGCAGCAGTTTCAAGACAAAAATTAATATCTCACAGGTATAAAACAACAGAAATGTCAATATGAAGGCTTAAGAGAATTCCTATTATGTAAATTATCCCTCAGAAACGATTTCTTCTGTACTTTTAATCAATTCCATTATCACTTGTGTGATAATAACCACTCTCTTTGTGCTGTAACACCCAAAACTAAGGATATTGCAAACAGGAAGAACCCACAGGGAGCCAAGTAACCTGTGATTAGTGAGATGCTATGAGAAAGACATGCTGAAATTCTGTGGGACACATTTACTGAACTGTATCTTAGGCTTTGGTAGCAGAATTCATTTGTGCAGATACATGATTTGCTTAAGTAAATCCCTTTTTCTTTTACCATGAACAACCTGTGAACAGCACTGGGAGTTAATACCAAACAATTCCTTGGTAGTACGTAAAGTATGGCCAGTTAAATAGAGCAGAACTGCTACCTCCTCGTTTCTATTTGGTTCCAGAATGCCCAGGTGTTGTTCACACAGGGGACTTCACATGAACCACAAAACTTTCTTTCGTGGCCATTAAAAGGTCCGTCTCCCTCAGCTCAGATACCTACGCTCCATCCTGTTGCCCTATGTTTCAGATATACACAGCTTTTCCATGGGACTAAGACCTCTGAAATATAGCAGTGTTGTTGTTACTGCATTTTGCATCTATGAATCAGCATATGGCTTTCCTGCCATTTTGCAGAAACCCAGCTCCTTCCAGTTGTTCCAGTTAAGACTGAGTCCCTAATAAGAGTTTGTGGAACAACTGGCTGCCAGGCCTGAGAAAAATGAGAATATTCCTAACACATGAGGAATGATAAATAGCACTGCTAGCTAAAGTGCAGTGCCCTAGTTAAAGACCTATTAAGGGATGCATTGCCGACAGTGTGCTAGCTGATCTAGTGTACTGTGCAACTGCAATGCTCTCCATTCATAAAGTCTATACATCTGTGTTTTAACATACTTGAGCTACCCTGTGTAATTTAAAACATGATCTCAGCTGACCCACATGAACAGGACAGATGTCAACACTGACAGATACTAGGTAACATTTTAATTTTAGTAGGAGATGTCAACTTTTACTAGCATGCATTATAGTTTGCAATTTATTCACAAATAACTTGCAGTAATTTTTTTCTTAGCTCCTCAAGGTCTCACATTGCTATGGCTACATCATCTTATGACATTAATATTTTACTTACTTTTCTTTAGCCTGGATATGGTCACTGTTAATTACAAAGATAAGTATCAGTTTATTTTAATAAATATCCTCCTGACTCACACAAAGCCAGCATAATGTTCAGAATCAAGCACTTATACATAAGGCACATTTATACTAAAATGAATGCATGACCGAAGTTATTTGAGGCACCTTGTTAAAAAACTATTGGTTGATCTGTGATGCAAAGACAGACAGCATAAACAACTAAGATGATTTCAATAACAAGTTAAAAATCAAGAAGACAGAAAATATATAGTCAATTTTTTCCAGTTAGTGTAAAATTTACATTTATGTCTTATGGCTTTAGGGTCTTCTCAGCTTATCACAGAGCATTTGTAGGTAACAGTCAGTCTGGTATGTCTAAATCTTTAGCCCTGTTTCTGAATGCATTGCTGAGGAGAAAAGAAGTCAGAAAGAAAACAGGTCAGTAAAACTCAGCAGACTACTGAGTACCAACAGATACAATAATGGTTAGGTTTTTTCTTTTAAGAAACTACTGCAAAATTACCAGCTCTGTGTAAGAAAATCAGGACGAAGAAATGGGGAGAGGGAGATGAGTTGAAAATATAGTTACAGATTGAGCAGCAGGAATCTGCCAGCAGTCCACCATAAAGTTTTTAGTTCAGTATAGGGGAAAAAGTGAAATAGTGTCACCAGTTAATTATTGTTTCAGTAGAAGGCTAGCAATGTGTTACCGAATTACCTGAAACAGATTTATTTAGACAGCTAAAGTGACAAGCAAAAACAAAATTAAAATTGACATATAATTGAAGGTATTAACTAAAATGCATAGAAAATATAAACAATACTTTTAAACAAATGTTTATTTATGATTCGTCTTTTCTCACAGTTGTGTTTAAAGGTCATCATTCAATGTTTGTTCCTCCTAGTGGAAAGACAGCAGCAATGCCAATGTAAGTATGGAGTAAGAGGCAACAGACATTAAAATGCAACAGACATTTTGGAACAGTTGGGACTATTCAGACTAGTGCAGTTAACACCAAGCAGAGCATGCCTGAAGTCTAACCAGTCTCTAGTTCTGTGAGATACTGGCCTAATGGGTTAGTTCTGAAGACAGGTACTAAGTTAGCTCTTTCACTTCCTAGTGGAAGCCTTCAGGGCTTTGATTCTGCAGAAAAGGCTCTTCCTAGAAAACCATGAGTAAAGTAAATGGTTAGACAGCTGGATTAGTGTATATATACACGAGTTCAAGTTCATTATGGGACAAAAATGTGAATAATTACTACTTGTTCAAGGCAATGAAAGTACTGCATCAATGCCACAGTAATCCAGATACATGAGAAAGTAAAAGGACAACCCTTATTTTTTTTCTAAAAATGTGCCCAAGAATTAGCAGAGCAAACATTAGAAGGAAAAGGTTCTGTACAACATGAACTGAGCTTGACATTTGAAATAGTGGCTGATAGAGCTGCAAACACTGAGGACCACCCAGAGTGAATAAAGAGGTAGAGGAGCACACAGAGAGATGAACCAGATCATGCAACTATGTGCAAACAGCCTGGAATGTCAGAGATAGAATGTAATTTAACCAAGACAAATGCCAAAAAAATGAAGATAACAAATGAGAACATGCTAGGAGGCAAGAAAAAAATCAAATCAACAGAGACCTATGCAAGTAATGAAAAAACGTGACAGATGAGAATGAAACCAAAAGGGAAGGTAAAAGAAGCATCTGGTTATGAGAACTTTTTGATTTGTAAGAAATGTGTAGGGTCTGTGGGAGTTAACTAGTCAGATATGCTTGCAGCTGCTGGCAGATTTGGAAGCTGATCACATCCTCCAGGTTCAGCTGCAGGGTAAGATTTTACAGAACAAGAACCTCCTTTTCCTTTCACATCACACTGTTGTTTTTCCTCTACGGGAAGGATCAACCACCACCTGCCCAGAGGCTGAAATGACCACTTCACAGGTGCTTCATTTAGGCTTCTCATTCACTATTCAGTTTTCCTTATCCTAGAGCATCACTAAGACACCAACAAGAAACAAGAAAACTTGCTACAGTCCTCACAGAAGTCATGGGCTGCTCTATACTCGTTCAGTACAGCCAACTAGCATAGCCACCATTGGACAGAGAAGTATGCAGTACTCTGAGCTGTCCGTAAGCCCCTAAGCCTCAGACACTTACGCCAGCTGGCTCCCTTGGAAACCTGCCTGCATTGCCCTGGTACATGTGTGAGGCTTCTCATGCTGCCTTGACATCCCAGGGTGTGGTTCTAAGTGGGGCACATCCCAACGGAGACTGTTCCGAATTTCAGCCGACTCTGATGCTTCTGCCTTTCAAATAGCTGTGAACTTGAGAAAAGGTTTAACACAAGCCTTCTACAATTTTTCATGGCTGAGTTGCTGAGTGGGTGAAAGAATGGGTCAGAACAGAGGGCACTTGCAACATCTCTGCTGTTGCAGAAATGTAGCTTGAAAGCTAAATTCAGAGAAGAGAGATCCAAAGATAAGATGCCTACTACATTATTAGAAATCTAATTTCTGTACTATCAGAAAATAGGATGGATCATATTGGTATTTTTGTTGTAGTTCTTGTTGGAAAATTTCTATTTGTTGTAATGTTTTATTCAGGATCTTTGAAGGACTTCTGGCCAGCTGCAGGTTGCAACCATGAATATCCCCAGCATTTCAGAGTGGCTGAAAACTGTGTTTAGATTTTTCACTTAGACAGTCATCTCCATACAGTTCCAACTCACATTTTCCAAGCCACGGAGAGATGCTTGTATAGTAGACCTCTATGATGTGCTTAGTGATAATACATATCAGCCTTTCTGTGCCACTTACACAGAAGGAGCCTTCCATATACCTAGGCATAGTCAGTGACAATACTGAACCCAATGGTTTTATAAGGGCTGTTACCACATGCCTTTGCCATAACAGGAGCACAATATTCTGCTCATCACAGCCAGACATGCTGAAAGCAGGGACACAGTATTAGCATCTTAGGGCTCGGTATTTGTCTTCTTAAGCTGACTTAAATCTGCAAACAGAAACCCAGATGTGCACTCTTTCGTAACTTTTCCGTTCATATGTAAATCCACAAATCTAGCCTGAAAACTCCACATCTGAGACGCAAAAAAAATGACCCATTTATTTTACAGGAAGCTTGTGTGTGTACGTTATATGGAGCCAGGACAAAACCTTAGCAGATTGTGAAACAAGAAAAACCCAGATGAGCCAGCCAGCTTTGGGACCAGAAGGACAGATTCCTAAATAATCCCCAAATTAGCCTGCAAAGAATTACTGCTTCTCCAGCTTGTAGGTCTTACTAAACAAGACTCCTTTGCATGCAGTCTACATGCAGAACCTTTCTTGATGAAATATTCTCACTTATACTAAAACCATTACAGATATGTCAGTAAAGAGTGCTAGTGTTAATGACATCATCATCCCCTGGTGCCGCAAATATCATCCCATGGGATCCTGCTCACAGAGGATCAGCATGTGTAAGGATATTCTACTTTTCTTTCCATCTGAGGTATGATATAGATCATGCAATTCCTAAAGCAGGACCATGGTGTCACATAAACTGCTTTCAGAACTGCTCAGACATTCATGTCACTCTAAATGCCTCAAGTCCTGTGAGCAACAAAAGGTGACCAAAAATTGCGATAATAGTGTGTCATCTTTTTCTGGCTTGGAAACTCACAATCTGTGCCTGATGCAGCACCCTACTCCTTCCCTGTTCTGTTCTACTTGTTTTACTCATGAATAAACATAGTGACACCTGTCCCTGATGAGTGTCATACAGTCCTAATTGCATTACTCCACTGTGTAGTACTTGTTCGGAAAAAGCATTACTGAAGAACATTGATGAAGTGCAGTACAGCCAACAGAGTATTTCTATGAAACCTTCAATTTTCCAGCACTTCCTGATTATCTTCTGATTTGAGCTGTGTGACCCAGCTGAGCATTAACACTGATTTTTGAATTTAATTACAGACACTCTGGCTTGGAGAGCTGTGACATGCTGAAATTCAATTGAATTGGGCTTGCCCTAGCCTCCTCCTAATACACACTGTGCTGATTAATCCAGTCCTGTTCTGATTTTCTGCAGTGCAGGCTACATTTATCTGTTCCCATTACTTCAAAACGAATGCTGTCCACCATTTGCATCCCTGATTCAGCGCTGATTAACCATATGCCCCACATCAGCTTCTTGTACTTCACTGAAACAGTTATCACAGCAACCTACTGCTTTAAAAAGAACAGGGGCAGTAAAAAGACAAAGGAAGGGCAGATAGGCACTCAATATGTGTTTTGGGGAGGGATTTACAGATTTAGATTTGCATAGGCTAAAATAGGCATATATTATTCAGAACATCTTTATTCATCTACATCTTTATTCCTATCCTTTCCTTTTGACAGCACATGTGGTTGTATTACAGCTCAGTTTTTAAGAACCTTTATTTCACCAATAACGTAAGTAGATTACATCCACCCAGGGCCAACTCTTGAGGACCGATGTTAGCCGTGGAATAATGACAAATACTTGTTTACTCTACTGCCTCATGGAAGGGGTAAGGAAGAGATGCTGTTCCAAGCTACAAAGTCCTGATTCATGTTTCTTACCTACAAAATCATAACCAGAACCCAGCATATTGGAACTTACTCTCAGTCAGTATCATAATAAAGTCATGTTCCAGGATGTCCGGAATACAGCTATAAAAAATATGTCATCAGGAGATTATCACCAGTAGAATTTAAAACACTTTAACAAGTATAATATCCATTTCCTTTTCATGGAACAACTAATGCATAAAAAAGCTTAGGGCAAAATTTTAAAGAGTGAATCAGAACCTCTTTCAGAAATTACCTGGAAATCTTCATTCAAAATGGAAGTTTAGTTTCCAAATTACTTTGAAGTTTTTGACACTTTTCCCCTTAGGATCTGAACCTGCAATTACAAAAAGGTTCATCTCTAAGCATTTTGAGCATTAGAACTTCCCAGTTTCCATCTGTTAACTGAGCCACGGCTCTGTTGCTCTGACCCTGCGACACCCTTTTCAAATTCCTATTTACTAATAACCAAGTAATTAAGTTATAACCATTCCCCTAGACTGCTATTCCTTCCTTGTTTCTGCCTTATTCTCCACATACATCAACCTTATAATGAATTGGGTTTTAAGACTTTCAGGCAAGCTTTCAACTGATGAATTCACATCTTGCTGTTTGTAGATCTGCAGGGCTTTACTGTCTAACAGTCTTTGTTAATGGGAAAAGGAGGAAGAATCCACAGGCCATATTGTTCACTTCTCTACTGTGTGTATAGGGTGATGTCTGTCATTATTTCGGGACAAAATCTTTGCATTTTCCACTTTTTATTTCAGCAGTCCAGTCTGCTTGGGGTTTTGAGTTATACACAAAAAGCAGATTTAAAATTTGTTAAATGATGCCCAAACTCAGAAATTCTTCCTTTAAATTACAGTAAGCTCTATATAGCAACAAAATATAGGATGTGTTTGTGTGTATAAAAGAAAACCCTTGTCAATTCAGAAGGTGTTAGCAGAGTTAGTATCAAAGATTTGCCAGTATTTTGCTGAAAGGATCTTCCTAATTATAAAGTCTTTCAATTTTGCCTTTTGAAACATGCCTCCTTGTAGTTCACAGCCCACTTGTAAACACTTGGTGAGCTCTCCTGTAGAAAATTACATGGGAGATGGAAAAAGAATAATATATCATAAATGTACATACAAAACATTATTTATTATAAAATGCTACTATGACATATGGGCAGCAGCAATACTTTCTTCAAAAGCTCTCTCTGTCTGTTGAGATTTTTAACCTGGGGACCTAGCATCAATATTCTTAACATGCTCAGTAACAAGCAAGCTGAAATATATGTTAATTCAAAAGCATGCATCTTTCTATTGTCGTGCAAGTGATTACACAAGGGCTACAATACTGAATATACCACACACTCAAAATGGGTTTACACAAACAGAAAATAAACATATTAACAGAATAAACAAATTATATAAGGCTTTGTTTATTTTTCTTTATACAGTCTGTCTTGCTGAAACATTGAAGCTGGCCCCTAGACACAGTCTTCTTCATAGGGATCACTTCACATTTTACGTTTAATATTCAACTGCTCGGTAAACATTCATCGTGCTCTTTCTCTACACAAAATTAAAATGAAATCCATGCTTTGTATCATGTTAACTAGAGCACTTTAACATTCAGAATTCTACAAATATAACATCTTGTGAATTAGGTGATAATGTTTCGCTGACTATTTTTTAAATACCCACTCTTCAATGCTGCTCTTAAAGCCAAACTAAAATATAGGGAGAAAACAAATAGTTTAGTCCTTTATCAGTGGCAAAGGTAGCACCAGATATTGTTTTAAAAATACAGGACTGGAAAAGATGTCTGGTCCATTATTTTACAATCAAATCCCATTTATAATCTCTTTCAATAAATCTAAACCTCCAGCTCCATTTTTTGTCTGGATTATGCTCATTTTATGTTCATTTGGTTTTGTGCCACTATGATGGGTTGACCATGGCTGGACACCAGGTGCTCACCAAAGCCGTTCTATCACTCCCCCTCCTCAGCTGGACAGGGGACAGAAAATAAAACAAAGGGCTTGTGGGTCAAGATAACGACAGGAGAGATCACTCACCAATTACTGTCACGGGCAAAACAGATTCAGCTTGGGGGAAATTATCTCAATTTATTACCAGTCAACCAGAGTAGAGTAGTGAGAAATAAAACCAAGTCTCAAAACACCTTCCCCCCCCCCCCCCCCCGGGGGCCCGGGGGATGGGGAATGGGGTTTACGGGCAGTTCAGCAAA
>JANZLQ010000086.1:22181507-22191726 GCA_026212715.1 Elanus axillaris | reverse complement strand
AGTACCAAAACCTTGCCACAGAAACCCAATACAGCCACATATTCTGAGAGAGTTGAAGACAACTTTTTTTTTTTTAAGCTGCCTCTCTGCTGTTGAAACAACCCATTGCTGTTTCTCTCTCTAATGAAATAATTTGTTACGGTACCTTCAGAATTCCCAGTACTATTAAGCAGAATAGATTCATCACTTTTTACATTCTCAGAGCACTTGTTTGATCCACCAATACAGTTAAACGTATGCTAAACTTTAAGAATATTAATATTGCAGCTGACCATGACAGCATATACAAGCGTGCTTCACATTTTATAAACTAAAATGCTCTGTGCATTGATGAGTTGAAGCAATATGCTCCACAAGTTGAAGACTGAGGCCAAGAGAGCAGGAGATCAAGATCAGAGGTAGCCAATACAAAGAAAAGGCAGAAGAGCAGATGTGGGACAAGCTTGTGCATCAAGAAAGAATAAACTAGGGTAAAACATTTGGGGGGGGGGGTGTGCTGCTGTTTACTTTAAACACAGTAATTCGTACTTCTTTAAGATCATACCTATTAACAATCTATACCATATTCACATATAAAAAAGAAAAAACGTATTCCAGCTGAAATCAGTGATTGAGGGATTCTTTTTGTAAAGTAGCTAAAATGTTTCAAACCGAACTATTTTTAAGCTTAAGTCTATTACAAGGAATAAACGTAAAAATATTGTTTATGAAACACCATTATATATTACATATTGAAAAATGCCCTATTCTACAGTGCAGACCTTAAGATTTAAACTCTATTTGTGCACTAGTGCAATACAAAGCCAATATTCAAGTATCATGCTACCTCTTCCTTCTCCTGCTTTCCTGGATTCTAAACCTAAGCTTCCCCCTTTCTGAAATAATCATAGTAATGGGAACAAGAGGTGGGCTGTAGCCTTTGGTGCCATCAAGCACTGTGAGGAAACCTAGAAACTGAAGTTCTGACAAACAAACGCAGGATCAAACACTCAGTGTTGCAGGTGGTGGATGCTGCCTAGTTGCACAAACTGGGCTTAGATCCTAACACTGTCCTGTTCCTGCAGTTCCTTCCCGAGCTGTAATCCTACTCAATGTTTTTTTGTAAAAGACTACACAGAGATGCCAAGGAGCTCACATGAATAAGTGCTGCTGGATCAGGGTGGTTCTCCCAAACGGACTGTAGGCTTGATTTCTACAGGTTCAGCATATTACTATCTTTTGGCTTATTAGCTGTTTCAGAAGAATCTGCAGTTTACTTTTTTACTGAGAGGTGACTTTAATCCATATAAAGACATTTAAGCAAATCCCTGTTATTGATCCTGCAATATACAGTTGAAAAAAAAGGGCTACATTTTTCATACCTTCCCTTTGCTTGCTTCTGGGTTGAGGTTTTGATTATTCATTTTTTTCCCATGCTGCTCTGTGTTTTCCTCATTGTCACTTCAGTTGATTTTCTTGAACTATTCAAAACTAACATGTTTGAGAACTGTGACTGCCATTCTAAATCCTGTTTCTCATAGTCTTCTATAGTCTTCTAGTAGTCTTCCACTCCCTGCTGCCATTCAGCAGCACGAATGACAAGTAGCTGAAGAAGTACATGTTAGACTGTGAACTCTATGGGGCAGACATGCTGAATGTGATTCTTTGTTGTCTTACAAGCTGTGCAGGAAATCAGACCTATGCACAGCAGTTGTGTACATCACTACCACTCAAAGGTGGCCAGGCATCCTTTCCCATTTTGCATTCCCTCAAGTTGATAGCAAAAAACTAAGTCAATTAAATTTGGAATAATTTTTAATTAACAGGTGATTTTTAAGTGTTTTCTGTTGCTAGAAGCATTTCAGAAATTAAAGCAAATGACACCAATTAATGAAATCCTTTGAAAATACATAAAGCAAAACTTTTGTTTCAGTCCTAGTCATTGGACAAAAGTGGCCTCATTGGAACCATCCTGACAGACACTCGCAAAATTGTGAGATCAGATTGTGTACTATATTCCTCAAGGGAACATTATTAAAATAAAGATAAACTTGCAGCCAGTGAGGTTTAGATGGACTGTTTGTACTAAGCATAAACACAGGCGTTTTCTTGAGTCGCTGCCTGAATCGTGGCTCCCCAGATTAACAAAAATTAAATTCTCCTATCATCATAGGCAAAACACAGATAAAGAATCTACTGTGCACTCTCATAAGCCAAATATCATATACTTAAAAGAGTATCTGTAGCATAACTACAGTTAATTTAATTATTTTGTTTATCTGTGAACACTTATGCGAAGATCTGTATCTTCACATTTGCATCTTGACATGACTAATGAAAGTACAGTGTTTTGCCTGCAATTAATTTGTTTTCACTTAATATGGCAATGACTGATTAATTTCATTTTCTGGTGTGGAGGACATCCTGTAACACAGTCAATGTTACTTCAGAACCTTAGAACTTAATTATCTCCAAATAGAAGGCAGAATAATAGATACGATTTTACTCTCTCTTTTTCTCTTTATCTCTGAAATTACCTACTGTGTATCATAAGATTTTTCAAAGATTTATGGTTAAGCAAATGCTACTCTTATTGGTGCCCAATTCTCAAAAGGAACTTTGCATTAGTAAGGCAAGTAAAATTTGATGTGGAAATGTCTTGTTAGGATTATGTTTATTGTAATTTATTTAAACTAAATTAGAAAAAAAAATCATCTACAATTAGAGGGTGGTCCTACTTTTCTAAGTGCATGTAAAATTATGATTGGCCTTCATGGAAGTTTTGAATGCGCAAGGAATAAAAAGTGATCTTAAGGGATATTAAGTTGCTCCTCTAATGCGACATAGGATTATGAACATCAAATAACTACACTGTGGTCAAAAGACAATGGTGATGAGACCTCTTGAATTTCAAGAATACAAATTTACAAATGTGCCTTCTCAATTCAGAGCAGAGTTTGGTATTTTAGTTAAATTTCTAATTGTTTTAAACAGCATTCAGAGACTTCTCACATCATTGCCAAAGTGTTTTTCCAGTCCACATCTGTGGAATGGAATATTGAATTCTGAGACATTATTGGAAAATAATAAAGCAGGTATGATTGCTGAGTCACAAGAATCAAGACAGCTGTGACACTACTGGGTGAAATCTTAATTACTACGATTAGTTGCAAGATCTGCATCGACTTATACAAGGATAAACCTTCTCTCATGAATTAGAATTTTATTTTGTGGATATCCTGAAGCATTCCTTTCACACACACTCTCATAATTTGGAACTACACAAATGTGGGCAACATCATACAGGAAATGAAAAAATAATACCATGCAAGAATGACATTTTCTAACAGTGCTAGTTTTTCCAAAACAAAATATAATTATTTCTAGAGGATGTTCAGTAACATTCGTACCAACTCAGCATTCTGAATTTTTAGTTGCCCATATGCTGGGAAATCTTAGGCCCAGTCCCCCTGCAGTGATCCTAAAAATGGAATGATATGGAAAATTGTTTGGATGTGAATATAAATAGCTTTTAGCTTTTTTAGCAAAATCTTAACCAAGCAAAACTAGTTCTGGGTCAAGCAACAGTTTTCTCCTCTGCGTCATCACCAGTTTAAAACCAGTTATTTTTAGAGTGAATTTTGACTAAAAACATCCTTTTGAGAGGAAAAAAGAGGTTTCACTTTCAAAACACTCAAAATATATTTTGGCTGCTTCAACTTTTGTTTTCAATTGTTACTATTTCAAGCCACAACCACCTGCTGGATGTAGTGTGGATGCCCATACAGGGTTTGTTTTTTTTAATCTATACTGTATTTTTGGCAAACAGATTTAATTAGCAAAAATGCTGTTCTGATATACATGTAGTTTATCCTCAATTTTAGCTCCATCTTATTTCTAAGTTTTGACAACAATTAAATAAAAAAGATGATGAAAAGAAACTTCACAGCAGCTCTTCTTTCGTATTATTGTCACACTGAGTCGGAGTGAAATGTTTCACACGTAAAAGTGATTTTTTTTAAACCAAAATACTGCATGTACAGAATGAGTCATATTATAAATCACACTACTTCTGTTGAAAGAAACACTTTGCACAGAACTGACGTTCATCTGGTTAAAAAAAATTATCTGTTTTTATGAAATGTGATTTTGATCTCCACAAATCATGCTGCTCATAAGAAACTTATACAATAAGCACACCATTTTCAGCTTCATACATTACCAGCTGTCACAGGCTGCAGCCAGGCTTGCCCCCTGAGGTTTTCCAAATTCTTGTCTTTGCTATGGAACATCCTACAAGCTTGCCAAGAGCTGAAAAGTTGCTGCCCAAATACAGTAGATTTAGAAGACCTGAAGATGTTTATGGCAATGACCAGTTATTTTCCCTTAACGCATCCCATTGTTCTCTCACTGAAAGCTACTCTTGGTTGCCAACATTTTTACATATTCCTGTTTGCTGGTTTTTATGACGAGATGACTTCTGAACAGTAGCTGCAGAGCTACTTTAAATCAGGAAGCTACACCAAATAGATATTCTCTAAGGGCGACTGACTTTCTGAACTTTTATTTCTACTACCATTTTTTGTCAGACAACATACTACTTATCCTAGATAGAAGCTCAGTCAGGAAAACTTCCTCGCAGGATATTAATCACATTCATGGCAGCCCTGTTGCATCTTCCTCTCCACCAGCAAAGACCGCACGTATCCACAGAAGCTCTGACTGCTGCAAGGGGACTTCAGAGCAACGTTCATCAAACTTTCATTAAAGTGTCCCCTTTTTTGGGCTCCCAGCCTGGTATCATACGTGGGAAGATAAGCAGAGAAGTAGAACAGATGGTGGCAACAGATGCCATTGCTCAACAGAGGTGAAAGGCCGTGGTTAAACTCACGATCCCACAACTCCCATCTTTTCCTCAGCTCCCTGCCACCCCACGTATTGTCACAACTACCCTTTGGCACTGGCAGCAGGCCTCTGTCCCCACCCCAACTGTAACTGCTAACCTCTGCGCAGTCCCGCTTCCCAACTTTGACACTGGTTACAATATTCAGCTTCATGATTAACTTCAACATTAAAATTACTTCTATTCAATTTGCATAAAATATCATGTCTGTAACTGCATATAGTTGGCATTGGATGAATAGTAACACACAAAATATCATTTAGAATTGAGGTATCATTCATTGGTAAGGCCCCTATATGACCTCCAACTGAATGCACTAGCAAAATTACTATAATCTTTGGTGCAGGATCAGCCTATAAGTTGCCAGGAATCAATACTGCAAGGTATGGAGCACTCTGGCTCTAAGTGCTCTGAAATAAATTTTTAGCCTGAGACACATCATCAGGAGAGGAAGTTGGTTACGCCGCATCCTCAGACCAACACAGGAATCTTCCAACTCAGAGCAAGGCCAAGGGCTTGATGAGGACTTGACTCCACACTTATAATTTAAACATAGCTAATTAAATAAAAACAAACTAAATATTTTCTACTGCTTGTTTTACTTGTTGCAGTAACAATTGAGAACAACTAGAAAAAGGACACATTTTTCTTAATTTTGTGTATTTGCCAAAATTTTTTGTACAGCGAGTTTCTCTTTCTTATGTGGTCATTTAGACTGTTACTTTTAAGAGTTTTTTTTACATGGCAATATAGAAAACAGAAAATAAAAAGCATTAACATTTTCAGGAGCACTCAGAAGTCCAGCATTTGAAACTTACATTAGGTACTGCTTTCTAATGCGTCTTGTCTCCTTTAATATTCTTTAATACACAGATAATACATATTTAAGCTAGAAGCACTTCAGAATTATTTGTACTGGTCCTAATACCCAACCATAAAACTGGCAATGGAAAATAGAATGTGTATGTCTTCCAGGAAAAGACTTCAAGATAACTGCATGATGCCGCCAGGCAAAGGGGAAATACCAAATACCAGTTTCCAGAGCCACAATGCCTAGCTAGGAAAGACTAAAAGCAAAGAAGAGAGAGCAAGCCTCAGCACCTATAATACAGCTAGCAAAATATTCAATTCTAGAGCAGTGATTTTCAAACTTCTGATGTTTGTAGACACCGAAAAAATTTCCAGTGCAACCTACTGTAGAATTAATATATGTGAACTTTTTTCCTCAGTCATCTTCCATGTCTTAGAAGTTATTCACAGACCCACCCCCTTACACTCTCCATGGAGTCCAAAGATCACGTACTAAAAGTCACAATCAGAAATTCAGCAGCCAAATTCAGCAACCTTTTAAAAATAAAAATAATTACAGTTTTAGAAGACAGGTTTGTGAGGAAAAATTAGAGGGGGAAAAAAACCAAACCAAACCAAACCCATACATAAAATTTCTTTGTTGTATGTCAGAAAGATTCCATAGTGGTGTCCAGACATTGTAGCAAAATTCTTAACTTTCTAACTTCTCAAGGCCAAATCCTATTGTCCCCATCCCACAGCAAGTTCAGATCTCCAAATCTCTTAGGGACTTAATGAACTGCTGCTGAAAGTCAGTGGCCAAGTCTCACGTCAACTGACTTCCAGATGGCAGAACTGGGGAGCAATCAAATCTCTCTCCATGCTGGTTATGCCTCCACCAAGTAACTCCTTAAATCTTCATGGCAAACTGTTATTTTAACAGCCAGATGTTTTAAACAGGTACGCTTGTGCTATGAAGCAGATCTTCCACACCAATGGGCCCAGGTCCTCCATGCTGACTCCAACTGAATCATTCGCTCCCTACACTCCCTGATAGGAAACCCTTGGAAGTTTTTGAGATACCCAATTTCCTTCAGCCAGAAGGTTTTTCATACACATGTAAATGTGGGGAGTGCTATGACAAATTAAGTAAGATCTCTGCAATGTAAGAATAAGTATACCTGATCAGAAGAAACAAAAAGAAGAAATTAGAAGAAATCAGAAAAAAAAAGAAGCCTAGTATGCAGCTTTTACTCATAGGAAGAAAGCATCCATACCTTAGCCTCGGATTGGCCCTAAAAAGTAGGAAAAAAATGAGATAATATCTGTCTCTAAAAAAATTAGGTTTTGTGGTGTTCATAGAATTTTTGAAATATATAAATATACAGTTACTTTTGCACAAATGTTTACGTTGGTCACTTATTATTCAATTCATCTGTGTTAGTGATTAAGCCATCATAAATTATTTATCATTTTCAATAGTCTCAGAATTCAACATTCCACTCCACAAATGCTGAATGGAAAAACACTTTGGCAACAAAGTAGAAAGTCCCTGAATGCTGTTTATCAAAGTAGTAACATCTGAAGATGAATTCAAATACATAATATCTGCTGCCCTGTTGTCATAAAAATCCACAGCTGCATTACAGGCTACATACATTCTCTCAGGCTATCTGCTGAGATGGGGTAAAAGAACCCTAACCCAAAAAAGGAAGAGGGGCTAAAAAAGCTTCCACCTGTAATAAAGATATTAATACAGATATGGTATCAACATAGATGTGAAATTCAGCCATATTCTTGAACATAGCATAGAGATTTGGTGCCTATACTTGCAGACATTTTTGCCACAATCAGTACTTTGCTGGCTGGGGCTTGATGCTGTTTTTGTGACTCATCTGGGATATCACCACGCTGCAGGAAAAATCCTGCTGTGATCTACAGTCTGTTCAATGTAGGAGTATTACAGTAGCACACAGAAATCATTCTGACGCCCTTATAGATGCCGAGTAGGACCTTACTACTTCTATTACAAACTGTTCAAGTGGACTGACTGGGGCTACTCATTTGAGTAAGATTTGTTTTACTGTTGGTACAGAAGAAAAAGCTGGGCCTTTACATTTATTAAGAAAAAAGGCATTTTCTAACACAGTTTAATACAAATTATAAAATCCTTGAGGAGGCTTAAGAACGGGTCATATAATTAGCAAACTTTCAATGTTTCATTTGAATGCCTTTGGTGCTTCTGTAGAAGGAGGAGTCTCCTTACTCTACTCCCAGAACTAAATTTTCCGATGTGCCACTTTCTCATTAGGACCTGCCAACACACCCTCCTTCCTCAGGCAGGATCTGACTGTCTCTCACTTGGTCACCAAAAGATTCCTCAAATCATATTGCCAGGCTTCCTTGCTCTCCCCTTGCAGGAAAGCTGGGGCTCTACACATCTCCCCTTTCCCCATAACTTTCTCTGTACTTGGGCCTGTGTGCCTCTAGCTCTTCTCCATCCTATCTGCACTACACGCTTTCTTCATTCACTTCATTCACCATTCCTCATTTTTTTCCTATTTAAGAGATGAACCATTCAGGATGTCAATTTTACTGGAAGGATTGTAAGGTCTGAGATAGAGATGTGTTATGCCAAAAATGCTAGGAGCTGGCACCAACCAGCTCTTTGACCTACTGTAATGTTTCCCACACTCTGATCCGTGCATGACAGGCAAGTGGAGATCCAGGAAACAGAATAAAAACATTTAAAAAACCCTCTAAATTCAGCAAGATAAAACTTTAATGAAGATTAAGAAACACATAGATTGGATATTTTCTTAAGGTACTGAAACAGTGACTGGAGCTCTTATCAGTTAAGCTGGGACAGTTTCAGTTCAGCAAGGTTGGGTGTTGTTAGCAGGGGAAATGCTCTGACACACGAAGTCCAGTGGATTAAGTGCTTTGCCCTGCTGCATCCAACCCCAGAACTTCTCAGTTCAGGCTTGCAGTGCCCTTGCAGTACAACAGAATCAGATGTGCCAGGGCCAAAGTTACTGCAAGTTACAATGGAATATATGAAAACTTTGTTAGTCTTCAGTAATGATTCCTGCTTATATGCTAAAATATGAACTGTAGCAACTGAATTGTCATGTGTTCACACTTGCTGCTCGGCAATGGAGGAAGCCTTTGATAAGCACAATGATGGACAGTTGAAGGAGTAACATCTTAAACCACCATGGCTAAACCTGCCACTGAACTGGGGTCGGAGGCCAGAGCATTTTCTAGTCAGCCAGATACCTCCACAGCCTTTGGGTAGGTTTGAGTACAGGTTACTGAGCTCAAGTTGTCACCCCTACCAACACCAAAGCCTGTTTGTGTAAGGGCATGTGGACGGTGAGAGTATCTGGCTCATTAACTTTCTCCAATCAAGAAACTTTTCAATACAAAAGGGGATAATAAACAAAGCAGGAAGCAATAAACAACAATCACAGAGACACCAATTGATAGGAAAGGGATAAACAGATATGCTAAAGACCTCCAGTTACTAATTGATGGGCCATTAAGCAACTAACAGGGTGTGCATGGGGTGTGTGTGTGTATTCACTCACAATCCTCAAGCTGAACTAGTCAGCAAGTAGCAGGCTGGACCCATGGGGTGGGTAAGGGGGTCTGGGATCTGGGCAGAGGCGCTGGGCAGAGAGAGGGTCTGCACTGGTGCTTGGGGGATCCACCAACGTGCATGTGCTTTCCCTAGTAATCAGTCCTTACCAGCCAAAGAGGAGGAGGGGACTTGGCTGTTATGTCACTCCTGGAAGCATTACACGTGGGTGCTGTTGAAGGAAGTGCCTTGCCTACAGCAGTGTAGCCAGGCATGCATACGTCCTCTGCTGTGGGTGTCTCTGGGGTACATGAAAAAAGCAGCAGCTGTGTCCATTGGTCTGGTATGGAGACCCTGTTGGGTTTGTGCAGCAAGGTTTTGGTAGTGGAGGGGGGGTTACAGGGGTGGCTCCTGCAAGAAGCTGCTAGAAGCTTTCCCCATGTCCGACAGAGCCAATACCAGCCAGCTGTAAGACAGACTTGCCACTGGCCAAGGCCGAGCCAATCAGCGATAGTGGTAACACCTCTGTGATAACATTTTTAAGAAGGAAAAGAAGTTGTGGGACATACAGAAATGGCAGCTGGAGAGAGAGTGAGAGCATGTAAGAGAAACAGCCCTGCAGACACAAAGGCCAGTGTAGGAGGAGGGAGAGGAGATGCTCCAGGTGCTGGAGCAGAGATCCCCCTGCAGCCCGTGGGGAAGACCATGGAGAGGCAGGCTGTCCCCCTGCAGCCCAGGGAGGTCCACGGTGGAGCAGATCTCCACCTGCAGCCCAGGGAGGACCCCATGCCGGAGCAGGTGGGTCCCCGAAGGAGGCTGTGACTCCATGGGAAGCCCACACTGGAGCAGGCTCCTGGCAGGACCTGCAGACCCATGGAGAGAGGAGCCCATGCTGGAGCAGGTTTTCTGGCAGGACTTGTGACCCCGTGGGGGACCCACACTGGAGCAGTCTGTGCCTGAAGGACTGC
>JANZLQ010000086.1:22159045-22181407 GCA_026212715.1 Elanus axillaris | reverse complement strand
AGGACTTGTGACCCTGTGGGGGACCCACACTGGAGCAGTCTGTGCCTGAAGGACTGCAGCCCATGGAAGGGACCCACATTGGAGAAGTTCATGGAGGACTATCTCCCATGGCAGGGACCCCACACTGGAGCAGGGGAAGAGTGTGATGAGTCCTGCCCCTGAGGAAGATGAAGCAGCAGAGACAATGTACAATGAACTGACCGTAAACCCCATTCCCCGTCCCCCTGTGCCACTGGGGTGGGTAAGCAGAGAATCCAGGAGTGAAGCTATGCCCAGGAAGAAGGGAGGGGTGGAGGGAAGGTGTTTTGAGACTTGGTTTTATTTCTCACAACCCTACTCTAGTTGACTGGTAATAAATTGAGATAATTTCCCCCAAGCTGAATCTGTTTTGCCCATGACAGTAATTGGTGAGTGATCTCTCCTGTCATTATCTTGACCCACAAGCCCTTTGTTTTATTTTCTCTCACCTGTCCAGCTGAAGAGTGGGGAGTGATAGAACAGCTTTGGTGGGCACCTAGCATCTAGCCAGGGTCAACCTAACACAGGTTTTTTTGGTGCTGAAACCCGGGAAGCTGAGGAATTTGATATAAGTATAGTAACTGAGAGAGGTAATGGGCAAACCATGGACTAGCCAGGGTAATACCACCACAGAGACCTCTGGGTTGCAGGGCAGCCTGGGCTGGGCTCCAGCAAGTGCCTAGGAGGAGCTGCCAGGCTCTGGAGCTGCTAGAGGCAATGGCTGCTTATAACATCTCTTAACTGTTTGCTTAAAGCTGCTGTATAGATGGCCTTCAATCCTACAGTCATATCAATATTTCTTAATTAACAGCAAGGTCTTCATTACATGCCCCATACTATAACCTCCCATTAAAAAAAAAAATTAAAAAAAGGCAATCCATGCTGATAGGTCTTGGCTCACTGCTCCTGGAAGACTGCTGAGAATTTTGGAATAGAATATAAAAACAATCCATCTTATCCATCCCAGCAGACAGACAGCAGTAAGTAAAGGTATACCATAAAGATGAAGATAAGCCCACACTTTGTTTAGCCATCTAGTTATAGGACCGTTATATGCACTAATCTTTAGCTGAGAAAAAAAGTTTAGTGAGGAAGAGACTAGGAATGGAAGCCAGAGAATTCTAGGTTAACTTTCTTCTCCAGGTGTTCTGTCTATCCTTCATCTATACTTCCCCATGCTCTGCATAATTTAAATAATTTGTCTTATCAATTAGATGAATGCCCACATATGTGATTTGAAAGCACATAACAAGACAAAAGGTTAAGACTTAAGTACAAGCAACAGGAGGTTGCCATCAGTTTAAATGGGATCAGAATAACATATGCAATACAGAAATATTTTTTTTCTTCTCAGTAATTCTTTATGTGCACCTTGTTGCCTTTTCAAAATAACTGCTATTGTGGTTTAATATTTATATGCTTAGGAGTCTTTGGAGGCTGTCCATCTCAAATATTAAGAGATCCAGTCTTGTTATTCATTCTTAAACATTCATGCTTCAGCATTAAATTGCCTTATTAAACAATATGATGTTAATTACTGTGGAACTTAAAAACGCTGATCTTTTCATAACCCTACAAAGTAAAAGACTCATTTTAATGTACCCACAGGAATTATGGAAACTTAAATTATTATTTCTATAGTGACAAAAGTATGCTTTATGTTTACAAATTTAACAAACTTCCACAGAGAACCTGATTTGTAAACATCTGCTTACCTGCACTTTCTTTTTCACTTTAAGGTCACAAAACTTTTACAGCAAATTCTTCAGTTATTGCACCTTGTATGCAAAATAACATTATAATCTTACAAGTTGGATGCAGAATTTGTTCTGAAAGAAAATGCCTTTAGTGCACCTAAATCCTGGAATTCTCTCCTTAAAATCAGTGTGAGTTTTCATGCAACTAACAGCTGCTAGAACTGGCAAGGATTTGTAAAGCTGAGGCCAGAGTACTACAGCTTTTCATTTTGCTGCTTGGCAGGTGGGGAAAAATTCTGTCATTCCATGGAAACTGGCAGATCTAATCATATATGTAATTTCATATGGTTTTGCTTATCAACACGAGCTGTATGATTTTTCTAAGCTTTTTATTTTAGTTTATTTTCAGGATTGACACTTCAACCAGTCAGAATGGATTAATAGGAGACATGTGGCCAAAAAGCTGAAAAACTGTTTTTAAAAGTAGTCCTGCAGTGTAAAGTTTTTTTCCATTTTTAACTTCTGAAAATAGTTCAAGTCTTAAGTTATTAGCAGCAGGTTGTACAGAGTTAACAACAGCACCTACAAGCTCCTTCACCAACCAAGACCTTTTGGTACCACATGCTATAAAAATAAATTACAATAGTCTACCTCTCAAAGAGTAGTATTTGTTTCTTACCCCTTAAATGCATTAATTTTGCTCACATCCTTATATTTTTTGTTTTCCTAATAAATTCAATTTAAAAAAAAAAAGATGACTATGACCTCCCCATTGCCTTTACCTCACCTAACTCTGATGACTACAGAAAACAAGCCCCTTCCTTCCCTCCTGAAGGCACATCTGTGTATATGCTTCCACCAAATGTAGTATTACTGTGGCTCCCCTGAACTCCCCCTAGATTTTCACTTTCTATTACAGCACATCAACTATCCTGAGTTCTTCCTCACATTAAAATTAATTGAAAGGTGTATTCAGCAGTATATTTTCATGCTCAGCCAGCTGACTGCAGTTAAGTATGGTATGACCACAGAGAAAAATATTTTCTCTGAATATCTTTTTAATCTAGGCTTGTCATATGCTTCTGTACACTAAAAACCTTATCTTGGCTTGCTCACAGCCTTCTCTTGAAACAAAGCCTGGTCTCTCTTTGGTAGATTATCTGTCAGCATGTCAGCACACATGTTCAGGTCCTGGAAATAGGGAGGGTTAGTTCCTCACTTCTATAGAGAACCAGGAAAACTCATCTGCTAGTTTTTATCAAAGTCACTCTAAAATGCTGACTATATGAAAGATACTCTGACACTTCTAGTGAACCACTGCCTCATCTTCCTTCAGAAACACTGTTTCAGAGTGACAATAAAGGCCTCATCCAAAGCAGCCTTAAGACAAAGCAACCACTGAAGTCCACTACAGGTGTGCAGTACAAAGTACACCACACAAAAAAATATGACCAAGTAAAAGGAGATTACATTACAGGAAGAACAAGGACTTAATGAAAATACTAGCTCACTTTGTATTCTCACTGATGTCCTTAGCTCTCCCTGCTTCTCTTTTATTTCATGACTCACTCATTTATCCCCAGACTTTAAGAGTTTCACTCAGTGCAATACTGGACAGATTTTTTGGTAAAGATAAATCATAATCATTAATACCATTAAATCATAAAGAAGCTATACTGAATTAATGTATGCTATAAGCACACAGTGGTATAGCTTTTACAGAAGTGGAAATAAATAAGATGTACTTTAGTGTACATATACTAATGTACACTGTGCACATTTAGTACAAATGTACTAAAATTCAGTGAATGTGAAGATCTCAATTAAAAAGTGACTAAATTACTACTTTCAGATAAAATCAGAAGCTTTATCTGTAAAGCTGACATATATTACAAAATATTTGTGTTTACAACATAAGTAGCATTTTTACAACAATTGTTGGATACTCTTTGTTGTCCAGCCTTTGAACAGGGATGCAGGATCTTTTGTGCAGACCATGACAAGTCTTCTCCACTTTCATTGTCAGCCAGAATTGCAGCCAGTGGGCATACTTACACCATGCAATGAAGTGCAGTAAACTGAACTCTGAGCTACATCTAACAAATTACAAAAAGTTCCGTGCAACAGTGCTAGCTTGGGCCTTGAAAGCAGAGAAGCAGATCCTACTGCCTTGGATGCAACATCACTTTTCTATTTCTTTCTGCAGAGGTGATACTTTCTCCAGATGGCTTGATGCTGGTTAAGCAGATAAAATTTCTGGCGTTGCAATGTGTAGACACAACCAACTTTGTTTTGAACAGCTAGCTATGAGCTGAAGGGCTCAAGAAAACTAATAGCCCTGCCCTTCACACAGTGGTATCAAGGTTTGCCATTTGTCTAAGGAAGCTGCATCCTAAAGTGCAAGAGAAAATTAATCCTTATGTTTGTCCTCACATTTTGAGAGCCAGTGCTTCTTCTCCACATTCATCCAGAGAGAGTTGTCTTTCAGCATGGCTCTGTGTGATTGACAGAGGCTAATTGCTTATAAACATGTATGATCAAGTTGAACATGAAATGAACAGTTTTAGAGGAAGATCTTTATGCAAGGTCCACTGCAGGCTACTTACTATTTTGTAATGATTTGACATTAACTTACATTTTGGGAAAGTGTATTAAGTCAAAGTATCTGACTACAAAACCTTGTAATTCACTAATAGATAAATGAAGGACTAGAGTATACAATTGTCAAAATGTTTAAATTATGTGCATTAAACAAATTCTTAGATTTTCAGGAAACCTACATAAAAGTAGACCTTAAATGTATATTTTTAAATTATTATGAAAAATTTGGAAGTCTCCATATTAAGGCTGCTTGATGTCCTCTCTGTAAAATCTGCTGCTTTCCCCATCAGCATCTCACTTCAAACTATAACCATTGTTAACGATCACTAGTTATATATACTCCAGATGAAGAGCTTTTGCAGTTAGAGTCAAACTGAGCATAATGAAACCTCTCATAGTTCACCAAAAAAAAATATGCATACAGAGTATGACTCACCTTCACTTCCCTAAGAATTATAATGAAGAAAAGGTTCTGAAAATCTGTCATTCTTCGGCAATTCTTGTCTTCTCCCTGCTGACATTTTTCACCAAAGACATTGTGCTCAGTATTTTTCTTGCACCTCACTCTGCACTGACACCTTTGGTTAGCAGGAAAGATAAAATTTAGAACTAAATAGGTAGCTATAGGTCTGAATTATTTTCAAGTATTTTGCTTTAAAAGATAATCTAAGCCTGCAATTTATAATAGTTAGAACTGCACTGGTCTTTTAACTATGTGCTGGATTTGACAATGAAATATGATGGCCTGACAGTATCTGGTCCAGCAGTTCCAGCTGATTCTGCCACAGACCACAAGAAATTATAAAATGACCATTCTCAATGGCTCTTCCTGTCTGACTTTGTGACATACTATATTTTGTATCATTGTGAAGGAAATGGTTTCCTGTTCCAAACTCCAGCTAAAATGCTGCCAAATTAACCAGTTGCCCAGTTATTTTCTTTGTAAATTCTTGTTTGTAAGTTTGCCAGATTTTAATAGCTTAGGGCTTTTATGGAACAGGGCAGTCCATCTGATGTTTTTGAGTCCTTCACCAAAAACTGGTTGCTTGACTTCTAAATGACATTGGGGAAAAATATATAGCAATGGTGACATTCACATTTTTAACTGGTTATTTGAAAACCTGCAACTCCTTACATACATATAAATTCTAAGCAGAGTGTTGGTAAAATATAACTGGGACATCAGTTCTGCAATGACAATTTTTGTTCAGACTCCGCAATAACATGAAAGAACAGGATAAACACACATAAAAAGAGAACAATGATCTGTTCTGCCCAAAATTGTAAAGTACCATTTAAAGAAAAAACAATCACAAAACCATTCTTTATACAACACAGACTTTGCAGACTAACACCTACGTTCTCCATTATTAACCAACCCACCTGAATAAGAATGGGGATAATTTTGAATGTTTCACGTACCATTCTGTCAACCTTTCTGAAATAAATGATTTTTCTTCTAAAAAAGTTATGTCAGAAAAAGAACTGTTCAATCATATTGAGTTATGAATCTGAACAATAACAAAGTTTGCTTGTGTTAAATCCTGAAAATCAGACTTCGGGCCCCACTCTAGACTCTGCAAAAACAATGGCTTTGGTGAAGTCCCTGAGAGTTTTGGGTAGCAAACGAGAATTTTAAAATGAACAAATCATTCATGCTATATAATTATGCATATTAAATCCTGGTCCCACTGAAATTAACAGGCAAACTCTCAATGATTCTTTGAGACTACTACATCATGTGTTGTTTTGTGAAATGAATGAATATGAAGCAACAGATATTACCCACACTTTGGTCTAACCTTGCAAACATGCAAGCAACACAGTAATTCTCCTTTGTAGTGCTATCAGCTGGTACTAGCTGCAAACTTTTTCAACTGGTTAACTATCCCATAAACATGCCAAACCAATTTCTTCACAAACACTGTGGCTTGTACTTTTTATGTTCTTTGTTAAAATAGCCGAAGTGTTATTTTGCTTATGAAAGTATGTATTTCTCCTTAAGCTAAGTATTTGAGATAGTATTTGCATGAAATACTAGAGGGGTTAAGTATGTTTAAAAATAATACTTCCTTCACAGTTATCCAGACTACACTGTCATCTAATTTATTTCTGCTTGGGAAAAACTAGCATGTCTACCCTCCCTTCTCTCAAGTCTACCAACAGGAACAGTCCAATACCTCATCAAGAACACCCAAATGTCATGACGTCCTTCTTCCAAAAACATGATCCATCCTCACCAGCGCCTTGGACAGAATCTCCAAATCCCACACCTGAGGCTTACCAGAAGACAAAGCTAACTGCAACTCAGCCAACAGAAGCTGCCTCTGAGAAGCACAGGCAGGAGGAAAGGCAGCCTCTTATGGTGACATTTCTTCCTTTTGGGTGCCCTTCCAGGCACAGAGCTACCAGGGGTGCTAGCCAGCTCAGAGGGCATTCCCCCAGGGAAGGAAAGAGCCTCCTCACTGACTGGCCTGCATGTGGAATCCTCCCCTCCAGGGAAAACTTCCCATCTAGCCCTACAGCAGACAGGGCATCTCCCTGCCTCCCCAGTCAGATTTATCCCCCAAATTTAATGAAAGTACAGAACCTTGCCACTCAAAATCTATGACGCTTGATACTGTGATGATAAACCATACTCTTAAATATTTATCACAGATTTATTTCATTAAAAGCTAGCCTGGCGGTTAGTGATGCAATGGCCCCGGCACTAGTAACCAACTGTTTTACTGACCAATACTGTTTTCTAAACAAGACAAGCAGTTAGCTATTGCCTCCTACTGGCAGATACCTCCTGACAGAAGTCAAGCCAGGATATGGAATTAATACAAAGACCACACACAATGCTCCATCTGTCCACAATTTATTGGAAAGGTAGCCCTGATGGACTTCTGGCAATATTAGGTAACACTGAGCATAAAAACCAAACACATTCCACTAATGAGGTTTTAAGACACAAAATGAGACCCACTTTTGGGCTATTTTTCCTTCAATACCCAGGAGAAGTAAGGCTCAGGCTGAGCCAACACACCACCAGGAATTCAGGCAGGGCAAAAGTCATAACCTTCAGAGAAGTGATACAGATATTGGACCTCATCTCCACAGCCAGTAATGGTGTCTACAGACTCCTCCACATCTGGAATGCCTCCAACTATATGTATCTGTCCCAACTACATGGCCCTGAAGTGTGCAGACTCATTCTTACACACGTACTAAGCAAAACCACTTATTCTTAAATCACAGAACTATAGAATAATTTAGGCTGGAAGAGACCTCCATCACTAACTCCAAAGTTAGATCAGGTATGCTATTCACATTCATTTTCCTATAAACTGCAAAGGAAGATAAAAGACTTATTTCAACTTAGAAACAGTTCAGAAAGTGCTGAAATGATCCAGTCGTGTGCCATATAAGACACATGATTCAAGTCTTTGTTCAAGCCATCAGGAGTATTACCAAATTGCTTGTATGCAGTACTGTATATTGAACCTCGCTCCTTACAACTCGCAATGTGACAACCGCTCCTGAATTCACACAGTTTGTGTCAATTACCCAGTCCTACATGAAGATACCTGGACCAGCTCATCTAGAGCATGCATGTAATAGCCATCCCACGTCTGGTGCCCACCTTAGCTCAGGCATAGGCATAGCTTGGCAGGCTTACCAATACCTACTCTACTTTTGCCACACACAAATAATGCATTAAAGGCATGGTGTGCCTGCATAATTTTACTCCTACTTAGACACGTTTGTTCCATTCACTACACTGAACATGTGCAATCTTAAACTTTACTGAAGGAGCTGCGTGCTGGAGAACCACATTCAATCTTTCCAACATCTATTTATCAATACAGCTGGGGAGAGTTGCCTAAAATAAACATCTAGGCCATTATGTTTGTCTAAATAACGAGCTTACATTATACATTTTAAAGTAATAGCTTTGATGGAATTTAAATCCCTCTAGAGAAAAGCACTATTTAGCCACAGACATATGACTGTTCCACCAAATAAATATACATATGCATGGATATTTTAGGCCAGAAAAGACAGTTGTCATCTGCATGCTGCATATATAGCCAAGGAAATTCACCTCTGATTTCTCTATCAAGCCTGTAATTCCTTGAGTTAGATATTTCAGAAAGATAGTCTTGATTTTAAGAGACAACTCTGCTCTTAGCAGATACTTTAAGTATTAATTTTTCTCACCATTAGAAATGTTTCCAAATTCAATTGTTATTTTGTTTTCAGTTTCAATATTTTAATTTCCAATACATTTTGGTGCATTAAGATGTCTTCTACCATGAATGATGCTGCTCAGGCACCAACATTCACAGAGCTCTTTTCACTCAGGGTATATAATACTGATTTAATTTTGCATAGCACCTTTCATTCAAATATCTCAAAAATTCCTCATGTGTATTTGAGTGTTAAGCCACCTACAGAAATATCCCCATTTTGCAGATAGACAAACTGAAGGAAGACACTAAAAATCATATTCTCCAAAGGGATAAAAGTAACATGGGAACAAGGTGCCTATGCATTTCCAGGAAGGCAGGGTCAGGCAAGCTCTCCAGTCACAGACTACCTCTGGCAAAACTCTCATCAGATTCTTATGCCTGTGCTTCTATAGCAAGACCATTACAATTTGAATACATTATTTCTAGATACTGTTGTATGAAGTTTAGGTGTACAACTCTGCATTTAAAACAGCTCAGAAACGCACTACAAATTTAATGTTGATGTTTCCGTTACATTAACGGTACAAACTGTCCAGCATGGAAATGCAACTGATTTTATGCTGCTTAAGCAACTGGCTGTTCTTACCCCATTTCATATGAGACACTTTAAGCCTAATGAATCACAAACACCAATATTCGCAGCAAGCCCAAATTCACCTTGGCAGCTGCTGAAACTCTGACCTATGGCAGAGACAATGAAGACCTCAGCCCGGCAGTTCAGTCCCCAGTGACTCTATGCTGATGGAAGCATGCACACTCAGTTGCTTCTTTTCACATCTGAAGCTGGGAAGGAGGTTTTTTATGGATCAATGAACACTACTGAGTAGGTGAAAGAACTTAGTAAGTTTTCTCCAAAATGCAGCTAATAGCTATCAGAGTCTATTCTGAGACGAGCCTTATTAGGCACAGACCTCTTGCTCTCACAGCCTTATGTCATACAAAGCAGCAGGTCAGATCATAGTAAAAGGCAGAAAATACAGTGTTTCCCAGCCCAGCAAATGGGATTGCAGAACCAGAAGAAAGTAAATTCTCAGCACATTTATATAACCTTTCCTACAACTCAAATCTTACTGCTCAAGCACACTGGGATGTAAAGGTTACTGAGATTTTACTACTGTTTTTGCAGCAAGGGATATGGGCTTTCAGGAATGGCCAGCTTTTTGCAGAATGAACATCTGACCTCCTGAGATTTACTGGCCTCAGAAAGTCTTTCTTTCTGTGTTAAGGCATTTCTAAAAGTTCTCTTTAAAAGTGTTTCTCCTGGACTGGCAGAGACATCTTCTCCATTACGTTTCCATTAAGAGTTTGAGTATCACTAATAAGAAAACTGAGCATCTACTCCATATATTGATTAACTTAACCTACCATATGCTTTCATAATATTCTATTATAATCAAAGAAATTAGATGGAAAAAAATCTCTTCTACTTTCATTCTACTCAGGCATGTTAGAGATATCATTTAGAAATTTAAAAGACATTTTAAAATCCAGCTGATAAAAGCATATGTTTAGGGACATTAAAACAACAACAAAAATACCACCTCAACATGACTCAGATAAACTAGAAGGTCTTCTCTGCAGAAAGCACATTCTGGAAGGCTTTAGGGGTTTCCAGGATGGCAGCTTATTAACTGAAACTGATTGTCATGGCTTTGAACTAAAACCCTTGTAGCTCCTGAGAGCTGTTTGGCTTGCTTGTGTAATAAAGGCATGATTCACAGAAAACATCTTTGACATTTTTGGACTATGCAAGAACCTGCACTAAGTCCATGACTATTTAACATACTGAATGAAACCCTAACCTTGTTGAAACACATAGGAATTCTGCCTTGATTTCACATGGACAGGATCTCACCACACTACCAGAGCAACAGTAAGCAAACAAGATTAATTCAATCTTTTTACAGTGTTCTTGAGATCACAGCAGGAAGACAATTTTTTACTTGCATCATCCAATTCTCCACCAGTTTTGTGACATATATTAAAACTTCCATTAAAATCAAGGATTTATATTGATGTAATAATATGTGAGTAATGATAGCAGAGAATCCAAATTCTTATGTCTTTGCTGACCTGTGTAATTTACACAGCTCTAAAAATTAACTTTGTAGGAGTCATTCAGTGGTCCAGTATGCAGTTCCTGGCTGTGTGCACCCTAGATATAAGCAAATCTAAATACCATTTGCTTCTCAAAGCATTTGCTGCTCTGATGTAAGAAAAAAGCAAAAAGGGAGAAGTAAAGCAAAGCAGGAGAGGATGGATCTCCTACAATATAAATAAAGAGAGGAGAGAGCATTGCAGGGACACAAAAAACTTTAAGGATTTAAAGTACTATTTCAGAGAGGAATGGAGTAAGTCAGCTGTTATCAAACCTTTCACATATCATGTCCACAGGATTCTTACATGTTGTGCTACACTCTGGTATCTTGTCTGTATCTATGCAATACAGGGGTGTCTTGGGTTCACATCGTAAAGTAGGGCTACATCATTAAGGTGCTTCTACTACTATTCTTTGAAGCACACAACAAAACTAGGGCCTACAAGCCTCCATATGAGGCAAATCCACTACCTAGTTTTGTTTTGGTTTTTTTGGTTTGTTTTTTTTTTTTACAAATAGGAGGGAAATAGTTCCATAAACTCCCTACTCTCTTCCCAGGACTGTATTTATATATATATGGAAAAGATAAGTTTACTTGAGAAAAACAGAAATTACTGTCAGATCAGCCAGAAGATCCATAGTAGATTCAGATAAACATTCAAATAATGCAATACTAGCTTGGCTATATAGACTTGCTTTTTTCATGCTCCCTCTTCATGAACTATCCAGACAGAATGGAGAGACTTGCTGCGCTATAAATACACAAAGTCTGTCTCAGTAAAAACAAACAAAACCCATACTGAGAATGAGCAATAAAAAAATCTGACAATAAAGTATCCTGAAAACTAAAACACAAGCCAAATATAAAATTATTAACACAAGCCAAATATAAAATTATTAACACAAGCCAAATATAAAATTATTAACACAAGCCATTCATCAGCTTTAATTCTATCATTCTCTCAAAGCCATGACAAGAAGTTGTATAACCTTTTGGGTTTTGATTAAATCCAGGATGGTTTCTCTGGCTGTTTTTCAGATCTCTGCTGTGGCTCACATTTTCTGTTTTTACAGTTTGGCCATTATAACTGATAGTTCTTCTGAAAAATCAGTGTAAAGCAACTTATATTCAGCAACAGTCATCCTCTAGCTTTTGTACACAATGAGCTTGTTTAATCACAGCCACATGGTTTTACACATGATGTATGTGAAAATGTTTTAAAATGCTTTTAAAACCATTTCTAATGTTTTGACCAAATCTCAATTTATTTTTTTTCCAGGAAAACCCCAGTGCATATAAAACAGTAATAAAGTAGGATCTCTAGACATTTTCTGTCTCGTTCATCTCATTCATGTTTCCATTTGAGAAGATAATTTCCTATCGAGATGGGATTTTAGGCAAACGAATTGTAGAAACCTGCCCAGCACCGTAACTTCAAGGTCTATGTGATTACATGCTCAAAACGTCAGCTTTTGAAAACAAACTGCCTCCAGATCTTGAAAACCTGAACTTAGTGCTCATCTCAACAACTGCTGTGAATACCCCTTCCTCCTCTGTCTACCTGCCATACTGCGAACCAGCATATGTGGGCTGGAGCTCAGCTGGAACATACATACCCCCAGGACACACTACCCACAGCACTTTGCCAAGTACATCACAGTCTAAAAGGCAGAAGTATGGTCAAAAGGCAGACAAGAACCAATATGAACATGCACATGACCATGCTAAGGGCAATCTTTCAGTGCAATGCAGTTGTTGCTAGAGAAGCTTTTGAGTGTTTGCAAAGAGTTCAAAAGCCACAGACTTCTGGAGAATAGGAGGCACAAAAGCAGATCAGACCCCTTTTCTAGGGCCTTTTTACCGCTGTATGTCAAAGTCTCTGCTGTCACTGCTGAAGACCTGAGTGTTACCCCTACCATGTGTTTTCTCTTCTAAATTGCCAACCATGGCAAATGCCAATGCCTGGTCTCATCACTCCTTGTGGATTTACTGAAAGACAAGAAAGAAAACAGTGTTACAGTATTAATACCGCACGTACTTCTCATACTTCCAGTTATTCAGATTAAGAGTTTCCCTACTACCTGGTGAAGACATTATTTGCAAAAATACAGTCTTCCTTATAGAATAATCAATGCCTGTGGTTGCTGCTGTACTACTGACCTATCTTCCCTTCTATCTACATTCTGCCTTCAAATATCATTATATACACAGCCCTGCAGTTGTTCAGGAGTGAACTGTGTTTGCCAGCAACTTTTTATGAAAGTGTAAACTGTGTCAGTTTCTGTGAGTTTCCTGTACAGCACAGAGCTGCTGAATGTGTGCAACTGAATGAAATGCAGGCAGTTAGGCACAACACAACAAGATTATTAATATAAAGCAGTAGAAGAATCTACACAATAAACATTACCAGACCTCCAAGCACCAGGTCTAACCTAAGAAGCCCCAAGCTCCTGAGTACTAGAGGAGTTTCAGCCACATGCTCTTGGGAATATGGGTATTCCCAGACACAGTCTCACTGTTGAAAGGCAACATCCTTAACTAATTCCAGAGCCAATGACTCATCAGAAAAATCTTCAAATCCAAATTTCCATAACATCGGCACCCTCTCCACAGGCCATCTCTGTTCCACACTGGTTTAACCAGCCTCTGTCTCTCCCCACCATATGAACTCATAGCTTGCTGTAGTGGACCCTCCTTTTTCCTCCCCATTTCTCCCAGTAGATGCTTCTTCAACTGTAGAGTGAGAATTGCTAGATTAGGACAAAAAGCTTGGAACTGAATTCCAAAGTCCATCTCTTCAGCCACAAGGTTTAACAGAAGCATATTTAACCTGCAGGTGATGCTGATATTGTCTTCTTGAGTTTTAAGCCATGTGTTAGGCCTATTTCCAAAGCACTCAATATTCTGGGCTGAAAATTACCTCCTAAACTCAAACCTGAAAACCACAGATGATAAGCCTTATCAGAATGAAACCGTGTCTAGTAACAATTAGAATATTCTGTATAAGAGATAGAGTTTTCCCTGAGGTCTAGATTCTGGAAGGAAGGACTGCAGAAACTAAGGATCACAGAGACCATTTTCTGTTCCAGGTTCTCCCTTTGGATGTTGCCTTCCCTAACACAGGGTAAATACTTAGTAACATGCACACTGACAAAAATGGTCATAAAAGCAGAGATTAAGTATTCCCAAAATTCTTTGGAGAAAGTAGGAAAAACAATTAACTTCACATGTCATGAAGTCATGTTACAAAGCACAACAGTAATACTGCATTTGTATGCTATGAAGTCAACACAAGAATACATTGGTAAAATTATCTAGAAAGCATTATCAGAAAGCTATATTACTTCATCTGGGCCCATCCTCTCATAGTCTAATTCTGATTGTGTGACAGCATTACCTCTTTTACAGGAATTTCATACAGTACACAATGCCATCTAGTCATAATCTCCAAATTCCACGGGGCGGGNNNNGGCACAGAAAAACCTAACTGAATAAAAAACTTCACAACATTAAGAACTAAAATAAAAAAGAACCACAGTCTCAGCTATAACCTGTTTTCCATTACCATTTCAACTCTGTAGCCAATAGGACAACGCAAAATTAGAAACCAGAGCTCTGCAAAACACGACATTGCTTGTCCTTAACCAGTAAACACTTCTGTGTGTAATTTCATTGGCATGCGTATTGTTTGCAAGCTTGGACTGGAAAACAGCGACTTGTGTCTTTCTAATATAATATAGCCTATTGAACTATATTCCAGCAACGTACGTAGGACCTTGCAGATACTCCACCACTGGCACCAGTTAATGAGCCCATGTCCTAGGAGAATAAAATTGCATCAGAAAAAGAATGGCAATAAATTCAGAATAGGCATCTGCAAAGTAATTTGAAAAGAAATTTCTTCCTGGCAAAGAGCAAAGCAAATACTTCACAGGGGTCATGAGAAGGGTTTGGGGAAAGCACTTTGGCAATGAATTAATGCAAAGTGATTCTACTGCTCTCAAGTCTATAAACTATATTAATAGCCAAGCCATTACTTCCCAAAAAGAGTCTGTGCAGCCTCTGGATGTGTATTATAAATATTTGCTAGCCATTTTTGTACCAGGCTATTATTACCAGGCCAATAATTGTGACATTAAGGAACTGCCAGCTAGATATTTATTTCGTGTGCAACTTTGTGCTTGTTTGGTAAATCTCTTGTAATCCATTTGGGAGTACAATGTCCCAGTATGTTCCACAAATTCCACATATTTTGTGTATCCAAGCATCACATTCCAAATTCCAGTTTCCATAATATGAAGGTTTCTACTGTGACAGCAAACTGACATCAGATTTCTGTTAATGTCATTAGAGCAGACAATGGCCTCCAAAGATAACTTTTAATATCTTGCTCCTATTTCAAGTCCATGTGTATTAGGATCATTGTAATAAGACTGTCTGGGATGAGATGGAAAAACACTTTAACAAGTAATGGATCTATAGTACCCAGTACTAGCTGCCATGCCCAGGCATGGGCCCAGCCAGTGGGACTCTACCATGTCTCTCTCACGCTACCTGAAGGATGCCAGGGGCATTTGTGGCTGAGGTCAGTTAGCACCCTCTCAGGCATTTAGTTAGTTCAGTCCAGAAGCTACTTCCAAGCAGGCAGTTTGGATGCGACCATCTTGAAGACGGTTTAACACCTGCACATAGCCATACCACCCTGGCCAGCCTCATGGCCAGAGAACGGGTCTTTGCCTCATTAGTTTTCTAACACAGACAGAAAGAAAAATCTGTGCAAGTATGATGGCTAAGTATTCACTTGATAAATACCACTTAATTATCCACTATTTTGAAGCAAGTCCCCATTGTGCTTATTGGGCTCACTAATTTTCTGTGAGACAATGACAGATTACATAGATCTGCATGGTGGTAACTTTCAGGTTCAGAGTTAGTCCATTTGCAAAGGAAACAACAGTCCCCCTAACTTGCAAGTACTTTAAAATACAGTTTCTATCTTCGTAAGCAAACTATAGGCCATAGCTCCCTTTCCTTTCATATGTCTGTTTGAACTGATTTGCTTACAGTGTATCTTGTGTAAGAAGTGTTTAACATCATTTTTGCAGAGCATTATACTTTGATACACAACAAAGACAAATCATTTAAAATGCATCTCAGGGAGATAAGAATTAATCTCTTCAATTTCCAGAGCAAAAAAGATGGAAATGCTTCAAAAAAGAAACACCACCATATCTTTTGGTCTTGCTATTCTATTCATTATTTGAGTTTATTTCCATTTATAACACTGAATGTAGCATCATTCATACTTAAAAATGCAACTTACTATATCTCATCCTTTTTCTGCCCTTTTTTTTCTTTCTTCAATATTTCTCTTTTGTCATTTGCTCTTTTTTCCCCACTTTCCCTTCTCCCCTGCTTTCCTCCTCATTCTTTTTTGTCTGTTAGCTGTCATTTAACATCTCCTTCCAGGAGAAATATAGCCATAGCTCAGGTGAAATAAGCCAACTGTTAAATACACAGTAATTTATAGCAAGAAGTACACACCTGCCAAGTCTCAGACACTGTTATCAGGTTTATCCAGTTGACCTCCAACAACCCTACCGTGACATCCACATCTCCAGAACAGCATAGTTAGATGGGGCATCTCTTTTTCTGAGTCCAGCGGGCTGCCTCATACCTTTTGCATCAAGTCCATCTAGTACAATATCATGCAAAAGAAAGAAGCTATAGCAGCTAAGTTGTGTACACCTTCCGTGCTCCAAGGAATACTTCCTTAGGAAAGCTTGTCTGCTGCAGCAAAATGCTGCCCCTAGACATGATACTGCTCTCATCCCTCTTCATGAAGAAATACATTAAATGTACATCTTATTATAATGCCAATACACATCAAATTTCATATTTGAGCAAGAGTAATAGTGTCTGTGCAGAGAGAGGGATGTATCTAAAAATATAGGTAATGGGATCAAGTCGATTGCTAGGCTAGAATATGCTTCCTTGACAATCCTGCCAACTTGTATGAAGGGCAAGCACTACCAATAGAACGTAATTCTTGATTATGAGTTTTCCAGTACAGAGAAAAATGGTTTAATATCCTAACAACTCAGACCTATTCATTTATCTATAGTTTCTCTCACACTGAATCCGAACAAATCATAAATAGAAGCTTTTCCGTAATGGCAAACAAAAATTGAGTAAGTGGAACTTCTTTCAATTATATCTTTTTGTATATTTCCTGTGTATTTTAACATGTGATATGCCTTTGTTACTTTGAATTACACAAAGGTGAGAGGAAAGTCTAGTGCTTTCAGCTGCAATTTTACATATGCAACTAGATGGATGGACAAGTAATGGCACATTTTTTTTCATTTTTCATTTTGCTATGCAACTGATAAAATTAATTAGATACAAACTTGTTCTTCAACAATAGGCAACTGATTACAGATAAGCAGAGACATTTATTCAGACACATTCAGATGGAGAATGTGAAAACAAAAAAATTAAATTCTATTACTATTACTGCTATCACACACTATTCAATATAATAAGTGAAGTTTTTTAACTGCCTCCTAATTAATCTGCTTTGATGGTGGTTTACATCCAGAAAAATTAAAATTACTTTCGGAATTCCCCCCTTTAAGGGAAGGAAGCAGTGTGACTATGATTGGAATACTCTAAAAACCTTGGTTTGATTTCATGTCTGCTCTGTGAGATAATGCTACAGGTCCCAGCATAAGTCACAGGCATCAAAGCACAAACCTCTACTACTTTAAGTGCCACTAACCAAGTGTCAGAATGCACAGGGTATTAGCACCCAACGGTATCAACACTTCATTGAAAATGCCCTTCCCATTTTACAGCCAGAGTGAATTACAGAAGTATGCAGTTTCAACACATGTTCAAATTTTAGCATTTTTATTGATGGGTTTTAAAACCCTAGCACTGGGATGCTCAGTCCAATTGTCTGTGAAACACCCAAGAAAAAACAAATTAATATAAAAAGAGATTTCTCCTCTTCCTCTCTAGTTCTTTGTCTGTAAATTAGTTTCTATTAAAAGTAATCTATGCTGTATTTTACAGCTCTTGATTTTTAAAAATCTGTGGTTACTGTATGTATCTACAGCATATTTCATTGAAGCTACAAAATTCTATTTTCTCTGATTCAGTAAGAGTTTCATCATTTAGCTCAGTGGGGTAGAATTAAAAAACAATGTAGAAAAATATGTTCTTTGTTTCTACATATTTTAATTGGAGGAAAATGGTCACACTTCCAACAAAAGTAACAATTGACTAAAATACCAGTAAGATATAAAATAACAAGATGTTGATATAAATGGACACAAGAGAGTAAAGTAACAACTGTCTTACAGTCCTCCTAAGACTTTTCAGAGACTTTATACACAAAAAGGTAGCCCATTGCTTCATTTTCCACATGTCTGTTTTCCTGAAAATCTCTGCTACATCATTACATCTCACTGATGATGTTCCCCAGATGCTCAGTTTTGGTTAGGTGGTCCTGCACATCCCCGTTAAGCTTTTTTAGGTACTGAAACATGGAGAAAAAAGAACAATAACTTTCCCCAGCATGAAACACAGAACAACAGAGGAGATGACTGAGAAAAAACATCCTTCTCTCAGGTTTTCTGGTTACTGAATTATTTTCCAAAAAAACCACCCAAGTGCTCCAAGTACTCTTTGTAATATTTCTGTCACCAAAAGACCAAAATAAGAAAACCGAGTGATACAAACATGTTCTGTTACTGCTGCAGATAAAAGGTTTCAAGTAGCTCTGTATTACAGGATATCCATCTCATTTGGCTAGCTGTGCAAAACAAAACAAAACCAAACCCCTTGATTTTTAAGAAAAAGCACCTAGGCAAAATGATTAAGTTTAAAATCACTGATCCTGTAATAAAGTTCAGGAAGAAGAATGTAATTTCATTTATACTAAGAAACTAGTATAACCTGAATATTTCAGCAGTAAGTTCAGTCATCAGGTCCACTTGAGCTGCTCCTGGCAAGATTCACCTACATGAAAAGCAGTTACATATATACACCCGGTACCGAATCATGTTATGCGGAAATGGTTAATGGTGGAATAGAGCAACAACTTCTCGCTGTACAGTTAGACCAAACTCCCAATACAGAAGTTTAGAACAGTGTTTATTCTCCCAAACACCACAAAAGGTGGACACCCAAGAGCTAGTAAAACTAGTGGGTAGGATAACAGCTGTGCAAAACATCTGTTCAGTAGCTTAATTCACTGATGCTGTCAGCATTTCACCTCTCCATGCAATCGACTGTCCACTTATTAAGAACCTAATTACCCACAGATTGTGTGGGTTGTGTGTTGCCTAGTAAAGAAGAAAACCAGACACTTTTCTTTACAATATTTTTACTTTAAAGTACTAACTAAAACTAAAGCAGTAACTCAAGCACTGTCTGCAGTTTCCTTTTATTTCTAGGACGCTTGGAGAGTGTACACCGGTCTGTGTTTCAAAATACGTATCAAACTTCTCTAAGAAAATTTCTAATTCTTAAAACTATCGATGAGTATCTTTGAGTAACTCAAAGGCAGTCACCAGTTAGCAGCTCAGGAGATAATACAAAGATTCTGCTGGTAAACAGGCATTGAGAATAGACCTCCCTAAATCCTGATAGTAAGGTCATATTTGGGATGTCTTCCCACATCGATCATACTGCAGCATCAGAAATCTGAACGACAAGGCTTTGGAGAACAGATTCAAGTCCTCTTAAAGGCTTTTATGTAGAGCTGTAGTACAAACATTATCTAAAAGGATATTCTACCTGGTCTTCAGCTGCCTTTCTGGTGTTCGGGTTCTCCTTAGACCCTGTTTGCCCCCATCATCCAGAGGTCTGAAATACCTTAGAGTGTCTACACTGGCACAAGATGCCTATGTTGTCACAAATCAATCCCACTTTTAGTCTCTGATCTTGCACACTAGAAAATGATTCACAATTTCCCCTTTGTTCCCATATCACAAGATCAAACATGTAGACTAAAAGCAATTGATCTGTTTATAAAGCATAATGGCAGCAAATCAAATGGAAGCATCATCACTAGCTAGGATATCAAGTTCCTCTTATTTCCACTATATGCCCTACCACTATCATAGACAAGACTGACAGCATTCTTCTGTAAAAACATAACAGGAAACTATTCATGACAGCAATCTTTAGGCTTCATATTTTTTATATCATAACCTTGTCTGGTTTTAGTAATCTTAGTGGGAGTTTTCACGGATTTTCAGCATTTCAGATTTTTGGCTCCTAAAATACACTGAACAAGGCACAAGAAGTAGCAGTCTCCCCCTGCTGTTCCATACGTGTACCTTACTCCTTAACCAATTTTCACTTTCCATTTTCCCCTTTTGCCCCCGGGAGAGGTACGAGTCAATCAATAATATACAGCCCATGAGATGTGGATGAGGCGAGCACCTGCATATGGCACAGGTATTTTGTGTCATATGCCCAGCGTTCAAGGAAACGGAAGCAGAACACGTTGAAAGAGGGCTTGGACCAGGAAAGGTCCAGCAACACAGTTAAGCCAGTGAACAGTTTCACTGAAGTTACTGGACCTATTGTTACATGCAATGAACTTGCATCTTAGGTCATCATTAGCAATGGAGGTCAGAACTACTTACCTGCTCAAGGGTCAGCATACATTTCAGTGCTTTGTCAGAGCAGGGCTTGCTTAGTCCATACTTCACAGGATTAAATTCAAACAGCCCACCTTTTATAATCTGATTACAGAGCTTCCATAAAAATGAAGCACTGTTCCAATTCCAGCAAGGTTGTACTGGGAAAAACCATTTCTGTACATGGAATAAAATAATTATAGTGTGCTGAACTCTTGCATCAGTACTCCTTTTCCAACTTTCATATGGATCATTGTTGCAATCCAACAAAGAAGCAACAAATAGAATATGTTTCTATGCCAGTAAGATATAAATAGTAATTTGGAAAATAATCATACAAGTACCGCATATCTTTTTACATGAGGGTCTTTTTCTGTGCTCAGTACAAAATTCTAATTGTTACTTATGTTTCAAATTACTAAAAATTGTCTTATAATTATCTTCTACCAAGTATCTTGCTAGAGGTACATTTGCCGGCAACACAAGAAGTACATTAAATGTTCCAAACTTGAAAGACCCTTTGGCTTCATTATCAAGTAATTTAAGTTACATTCAATGGAAATATAATTTTCTGGTTTAAATGGGCTTTTTCCTCCCACTTTCTGCAAAGCAGCACAGAAACAACTAAGAAAGAAACAGTCCATTTTTTCCTTATCTGGACACTTACTTCATTTGCATCATATGGATTGGAAGCATCATCCACTTACAGAAAAATGGCAGAATAGTTGCTAGTGTATTGATCTAGCACCAGGGTAAGCCAGAAAATTACAAAACCTTTGCTGACAGAGTTTTATTGAACAATATAGCCCCCATGTCCTAAAAGCTTTACGAAGCAGAAGTCCACTAAATTGCTACAGGTTATTTTGTAGTTCATGTTACAAAGAATGCTATAGTACAGGAATACTTTTGTTGGTATACTTTTGCCTTTAAACAGTAAAACCCGTTTTATTTTTCATAACCACTGCATAAAATAGCCACCAGTGGTTAATGACAATTAGTCTTAAGCGTCAAGTAGATACAGCTATCGCAATTCCAGATCTGCAGAACAGCTGCACGCATACTGAATTCAAGCACAAACCCTAACAAAGGTTATGCTAATAAGATATGAGGATCATCTACCACGCACAAAAGCTGTTGCACTACTTCTGTTTCAAAGTCTACCTCACTAGTAAGCTTACGTCTGCCCGATCAGCGATTTATTGAGCGGTGAGTTACGTCTGCAGGCGAAGGAGTAGGGCAGCCCCATCTGCCTCTCATCCTGCCTGATAACCACCACACCACCATTTTTCCCTCAAACAAAGGTTAAGGAAAACCCAACTTCTGTGAAAATAAAGGCAAAGGGGAAACTTGCCGGGGCGGGAGCGGCGAGGGGGCGAAGCCCGGGGGCAGCCGCTCGGCAGGCGGGCAGGGCAGGGCTCCCGACCGGCGGGGCAGGCGATGGCACCACGTAAAGTATTTCGGACCCGAGCGCAGACAAAAGAGGGTGTGTAGCAGCTGCACGGAGCGAGGCGGCCGCCGGCACGCCAGCCCGCTCCGCTCGGGAAGCGGAAAGTCCGTTTCTGGCTTGGAAAAACCCACCTACCCACCCGTCCCCGCTCCCACCCTGCCCCTCGCCGCCGAGGGCAAGGGCGCGTCTCCCCGTCCCCCCAGCCGCCGCCGCCGGCGGCAGGAACGGCCCCCGCCCGGCCCCGCCGCTCCCCGGAAGGGATAACAGCAGCGGGCGGGTTGAGGGTGGAGGCGAAGGGGAGACCCCCGCCACACGCACACCGACCCACCCGGCCCGCCGCTTACCTGTGGGGAGGCGCGAGGCGTCCGCCGCCCTCACGGCGCGGCGAGCTGCGGGGCTGCGCGGCGCCCGGAGGACATGGGGCTTCTCCGGCGAGGCGGCGGCTGGCTCAGGGAGTGACAGGGCGGCGGCTCGCCTCGCCCTTGCCCGGCACCGTCCTCGGCGAGACGCGGGCGGGGGGACGCATGGCGAGCAGGCAGGGAGCGGGGCCGGGGCGGTCACTGCCGGCCGGAGGAGGACGCCCGCCGACCGGGGGCTGCGCGCCCC
>JANZLQ010000086.1:22139119-22151777 GCA_026212715.1 Elanus axillaris | reverse complement strand
AGGGACCCCACGCTGGAGCAGGGGAAGAGTGTGATGAGTCCTGCCCCTGAGGAGGATGAAGCAGCAGAGACAACCTGCGATGAGCTGACCTCAACCTCCATTCCCTGTCCCCCTGTGCCGCTGGGGGGGGTAGGTAGAGAAGCCGGCAGTGAAGTTGTGCCCGGGAAGAAGGGAGGGATGGAGGGAAGGTTTTGTGAGATCTGGTTTTATTTCTCATTACCCTACTCCATTTTGATTTGTAATAAATTAATTTCCCTAAGCCGAGTCTGTTTTGCCCATGACGGTGATTAGTGAACAATCTCTCCTGTCCGTATCTCGACCCACAAGGCCTTTGTTATATTTTTTTTTCTCTCCCGTGTCCAGCTAAGGAGGGGGTGTGATAGAACGGCTTTGGTGGGCACCTGGCATTCAGCCATGGTCAACCCACCATACCCTATCAAAATGCATCATTCAGGAAAGTATTAATTATTCCTTCTGTTGCCTACTTACATGCCAAAAAAAACTATGTCTATGTAATATATTCAATCTTATTATCTAAAACATGTAATTAATTACCTACAAGTGCTACCAATGAGCTTCCTAAATATTATTGTTTCTAGACAAAAAAGAAACTAGAACTCAATAGCTTACTTCATTAAGAAAGCATGAGGGTGTTAAAAGCCTCCTGTGATGTGACTAGATACGCATGTTTTGCTAAAGCATGAATTTTACAAAGTGACAGGTGCCTTGGAGAAAGTACACCTCTCCTGTAGTCATTAGCATTTTATCCATCATAATCATGTGCCATTACTTCCTATCCTTGATTAAAGAGCTAGATCTTAATACTTAAATTATAGGAAATACTTTAGAAAAATACTGATGTTCCAGGGAAAATAGCTAGAACTTCTTCAGCATAGAAAACCAGCACAAAATCATCTTTATAGATTCCCATTATGTTTAAAGATTGTCAGGATGGGTTTTTAGGTTGCCACATAACAGTGGAGTGCTTGTACTTACTGTAGAGGGAAAAAGTGCATTTGCATTAGTCTAGTCTCATGACGTGAGGGTCTTCCTGTGTGACATCATTATGCAACTCCCCTGAATAACCAAGTCCTGCTGGGAGTCTAGACAGAAGTTGGCTTTTACTCAAATAGTTTAAGAAGGTGTGCAAAATATTAAGCATCAGGTCTTCATGGAATTGCACTGTAAAATGTCAGTCTCATTTCCAAGCTTTATGAAAAATAGATTGTGATGTGTGGTTCTATTACTTTTTATGCCTGTTTCTGAAAGGCGAATGCTGAATAATTCTGTAACAAAGACTATCAAATGTGGTAATTAAAGCCTAAAGACTAATTGATGACATCAGGAAATTAACATTTACTATGAGAACAATTATGAAAATGGTATTTATGCCTAATCCAACATTTTGGTTCCAACACCACACAAATCTACAGTCTATGTTAGCTGGTAGTTCAAGGACTTAACCCTGTATAAATTATTAGTCCCTGTAGATTTTGTCTTAGCAGTCCTCTCGTCATCCAGTTTTAGCCACCACTCACTCTCCTTTTGTTTTTTAATTCCAGTGAAGATTTAAGAAGGACTGACAGTTTACTGCTTAAATCCTGAGGTAGAGTTTTGTAGAAGAGGGATTGCTCTGGTTTTGGTTTTTACATTTCAGTGGTGTTAGAAGCTAGAGTATGGAGTCAAAGAGCAATGTTCTTTGACTAAAACTGGGGGAATAGGGTAAAACTAAGAGTAAATACAGTCCAATTAAGGGAATGATCCCATTTCTGTTGAAATCAATGGCAATACTCCCTTTAAATTCAGTAGCCCAAATAATTCTCTTACTGAAGAGTGGCTTGAGCCTCCTCAAGGTGCAAAGTATTCTGCCACTAGAAAGTAAAACATTTCAGGACATATTTAACTCCAAACATGAATAATGCAACTGAAAAACCTATATATTGCTGTTGGACAGTGTTCTCAGTGTCCTGCTAAACTGACTCAGTGATGATTATGGGGTCTTTGTGCTATAAAAATGATAAGATTGGTGTCTTAATTCATACTAAAGTTTTACTAAAATATGAGCTTTAGATAGAAATTACTATTTTGTAATTTTCAGAGTTCAGTTTAGCTGAGCAGTAAGGTCTTCAGATATTCTGCTTCTCCTCCTGAAGGGTGCTCTGAAAGAGAAGAGAAATGTCCTAAGCCCTGAGGGAAGACAGAGTGACTTCATGCCTTTTTCATTTGGATCTGCATGAGAGAGATTTCTGTACTGGCATGCCCTATCAACACATGCGTGGTAATATGTTGCAATAACTTACTTTTATTTCCCAGCTCCTTTGAAAATGTGGTGTTGTTTTTTCTGGTAAGGAGCTTGTACTTATAAATAATGGATTTTTAATACATACATACACACATGCATACATTTATATAAATATTATAATTACCACGAAAATAAATGTATTACATTCAGGTTTCCCTCCTTCCACAGAAATTTTGCAATGCTTAGGGATTTAAGTTTTCCCATGAGAATCAAGTTAGACATACTGGGAGACACATTACTTTTAGAGGATTGTATACTAAAGCAAATCAAACTGAAAAATATGTCCTAGCTAAAAAAAAAAAATAAATGGAAAGAAACCATTGACATTTTTAGCCCATTTAAAAAGTGCATTCTGCTGTCTATCATTTTTGTAGTTATGAGTGAGAAGCCTGTAAACAACACTTTCTTTTCTGAACCAGTAACCCAAAACACAGCAGTTTCTCAGCATAGTTTATCAGGAAATTGTCTTAGAAGAGACCATGGAGGTAGCTGCTATGCTAAAGTGTAAAAGGAAAAACTGGGGCATAGGGCAAGCCTCTATACAAAGATAACATTGAAGGATTTTATGTTTTTAATGGTCTCTGTTCTGCTTAAAGAATTGTAAATGCCTGTTGGAGATGATTTAGATATGAACATATAATCTGTTGCCTATTTCCAGTAAATCATTGGCATAAGATGCTTAAGAGGGCAAGAAAAATAACAGTGGAGCCATTTATTAATGTTTTAAATTTCCATTTTTAATAATTGTGTAACAATCATATCAATCTACCACTCAGGGTATTTTATCACAGTCTCAAGTCTCATTTATGAATGGGTTATAACTGAATAGTTATTTATGAATATTAGATTTGCTTAAATGGTAATTAACATAGAAGCTTGATAAAGTAGAGCCTGTTATTCATTATTTCCATACATCTCCCAGGATTTATTATATCAAAACCCTAAATACAGTGGAATTCTTTTCAGAGAAGTATTGATACCTTCACTGAAGTGCTAAAGATGGAAGGGGATTGTGTCACAACATATTAACCTGATACTAGGAGAAAATTGCTTCAGAAGAACTTTCTTTTAAAGATACCTTTAAGCAATTTTCCGAATGTATGTAAGTTAAAGGAGATACTCTGGAACAAAATGCTCTCCAGAATGAGCTTGACTACCTTAGCATATTGCTAATTACTTCAGCACATCTGCAGCCGAGCACACAGCAGGCTGGCTGGAGCCTCTGTTGATAAAGTTTGCCAAAATATCAATTCATTCTTTGTGTTGAAATGAAGCACAAAGAACTTTGTCAATATTTGTTTGTTTATTTTACTGTCTCTTCTGAAAATACCTTTTTTCTTCACAGCTTGACCAAAGCTGGATAACATCTTCCTCAGGAGACCAGTTCTGTTACAGTTATTTATACATAACCAGACAGTATGTACCCATCTGCACTCAAATTCTCATTGACTTTAGTGTGAATTTAGCTTACCAGATGACAGAGGGAGGTACTGCCTAGTACTTACTTTCCATTTATCTGTCGTTGAAAGCCATCATATAAATGCACAGGGTAATGACATCCTCTTTCTGCTATTTTTTCCCATCCCAGGAAAACTACTGATATTAACCTTGGTCTCCCAGTTGCATTCCAGCATGAATATTTACCTTTCTTTTTTTTAAATTTGAATTTCTTCTACAGCTTCCAATTGTCACAGCACTCCTGTTCTCACCAGAGCTGTTAAATAGCATGGCTATACACTGCTGACTGACACGAGAGCCTCCATTTTTCATTTAGTCATCAGCTGTGTTTCAGCTCTACAGTTTATTTACCATGGCATCTGAAGCATCCTATTATTCCCGTAGAGTTTCTTCCATTGAGGGAAGCTTAAATCTATATCTTTAGGGAGGAAAAAATGCTTCTGATCTGCAATAAATTTAAAACCACTTCTGTTACTAACTTTGCTGGTAAGCAGTTTAATTCAACTAAAATCCCCTTAGCTGCGATGTGATGTCTTTAAAAGCACTTGACAACTCTGAGATCAATGCCAGGCATGCTGAGTGGGCATGTTTCATATTGTTTTCTAACTTGCTGTCTTTCCTTGAAAGGTTAGACCATGATCCTCTGGAGTCAGGGATTGTCATGAATGGAAGAACATAGTAGAGTATGATTTTGAGTATGCTTTCATGTTCATTGCCAGGACCTTTGTCTCCCTACCTCAGGACGTGCAGAGGAAGTGTTCAAGCATGATGACTTTGGACCATGTGGAGTAATGAACTTTCATTATCAAAATGTAGGAGTTTGTTAGTCCAAGGCTAAGTTCTTCACACATACTATTAATTAGAGGGGTTTGGGTTGAAAATGAGCATTCTGGAATAAAAGATAGTGAAAAGGCAATACTCAAAAATGCAGGTACTAAAAATAAAAACATTCCAATAGCAATGGCATCAGGTGCAGCAGAATGACATTTGCCCTTGGTTGTTCAGAGTAGCCATCTGTTGCACAATAGGGAACAACAAGGGTTGTTAGAAGTTTGCTGGTGTAGGAAATATCCCAATTTTATGAAGTACTTTGACAGTGCATCAGAGTAAAAATTACTATGTAAATATAGGCACTCATTTATTTAAGGGCAATGAGCCTCCCATGGCATTCTCAGTGCAAATTTCAGATAAGAAATGGCTGTGTGGTGCAGAAAGGGGATTCACGGGGGCACAAGCTCCCCAGAAGAGTAGCTCAGCAGCCTGTACAGCATAATGCCACAGACAACAAAAGTCTGATGTGCCACAACCCTCAGCCTCATTGAGTCTCCAACACCTGAGCCGTTCTGATTTGAACATGCTCTTACAACCAATGTTTCTGATAAAAAAATTTAGAAAAAAAATAACAAAGCTATTCTTTAAAGGTGTCTTTTTCAGGGCCATGGTGTGTTGAAAGAGGATGTTAGAAATACTGGCAAAGTACCTACCTTTAGTCCTTTAATGATGCGTGTGTACTCTACAGTTCTGTGAATTCTGGAAATAGGAATGCCGGACATTCTGGAAGACATTTAAAACACTGGACTCTTTTAAACAGCTCTGGTTTGTTGATCTGTGGAGAAATTTGAAGTCTTGCCTTCATAACATGAAAATAACTTGCCAAGAATCCAGTTTCAGGACATATGCACATAGAAGAGCTGTTGCGAAACAAGGTAGGGCATGAATTTAAATGTCATTTGCTGTTTTACAGACTCCACATAGATAAATTTATTTGGATTTAGGACCTCTGTAGCATTCAGCTTAATCCTCTTCTAAAAGAAGGATATTCTGACTTCACTGTAGTGTGTCAACATGGAGAGCTACTACAAAACATACACCGATTGCAGTGTCCCTTTTCAGTGGCGCCCAGTGACAGGACCCTTCTGAAACACACAAGGGTGCCTCTGAACATCAGGAAACACTTTTTTACTGTGAGGGTCACGGGCAGTGGCACAGGTTGCCTGGGGAGGTTGTGAAGTCTTCATCCTTGGAGATACTTGGAAGCCATTGTCTTAGGCAACTGGCTCTAAGTGGCCCTGCTTGAGCAGGGGGATTGGACCAGAGGACCTCAGGAGGTCACTTCCAACCTCAACCTTTCTGTAATTCTATAGCTATGACTTTTAGTAAGTTTTGGGTTACTTGTTGCAGAAGGATTTATCAGATGGGGGAGGTAGAACTAAATTTTGTCCGCATTACAGAACAAGGCTGATCCTTTTCTTAACTTGGATATTAGCTAACGCTTTTCATCTCAAGTTAGCAAGCCGGAGTTTATCCTTTGCAAAAGCTAGGGAAAAACATTGGAGGTAAATTGAACTTAATCTTGATCCAATTTCCAACAGGCTGGCCTACACAGGTTTTTATATCAATTGAAGTTAATTGCAAGTACTCAGAATGGATACACGAATTTTCCTAAGTGAACTTTGTCAATATATAATGCATTTATAACAATGCAGCTGCAGCCACCCTACTGATACACCCATTTGCCTTTCCATTGGTTTCTAAACCTAAATATCATATCCGTCTTATCTTCTATTATCTCTGCCCGTATTGTTTTCTCAGGTTCCTTCAAAACCTGTACACCCCATTCACTGTGTGGTGGCCAGGCTTATTGCAGATATGCGTACGTAAGCACGGTTATGAAATACTCTCCAGCACTTTCCACATGACTGCTGATTTTGCAGGAACTTAAACAGGAAAATTCTACATTCCATTAAATATACCTCACAAAGGTTTAAGTACAGCTTCCAATCCTAATGGCTTTGCGTATAAAAATACAGAACCTAACACATGATCAAGTACTTTTATTTATACAAACAACTCCCTTGACTTCAGAAATATTACTTGAATTGGAGCACATTGCCAGGATCACAACCTTATGTTTGAAGTACATGTCAAATATTAACATGTGTTTATACTGTTACATGCCTCATTGATTTCCTACCCTGTCCACTCTTTTCTAAAGAAACACCTGGTAGTTTCCTCATGTGAATGTTTGAATGAATTACTCTGTTTTTCCTAATCTTTGGGACTTCTAAATTACAGATTGATTCAAATCAAGCCTGTTACTTTACCTATAACTGAGTGTGTCATAAAATCAAGTCTCACTTCAAATACTCTTGTGCAGTGGATTGCTTTTCATTGGTCTCTAAATCATGTAAGTAATTTAAACAAGGATTTGTCTTTCATTCACTTTTTAACTGCTTTCTAATGAAACTGAAAGTCCCTTGTATTTAACCGTAAAGCAGAATAATGCATTTTCTAGCTCTCAGTACTTTGTAGCAGATTGTTGTTGGTTTTCAGTTTGTATTTTAAAGTTCAGCAATTGTGTGTAGAATTATTTGAAAAACTGTCAGCTTCTAGGCCAAGGAGAGAATGCAAAGAAGGGAATAACTTAATACCGTTATTTATGGCTATAGTGCAGTGGTTATCAATGATGTATATTTCAACTAATAGGAAGATAAATGGGTAAAGGAGACAGGAAAGTTAATAGCAGAGAAGTAAGTTTAGCATTTCCAAACAGATCCAAAAGAAAAATACCCTCTTTTCTTCAAATAGATGACATTTTGCAGAGCTACAGATTCAGGGCATGAAAGCAGGTGTGAATGCGTTTAACGTGTCTTAATCCAAACTGTTTACACATTTTTAGAGCTGTACCTTTTGGCAAGCCTTTTGCAAGGTGGATGGCATGCCGTTATTCTGCTTTCACAACAGCTGATAGAGGAATCATGTTTCCTTGCTTCTCCCTTCTCCAAGGCAAAAAACCTCAGTAGGGTTCCTGTCCAGTTTTCAGCACACTCTGGGTTCTGCCACCTTGCAGCATGCTTGGGTTTGACGCCTGGCATGATGGGGCGTGGGCTGAATGCACCACTAGCCCTGTCCTGATCCCTGTTACCCTTGCCGGGAAGGAAGCATCAGTTCCATGGCTAAAATACTGATGTCTCAGAATATTGGCTTGTGACATGCAGAAGGCAAGGTGGAGCCTAAGTCCTGATGACTGAGAGGAAACTCAAAGAAGCTAGAGAAACGTCATGCTATTGTGGTAGCAGTAGCAAGATATTCATGCATTTCAGTGAGAGTATCATCAAGGCTTGAAGTTTTGACAGCTGATCATCTAGCCCATGCTCAGAACAAAAGGTTGAAGATAGTATCAGTTTTCCTCAAGAAAATGGATTTGAACAAACGAATAGATGTTTATATATCATACACCAACATGTACAGTTTCTAAAAATAAATACACAGGTGTTATATTTTGTCTTTGTTCTACTGGACTTCAGAAGTTATGATTCTAGTTACTAGGCTGTGTTATGTGTAATTTGAATTAAAGTTGCTAGAGTGTCTCTGAATACAGTATTTTCTGTTACTTCTATCCCCTGTAAAAATACAGATACTGTTCCATTTCATTATAAGCAGCAACATCTACAATGTATTACATGTAATTTCTGAGCCATAGGTCTTCTCTTTGCCAAAAGTCTAAAAGCATGCATCAATCCTGATTGAACACAACTGTGATTTCATCAGGGGATGATGCTGAGATCCTAAACAGCAAGTTTGTGAATGGTAGCCAGTCCCTGTGATGAAATACCAGGACCAGAATTTAGCTCAGGACTGCGTTGCTATCTGTCACCCACCACAGCTGTTCCTTTCCTAGGAGAAAGAGATTTGTCAAAGGCACGAGATAAAACCCCAAACTACACTGCAAAGTTGCCTCAGAGAAACTGGTAAGAAAAAAAGCCCAACTTAGCAGGGCAGAGATTAGTCCTAAAGGTTGGAATATAGAGTAACCAATCTCGCAGTCGTTCATGAGGGGAAAGTAGAAAAAGAAAAGGTTGCCTGACTAAGTACTGCATGGCTGGCAGTTAGCAGCAGTGCTGTTGCAAACACGCATTAGGCGTAACTGTCTGAGAGCAGCATGGCAGAACAGAGATTATTGGATAATTATATTGATTTGTACCAGGAAAGAGCTTGCTTACAGAACATTTTAGTAAATCAACATTATCCATTCTGAATTTATGACTGAATTGTAAGGTGTGTACAGAGGTGAGAAGGGCCAATCAGTTCATCTGAACCTTTGAAGTTGAGAAGACTGAATTATTTCAGTCCATTTACCAATGTATTTTCATATCCAATTTCCCTGCTGAGAAGGTTTTAACCTAGTTTTTCCTCAAAAGAGAAGAAGAAAAAAAAGCGGTCATTTACAGTAAAAACATGAAATCAGGGAGGATCTTGCAACCAGATAAGATCCATTTTCAGTCTCATACCCAACCAGGCAACTTCAGCTACAAGTTCACAGCATCAGCGTAGCTTGGAAAATGGTCACCTGTGGAGGTAAGCTTCCTTGTCTGCTCCCTTTGTTCTTCCATTTGGCACCATGCTGTTTGCCCTATACCTGGTTCTGGAGAGCACAGGCAGTGATTATATCCCCTGAGGTGCAATTTTGACTAAATCTCTCCCTTGGTTAGGGCCAACTCTTCAGATTACTTCTAATACCTTTTTAACAGCTGAATATTACTTTTCTGCCCCCCCCCCCTTTTTTTTTTACCATTCCAAAGCTGCAATTCAGATTTCATCTGCTACAGACTTGATTAAAAGCTATGGCTGAACCTTTTTTTAGGAATTTTATTTTTTCTGTTCAATTCTGGATCTTTACCACACCATAATACATGTATGTCATTTATCTCAGATACAGAATGTAGCCTTAAATTAATACATGTTCTGAAAGAATTACAGTTTACAATTATTTTGTTTTATTTTATTCTATTTTATCTATTTTATTTTATTTGTTTACATTAGCTTTCTAAGAGGCTATTTTTCTACCTGTTTTCATATGCAGCTTGGCCAAAAGGTACCTAAAACATAAGTAGAATACGAGATCGATTTTTCAGAAAATTACTAACTATGCTGCCACCTAGTGAATCTGTACTGTCTCTGATAATACTTTTGTTTAAAAAGAGATTTAACTCCTTTTTTTCTGAGGGCAGAAAAAGCTTTGTTTAAAGAACCATTTCAATAAAATAGGCTAGAAATCTATAAAATGGATTACAATTTTCTTTAAAATTTGGTTTAAAATAGCCAACTATTGTAAAATGCTAGTGCTTTGAGCTTGGGCACTGTTGTTAATCAATTAATACCCATTTAATACTTTTTTTCTTGTAGGATCATCCTACAGAATTCAAAAAAATCTGAATCCTAAAGTGTAAGGCCACTGTTCATGTAAGCATCTATTTTCAATCTTTGTGTTCACTCTCATGGTTAAAATGTCACTGTTTTACCGACAATCCTGGGTTTGTTCCTACACAAAATCAATGGCTTGCCATTTACTTTAATTGAACTGCGTACTTCTGTAGCTGCAATACTTAATCCATATGTTTGCCAGACTGTTTTTAATAGAAATCATCTGCCCAACAAGCATATCAGCCCCTGTTTGCAAACACTTTTTTAAAGAAAAAAGACTGCTTGGATTTCATCTAAGAAAATCACACATTCAGCAGGCTTGAATTTTTATTTTTTTTTGTCTGATGTGCATCTTAGTGCAGGAAATTGCTGAGTAAAATGATTATTACTAGGAAACAATAGCAGCTGATCCACAGTGAAATCAATTCTTGCTAACAGTAATTAGCATTCCATAAGGAAATCCATGGCATAACCCCTTGTCATCTAACATTTAGAGTGCTTCCCAGATGATTACATAGCAGCTGTGCAGTCTTAATGCCCTATTCAAATCCTAGAAATATGTCCTGAAACTCCTCATCCTATACACTTATTCTCCCTCTACCATATCAAAATGAGGCTAGAAAAATAAAGACAATTTGTTGATCATAGGGCTCTATCTATAACATGCATTTGTTTCAGGGACAATTTTCTTGTTTCCAGCCTGCAGTTAGGGTTACTTCTTGTTTGCTCTTTGCCTCCATAAAATTGTGTTCCACTTTTGCAAAGGGGAGTCCACTCTGGCTGCTGAAGCTGGAGCTGATGTGTCCTGGAAGTGTCTCACACCAGTCTGTTCCACAGTCTGGTAGTCCCACCACCCTCAGATTGAAGATGGTCTAAAACCAGGTTATCTATTTCCTGGATGAGTCATTGCACACTATCAATATGTGTTTTTCATTTAATAAAGGACAATCAGAATGAACAAGGAATAGGCTGAGCAGGTCTAAAATGCTGGGAGGTTAATCCAAATTTGGATGTCATTGACTCATCTCATAATCCTAGCACAGTTCATGGGTGTAGCTCCGATGACCGAGTTTCATCAAAGCTTACACCAGCGTAGATATGTCTGTGGCTCACAATAAAAGCATTTCATATTGGAGATACATATAAAATCTATTGTATTGTGAGGCTGATTTTAAGCATGTCTACAGTAAGTAAGCACTCAGGAACAAGGGAGTGTAAGCCAGCCTGAGATTTAACAGTAGGAAGCCAGTGTAAGTGTCATGGTTTAACCCCAGCCAGCAACTAAACACCACGCAGCTCCTCACTCACTCACTCCCCCCCCCAGTGGGATGGGGGAGAAAGTCAGAAGAAGTAAAACTTGTGGGTTGAGATAAGAACAGTTTAATAGAACAGAAAGGAAGAAACTAATAATGATAATGATAACAATAATAAAATTACAATAGTAATAATACAGGCTTGGAATATATGAAACAAGTAATGCACAATGCAATTGCTCACCACTCGCCAACCGATGCCCAATTAGTTCCTGAGCAGCGATCCCCTGCCCCCACTCCCCCCAATTTATATACTAGATGTGATGTCCCACGGTATGGAATACCCCGTTGGCCAGTTTGGGTCAGCTGCCCTGGCTGTGTCCCCTCCCAACTTCTTGTGCCCCTCCAGCTTTCTCGCTGGCTGGGCATGAGAAGCTGAAAAATCCTTGACTTTAGACTAAAGATTACTTAGCAGCAACTGAAAACATCAGTGTGTTATCAACATTCTTCTCATAGTGAACCCAAAACATAGCAACATACCAGCTACTAGAAAGAAAATTAACTCTATCCCAGCTGAAACCAGGACAGGCGGGCAAAAAGAATCCTTTCATTCACTCCCTCTGCAATACACAGCTGGGCTTTACAGAATTTAAGGTCTCTGACATAAACATCTGCCTGCAGACCTGTCCTCTCTAGCTGACATCAAATACATGTTACGTCATGCACAAACCAAATCACAGGTCTAGTAATATCTGAATGGACAGAAATCCAATACTTGAAAGTGATTCTTCGCTCCTTGAATCAAAACATGCTGAGCAGTTGGAAATGCAATGTTTCAAACTTCTGAGGAATGCTACTCTTCCCTTTGCTAGTCCAGAGTTGTTGCCATGTGTGTGTCCTTGCTAGACTAAGGTGATAACAGGGGATACATTTAATGTGGAAGCCGCTGCAGCCATCAGGCAGGAGTATAATATTTATAAAGTGTACACCGAGAACTGACAACACACTGTACAACCACAAAGCAACTGTATGCACTTAGGATTTGAAGTCCTGTTGTAGGGTGGATGGAAGCTCCTAAGTCACTACCTGTCTTGAGGAGAGCACTACCTGAGATAAATTTAGATATGCTTATGCCAAGATCAGCATTCTTCTCTCTTTTTGGGAGATGCATTAGGTGGAATTATGGTAAGCCACATAAGAGGCAATGGCAATGTCGAAGTGCAATCAGTGTCTGAAAATGAAATAAAACCAGCTACCAACTCAAAACGAGTGCAGATTTATTTTCTTTTTTCCGCCGACAAGGTATGTTCGGGCTCCCATGCAGGCTGGAGTCTCCCCTTCTCCCAAGCCCATCTTCTGGATCACCTCCCTTGGCTGGAAGGTGCGAGCAGCAGGTAGTTCACTCTGTCGTCCCTGGCTGGACACGAGCGGCCGGCGGGCG
>JANZLQ010000086.1:22116636-22139019 GCA_026212715.1 Elanus axillaris | reverse complement strand
GGGGGGGGCTGGTGGAATAGTTGTTACTCATAGTTTGGGTTTCTGGCCTAACTTTACAAATCAATGCTCCGTTAAGATAGAAATCTTCATTGTTATAATGCATTGTGACAATGATCAATCTTATGCCTTGATGAATCTAGGGATATGGTTCTACCATCTTTTTTTCACTCAATTGGCCAGGGAGTTGGTTAAAGGCACTGAGCCATCCAAAACCCACCATACCAAAAAATTATGTTTTCAGCTTAGCCCACACTGCTGATTGCATGATCATACAGATGGCTGCAAAGAAAAGGGCTGGGTTACTACTGCTGTGATTTAGGCTACTGTGGAATCACACTGCAGGGTTTAAGTGTCAGAGGTCTCTGCGCTGCACAGTGATAGGAGCTGGAGTCCTTTACTCAGCCAGCAAACAGTGACATGATTAACAGTACTGATGGTCCTGGTAAGAAATTTGTACTTCTGGGAGGAAAGAAAAGGCAGTGTGGTATCACTTACAAGAAGAAATTACTTGTTTCTTTTGTTTTCTGAAGCAGTCCTTGTGTTGTAATGAATATCTTAAGTCTGATTGCTTTCTTTGTGGTATATGAGATCTTGGTTTTTGTGATTCATTAATTTTTAACCTTTACTTGACTTTTTTCCAGCTCTCCATATCCAGTAACTTTGGGTTTTTTTTAATTTGACACAGTTTCCTTGAAGTTAAATATAAAATGGTTTGATTTTACAGGGGCTTAATTTCCAGAAGTTGTGTTCTTAAAAAAAATAAAGGCATTTTCTTCCACAGCTAAATGTATTATTTCATGGCTTGCGCACGGTTGCAAGTGATACCAAGGACAGTCTCATCTGCATGACTATTAAATGACTTTAAAAGACAGTCAAATTAATTTCTTTTCTTCCTTTCAAATTACAAAATAATTTGTACAGTTGTAACAGGAAGGACAACTTGGTACTTTGGTTGAATCCTGTTGCTGAAGTGGGACAGCTCATTTTTCCAGTAGTACTGTAGATAGTACAGATGAAAATATTTTTAAAGGTTGTATAGCAAAAACTTGGATCCTAGAAATGGCATATTTAATTAGAAGCACATGTATTAAGGAAAGAGTTGATTTTTTTATAATATTTTTCAGAGTTAATTCCTACAGCAGAGGAATTTGTCTGCTTGATAAGCTCAGCAGACAGGCATGTGCAGAACCATTGATACTCCCTTTAACTCTGATGAAGGTTTAGAAGGGCTGTCTGGCTTGTTCCCATTTATCGACAGCTGAGGAATGGTTGTGCATGTTTCCTTCCTAGATCTTCTTATTTAGCCTTACTCTTAGGTGATACGGGTTTTCTCTTGCATCTGCTGTACATTTGTATGTCTCCTGATCTTGCAGCTCCACGTGTATTACTCTACAATAGCACAGAAATGAGAACTGGAATGTCCACTTTGAGATTTGCTCCTATATTGGTATACGAATTTTCTTTCCCTCCCCTCACGTTGCTTCTTTCAGCCATCTCTGTGAGCATATGCCTGATAAATGTCAGCAATAAGTTGTTGGCATTTTCTTCAGGGGGTGGGGAGGGTTACAGAAGTGCTCTCTTGGAGTGTTTCCCTACATGTTATTGAAAAGATTTGTGGACAACTGCTGTTCTTTTCATGATAACTCAGCACTGGATCCAAGATGACATATTCTGCCTTCTATAAATTGCTTGAATATTCAATTTTAATTGAATGCTAAAATCCTTCTATATTGCTTGAATATATTTTTAATTATTTTTAAAATAGCTTGGTAGTAACTAGAAAGAAAATAATAAAGTCTCTGTAATGCATACAAAGATAAAACCAAATTAGGAGAGCATCAAAAAAATGCACAAGGGATACTTTGCTTCTATCTTTGGTATGCACCAATTCCTACTTATCACACTTGCAACTTTGGGACCTGGCCCTGTACAAAATGTGCCACATAGCTGTCGTGTATAGATATGGACACATTGCATTCCTCACTCTTGTACTAAAATGTACTAAAATTAACCTTAATTCCAACCTCAGTGACATCCATGTAGAGGCCTGTTAGAGGCTGTTGTATTTGTAGTCTGTTATGCCATAGACTCTCTCACAAGTCAACATGTAAAGTAGCTGTAACAACTCACTTTTCCTGTCCAAAATGTTTTGACATATAGGTTTATTCATTTAGAAGTGTCACTTCAAGTTGATGATAGTTCATTATATCTTCTCATAAAACAAGCTGCACAGTAAATTATTGCTCACACAGTATGAATCTGCCAGCACAGGTGTGCTGGTCAGAAACCTCATCTCTTGCTATTGTGTAACCAACTACATCAGCAGAAATCTGTACCATAGATAGGTCTTCAGCTTGATCTGATTAAACCCCAAGATTTTCATCCATCAGTCTTGAAGGATATTACAGTAAAAGCAAGTGTTGTCCTGACTCATCCTAGAGAAAATTAATTTTCATTAATTTCATTAATTTCATTAACCAGGGCCAGTTACATCCTCATGATAGACATTCACTCTAGGTATTTGAAGAAATGGGTCCCAGTGATTGACTGTATTTATCACCACACAGGGAACACTCACCCATAGAACTGTTCTGAATTTGACTTGAAGTTATGCTGTAAATTGCAAAAATATAGTCTGTCTTTAAAACGTTGCCATTGCTGTTTTTTTGTTGGTCTGACTTTTAAGAGTTGATTGAAAAATATAAATATTCATTTGCACATGTGCAAATTCATGTGCACACACTGTGCACAGGGAACCCTTCACCTGATAGTCTCTTGATGCTACTGTAATAAATAGAATCATTACTTAAGACAAATATCAGCGTCCATGTGATACTGCTTTCTCATTGCCTCCATAACACTGCTAGAAGACCAGTGTGCTCTTTTCCTAGCTCCTGTATCTGTAGTATATGCAAGTAAGCAAAATCACATTTGAGAAGCATTTCAAAGCATTTTTGTGTAGTGTCACTTAATACATATAATCTGATTTTTTTAAAACAGCCTTTAAACTGTCATCCCTTGCTTCCCCCCCTAAAGTGTACAGCCTGCAATTCCATGTGCAAATAAACATTTTGCTGTAGAGTTAGCCCCACAGGGCTAAATGTGCATGCTGTTGTGCATGGCTGTAGTTCACTTGACACTTTTTGAAACTTTGGTATCTGCCGGCCTGCTTTAGCAGGACTATTTTAGGATGCCAGTCTTCTTATAGGATGGAGCAGTGACCTTTCCACCACCTTATTATGTCTCTACTTTTACACAGCTTGGTTGACAAGGCAAGTATCTTTCTGCTTTGCATTCAGATTTATCTTTCAAGTTTCTGGAGACTTTTTTTTTTTTACCCTACTCCTTGCAAGGAAGTAAGAAGTGTGACAGGAAGGTGTGATTTTTAATTTGCACCACAGTTCTCAACAAATAATGACTTTTCACACCCTGTTATTGCTGCTTAGCCTGGGGGAGGTTACTGTTGTCATATCAAATTAAATCCACTCATGTAATTCAAAAAGACATTCCTCTTAAACTTAATCCTTTTAAGATGCTGAAGTCTACTGGCACAAGAGCATAAACTGAATGCATCTATTTTGGGGGTCCCTGCTGCTGAAGGATGAAAACGGAAACGTTTTTATTCAAGGATAGTGCACATTTTTTCTTGTAGTGCACTAGACCAGATCCTGATGAGGTTTGTGTGTGTGAATCCTCATGTTAGCCTGGAGTTCACTGCAGGCTCTGGATATGTGTGTGGATGTATTTTAAGAATGGAAATGTTTGTCCAGTGGTGCCAGACACTCATGTTCTCATCTGAAAACTTGCTTGAGTAATTTCCTCTAATGTTGTTAGCTGTGGGTGGCAAGAATGCTCCTGGAGGCCTTGGTGCTCCTTTATGTAGCAGAGCTAAAACACATTAATAAGAAAATCACCCTCAGAAGGAGTTTTCTGCTGTCAAGGATTTGGCAGAGCAGGACATGCTTTGCCTTTATAAGTAATCCTTTCTTAAGGAGGTTACTGTTGATTTTGGTACCTGATATAACAGTCCCCCCACCATTCAGGCCTGTCAGGGTGGGAGCACACATTACCTGCTGGGTTGATGCGCCTAGGGGTGGGGGTCAGGGTGGGGGTCGGGGTCTGCTCCCCGCCAGCTCCCAGGGTCCAGCTCCTGGTACTCCTCCTTCCCAGGGCAGCTGCTGGGGCTTCCCAGGCAGGGCTGGAGCCTGAAGGGTGGCACTAGCGCATAACAGGGGGAGAAGTTCCCTGCTCTCCCTTTGTACAGGAGCTTTATTGCCCCTAACTGTGGGTAATCCAGGGTTGAGTATTTGCTTGAGTACTTGCTTGGTGGCGCAGAGAGGGTTAAGGTGCTTGATTTACAATAAACATGTATGTGACAGTGGATTGGTTGGTTTTGGGGTTTTTTTCTTCTCTGTAAAATGTCAGCCATTTCCTGATGAGCTTGGTGGTGGTGAATTTCACACCTTTTTTCTTCTCTGTGTGGAAACCTGGGTGTTAATGGTACTGGAGCAGGTCGTATTTTATAAGGAATGAGGCTGTCTCTTAGAGCAGAGGGAAAGCAGGAAAGGGAGAGGAGGCGAAGAAGCAGAGTCAAGGAAACTACCACTTGCAACAGGCATTAGTTGGATTATTTTGCACTTCTTTTATTCAGAGCATGTAAATGTAACATTATTTGCTGAGTGTATTTTTTCCTATGAAATGTTGGAGTTCAGTATGAAAATAATCCTCTCTTTTCATTTTACAGCAGAATTTAGCATTGCAACACCTAAAGATGGAAAGTTGGTCTGTTGATCAAGTCTGCAACTGGTTGAGACAGAGAAATTTAGGAGAACTAGTTCCTAAGTTTCGTGGTAAGCATTTTTGCTGTTTGAGGTGGAGGGGGGGGGTGTTTATTGTTCCTTTGTGTGCCTTTCATTGGCACTGCCTACCTTGTTTTGGAGACATGTATATATATGCAAACTTCAGGCTTCTACAGAAATTTATTAGGGTGAGAACTGACATAGATCTAATAAATCAGAATAAGTGTGCAGATTTATTATGAAGTGTCTGAGAAATGCTGGGGAGTGAGTTTAAGCCTGTATATAAATAGATAGACCTTCTCAAACCAGAGCTGGCAGTTTAACACGCTTGTCAGGGCCTATTTATATTGTATAAACCTTTTTTAAATAATGCAACTGAAGTGTGTAAATGTTTTGTGTCTGAGTATATAAACACTGCACAAAAGAGTGCATGAGGAACTGTTATGTGAACAGCTTATTTGTTGTGTGCTCACTTAAAAAGCTTCCTTTCCTTCATTAACTAACAGTCTAAGCAGAGTCTGATTTAAAGCATTAAAACAGTCATCTCACTGCTTCTGGATGTTTCAGGCTTGGCTTTTTGTCAGGGGAAGGTATGTGGCCAGTGACTAGAACTTCTGGCACTGCTTGGGAAAGAACAGTAGATAAAACATCATCTTTTTAGCAGATGAAGAAGACTGTCAGCAGTAGAAAGCATCCTGGCCTTTGACCTGTCCTCCATCATCATGTTTTTAGGCATATAGAATGTTACTGTAACTATAAAGTTATTTTACAGTAATTCTTTAATCCCCTTCAATCTGCAGAAGAAGAAGTAAGTGGAGCAGCTCTTCTGGCTCTTAATGACCGTATGGTGCAGCAGCTGGTGAAGAAGATTGGGCACCAAGCAGTACTGATGGACCTGATTAATAAATACCAGCAACAAAAAAGTGGGCTAGAATCCCTTACACACTGCTGTGAAACAGCTTCTCCAAAATTTCCAGAAGTAATCAGTGGGTGAGTTTGTGCATGGCACAGAAAATATCAGTCTGGGTATAGTTGTATTCTTTTCATAGCATTGTAAAACCAACATTTATTAGCTCTACAGCTGTAACTGTTTTCTAAACTTCAAATGTCTCCAACAATATGTCAAATGCAAAATAGTGTTATTACCTCATGGTTTTAAGCAGGGCATCAACATTCCTGAAAGACGCCATTAATTAATTTAAGCTGCTCTTCATTTCCAGTTCTAGGACCTAGTTTTCATTTGGATGAAGCATCATCACACTTTCACTGTAGCTAAAATTTTCTGCATTTGTGATATTAAGCCTTTGAAGCATTTACTTTTATATGTTTGCAAGTCTAGGAGTAAAATCATGTTTTAACCAGATAGTGTTTGTGCCACAGGTGTATTTAAATTTAGTCTCTCAAAGGAAGCTCTGAATTTGATCTAGGTGTAAGCATTTAATAATACCACTGTGTGGAACTAGATACGTTTTTAGAAAACGATTCTACAAAGATTGTCTTCACTGAGCATGTTCTGGCTCTTGGTTGAGCAGGTTTTCTTTTCTTCTTTGTTTGCTTGGGGTTTCTTTTCGGGGGGAGGGCAGAGGCTGGTTCGTTGAGGGTTTTTTTGGTTGGGTGTTTTGGTGTGGGTTGGTTGGGGACTTTGGTGTTGGCTGGGTTGGTTTGGTTCAGTTCCCCCCATCCCTCCCCTCCATTCTGATCTATTCTAAGTCTTGCAGGATTATCTTTTGTGGATGTCTTGGCTGAGGAGAGACATCCTGAACTCTGAGTGGTCTCTTCTAAGCCCAAGAATTCTGCCAGTAGAGAATGGCTTGCTATGAATGCAAAATGCTCTTTTTCAAAGGAAAGGACTCTCGTGCTAAGCCTGCATTGGCACACAGTAGCAGTGATCTGTAGAGCATTCTCTGTAGCATTTGCCTTCATCTAAAAGGAGTCCAGGTTGTACACTCTGAGATGAATTCACAGTGCAAACCAAAGCATGGTAAATGGTGATGACAGGGTTATTTCCAACCAAATTGCACTCATGAGCAGAACTAAACTGCTCATGTAGACACATCTTCTTGTCCTTGTAAAGTGTTTATGAACCCCCTTGGGTTTCATTGTTGGTGGGAAGGGGGCTGCAGGAAGAAGACAATGTCACCACACATATGATTTGTCATAGACCTGAAGTATGTGCTCACAGCCAGTCTTGGTTCTCTGCACCAGGATCCTGCCTCACATGATTTATAGGAAGCTCGCTCTTTGGAGGCAGAGTGGGTGTCTGCTGTGAAGACTGCTGTATGTAGGCCCTGTACTTCATCTGAAGTGTGGAAGTTGCATAGTGATTTCCTCAGGGGATTTCAGGAGAAGAAAACCTGTTCTTAGGTTTAGGGTTGTTTTCGTGCTGCTTTGGATATTTAGATTTTACCCTTGACTTTCTCAGGGATGTTTGGCTAGACTGCATCTCAGTTGTGACCGTTCCCTGTGTACTTCCCAAGTCCTGCAAGTCAGGCCTTACAGTCTCACAAAGAGCATACAGTTGCAGTAGTGTGAGGGTGCAGCTTTTCTGTGAACTTCTGCAGACTCCAAAAAATTCAAATACTGAAAATCTCAAATATTAGTAAATATAATTTACCTTAAAATATTTCCCTATCTAGTTTTCTTGCCTGGCAAATAAGATGCTGGTATTCCTCTGTTTACAGGGAAGTTAGCTAAATAAGCTGCTATTTCTGAAACATTTTGTGTGTCAGAGTCAAGGACCACAGAATAAAACTCAAGCACATTTAAGAAATGCATTTAGTCATGTATTTTAGGATGAGTAAAAAGTCAGAGTATTCTATATGGTTTGGGGTGTAGAATGATGAAAAGCTCCTGCAGTAAAAATAGTATTTTATTATAAAACTAAAAGCTGTATGTTCATATTCAGGTAGCTGTTAACTGTTACTTCTTAACTCTGGAGTGCTTAGTGATGTAGTCTGAAATTATTTTTTCTGTTCAGTACATCTTGAACAAAGTCCTCTAAGAATAGAAAGCTCTAATTCAGGGACTTATGACTAGAATAAAGTGTATGAGACACTTTTGAAGTAACGTCATAAAGTTATTTTCTTTGTAAGCTGCTTTGACACAGAGGAACAGAGTATGTGACAAAACCAAAAATTCAAAGATCCACAATATATGTGAAGTGAACTCACATTTTCTCTGTTGCTCAGCAATGTTAGGCTGAACTGCGTCCTTATTCACATGAGCAAAATCACCGCACTGAGGTTCACTGTTAGTAGCATCCGTTAGCTGAGTCTGTGGTCCCACAGCGGCAGGGGACAACTGTGAAAACTGAGTCTACATGTTCCTAGCCCTTCTCCTGCAGTGCTTGAGCCCAGGTGAAAACCAACCACCTTTTCTGCGGAATAATTTCTCAGTCAGGCCAGTTCCCAGAACCAGCTCAGCCTGCAAGTACCAGGGCCAGGGTGGAGAAGGCATTGCTCAGCCACAGGGCAGGGGAGAAAGCAGTACAATAGCCATCTCCTGGGTCAGCTGAAACCACTGTGGAGCTTCCAAGAGCTGGCAGCAGTATTTCCCTGTTGTATTTCTCACATGAATGCTATCCCCAGTGCTTGTTGGTGCACTCCTGACTGGCCACCTCTTTATCTTGGTGTCCTCAGCACATCTTCTAACCATGTGTGAATTGTGCTCTGTTCACCTCTCTGCTAGGAACAGAAATAAAGCAGTTGGACATGGAGTTCTGAGTATGGTAGGTGAACACGTTCTGTGTGGAAGTAATGACCTTGTGAAAGGACACCAAATGTGACTTACCTATGGTTTGGATTGGGACACAGAAATAGCATCTTGTGTCAGTTGCTGGTAAGGTGGAAGCGCTCTGGGTCATGCAGTAGAAAATGTGTTTGTATGCATATGAGGAGCTCACACATATGTTACCAGGTAAACATTAAGATGCTTTCCAATTCCAAAAGTGATTGTTTCTAGAAGCCACATAGAGAACATACTGGATTTTTTTCTGGTTTTAACTGGATGCCTGAAAAAGATGTGTTGATTCATGGAAAAGGGGAAACTCCCCTTATAAACATGGCAAATGTTAACATCACTTCTAATAATAACCTTTCATGGGCGAGTGCAGCTGAAGCTTGAACAGTTTATAAAGAATCTTTGGAGTTCAGAGGTTCTGAAGAGATGAGGTACAGAAAGAAATCTAACCTCCCCCCCTCAAAAGTTGATGACTGCCATGAATTTTTGGCAGGATAGCAGTAGCCCCTATCTTAGCTCTGCCTTTCCCCCAGTGCAGGGTAAAAATGTTGAAGTTGGCTTCTGCCAACAAAAGGAGAAGGAGAAGTAACAGTGAAATGAGGAGGGAGAGAGGTGGCCACAAAGGTTAAACAGAAAGCAGTGGTTTGGAGTAGCACATAGACAGTGAGGTGGGTATCTGGAGTTTTTGGCGGTAGTGACAGGCTAGAGTTGGAGCAAATAACCAGGAAGAGCAGGATGTGAGACCAGGTGGCATTTGGGGATCTTCTAGAGTGGTTGGAGTAATGCAAAGCTGACTTGAAGGTTCAAGATGTACTTAACCTTTAGAAAAAAACAAGTGTTCTAGTGGAATAGAAATTGCCTTACAATTCTATGTAAATCATTCTTTTACCCCACCCCTCGCATACTGTAATGGTTAGTTATTCCCAGTGATAAGGAGATGCCAGGCTACGAAGATGGCAGTTATTCTGTGACCCTGAGAAGGTTTAATTTCTCAGGTTTTGTAACTGCGTAGTGATTAGAATATCACTAGGCAGTGTTATTTACAGTTCTCCTTTTAACTTGTCAGAGTTTGATAATTGAACTAAGAGATTGATTAAGAGACATCAGCATCACATAAAATTATGACTATTCAATATGTTAATTCTTCTCCTTCTCTATTTCTGCCACTGGTATACGTCTTTTCTATAAGCTGCACAAAACCTGACAGTGAACTTTTTTTTTTTTCTGTCCCCTTTCAGGGCTACTAGCAGACAAATCTTAAATTTTTCTGGTCATGTGGAGCAGAAAAAATATCTGTGCTCAACTGAAAATGAAGAACTAATTGATCACAGAGTTCTAAAGCAAAAGTGAGTTATAATTAATTTACTAAACTTTTCTTTCCTTTTGAAAATGACATAAACACTTCTTTTTGCTTTGTTAAGACTAAACAGATACTTTCTAGAAAGTGATCCTAATTACTGAAGGCCGGGTTCAGGTATAGCCAGGTATATTTAGAAAACAGCAGGAGCAGAAATTTATTAGGAATTTGTCTGAATGAAATAGTCTAATGGTGGTTTTTACTGCCCTCCATCCTCAGTCCTTGCTCACTGTCTCGTGTGTTACCTCATGCAGAGGGCAAGTCACAGGTTTGTCTTTGCCTAGTTTTTAAAAATCCTTTTTTTTACAGATGTGTTTTCAAGAGCAATCTGGTAAATTAATCATTATGGAATATGGCTATAAAAAATTGTGTGCTTGAGGCACCTTAAATATAGCACTTGGAAAGGTAGGCATGCTGATTCCATTTGCATGCTCATTTTCCTTGGGCATCAAATTGAGTCTCCCTAAAAACTGGAGGCAAGACAGATAAGGGTTTGTTTGTTTGTGGTTTTTTTTTCTTTTCTCTTACACATGCTTTTCTACTTTTGAGACGGGTAGTGAGTGTTGGAAAAAGTCCTGTTCCTATTTCAAGGCAATTGTTTTCTTGTTTGCGAAGCTTTGTCTGCTCATTATCCCCCTTTATTCCCACCTGCTATAATTACCACCATTCTCCCCCATAGATGTGACTGATGGCTTCACTGTTCTGAGATAAGGGGATGTGTTTCTGCAAAAATATCTATTTTACCACTTTAAAAAAGTAACAAGGAGTTAGGGGTAAAGCTGTCTGGGAACATTGTAGAGGGCTTAGCGAATCACATAGTTAATGCTTTTAAAATAAAGTGCTGCTATGAGCTTCAAAGGAACAAAAACAAACCAAACCCAAAGATCCTGTCAGCATTGTTACCAATGAAACAAACCCAAATCACCAAAACCCTCAGAGTAAACCGTTATAATGGTTTTGCAATGAGATATTGTAGCCTGTACTTCTAAAGGATGATTATTTTTAATTAATGATGAGTAATTTGCCTTGTGCTGTATGAAGAGTTTAAAATGGGTTGTGTGAATCAGCATAACCCAGAATAGTCTGGCTTTAGGAAATGTTCTCAGCAAATTTTGTCAGTAGTAGCTTTCAAAGGCCCATGATGGCCTGTTAGGGGAAAGGGATGGCAAAAGTGCAGTTGGGGCAAAGGAGCAGAAGACAAGGGAAATCTGCTGCTCTAAATGAAAGTGCCCCTTCTCGGTGAAGTAGTAGGTGCCCTAAAATCCAGTGGAGCTGTGATGATTTGTAGTCTTGAAGACCTGAGTAAATTTTATGAGGGCTTCTCTTTAAAGGTCAGATGAGAACCTAGCAAATGTCCTTCTTAGAAACAGCTGTTTTAACTGACTGAGACTGAGGATGGGACTGAACAGCCCTTGCATCCATCAGCTGCTGTACTGGCTTCATCCCAAGCTAAATATTATTTTTTTTGGAGGTGAATGCTGTTGTTTAGGTATGTCTATGGCATGACCCACAGTTCTAAATGTGGTATTATAGAGTTTAGGTTTGAATTAATTTTTTTCTTCTTCCTGCCTTCGTCTCCCTACAGTAGTCCTTGTATTTTCAACAATGATAGAAAATTTTAATATTTTATATGCTTGAGGGGATTATGCCAGCTATAAGCGGGTTGTGAAGAGTTGAATATTTTGCTAATATACTTACTTTCAAAACTGGGTTGGCTGGTTTTTGTGTTTGTTTTTCACTCAAGTTCTAGTCTATGGATTTATGTGCCATGGTGCAAAGTAGTTTTTCACATCAGATTAATGGTGGCTGTTTTTTTTTTATTTTGGCATAATGTTAATAGACATTTCTGGTTTTTCCATTGCTTTGAATTTAGACTGTTTAAAGTCTGTCCATTTGTTTCTCTCCCCTAGTCTTAACTCATGGGGAAAGGGCAGCTGTAGTAATATAGGGAGGTGGTCCTGCAAATAAAACTTTGGACTGTCTTAGCGTGAGTAAGAAGGAGGGTAGGTTCCCATCTCTCATCAGCCAGGCCAGGTGTGGAAGAGCAGCTAAGAACAATGACTTCCACTCTTCTACAGTGGGTGTTCCCACCTCACCCATTTATTTGGTGGCAGAGCAATTCATATAAGCACTTCTAGAGTCAGTTCTGCTGGGGGTTAGTTTAATTCACTGGAGCTGGTTTAAACGTACAGTTCAAATGATCAATATTTGGCCAGGCTGATACTTGTAGGTTCTGTCTCCTCATTCGTTTCATCCAAACTGAAAAAGAACTTAAAAATGTGTGGGTTGGGTTTTGGGGGAGGTTTTTTTTTTTGGTTTTCCCCAAAAAGACCCATGCAACTACAGGTTCAATAACCATCACAGTTTTGCTTGAAATGATTTCGTGGGTGCTTTTATGGATTATTAGTGTTGGTGAACTGGTTCAAATTTCTCTGTATGTTTCCTGTGTAGACAGTCCTAACAACTGTGTTAAATACACCCTTTTGTATTACTGAATATTAAAAAAAAAAATCAGAGAAGATTGTTTAAACACAAAAGTAAAGAGTAAGTGGGATGCAGCAATTGTATAAGTTTATTTTTCTTGCACTGAAATTGTGCATACATACAACCAGATGACGTTTGCAGGTTACCTCAGTGGAATAACCCTGCTAGCAACTACAGAAGTAAAAAGAGCCATCTTTTTGGTAATCTCCCAAGAAGATTGATCTTGAAGCAGTGCTTTTCTGTGAAGATAATAAGATAGCTACAGAGGAGGATTCAATAAATATATTTCCCCTATACCTGCTTTTCTGTATTGGAGTATTAGCAGTTTGATGGCTCCTCCAGCCTGGTGTTTATCTTGTTGCTAAGACAGAGGCTGTCGTTACTTGTAAATACCTGATACTGCTGTGAAGAACCAACCTTTTATTGGTTGGTTTTATATGTTCTGTCTGCCTCTCCTCAAGATGTTTGTTTATCAAATGACAATCCTAATGTATCCCTTTTTCACTGTTTCCAATATGGCAGTCCAGCTGTTTTCCTTCAAGAGCGATGTCCTGACACAGGTTTATTTGTACATTTATTCTTTCTATAAAAAAGCGTTCTGTAGCTGTTGTGTTGTGTAACAGATTCACTGTCTGAACGCCTTGAAGTAATTTGCTCAGAGCAGGCTTACATGCACAAGCAGGATAACAGATCTTCCAGCCAGCCCTGACAGCCTTGAACTTCTCTATAGTTTCTGTGAATTTGGAAGACGTGGTCAGTGCTCAACCAAACCTAGGCCTGCTAAGTGTTCATATACCAATAAAGCCATTGCCAGCATTGACAGTATATTGGTGCTGGTGCCCGTGTAAATTTGGGCTGGTAGCAAGGACAATGAATTGGAAGATTTATTTGAAAATAAACTTGGCTCCCATCTCCAAGATGTCTGGGCTGGACTGCATGGTTGCAAACTGGCCCTCATTCAGTTCTTCCACGGAGCTGGCTTGCCTGCTGCAAGCCCTCGAGGTGGGACACCTGCCAGGGTGCACCAGTGCAACGTTTGCACTAGTAATATCCTGCTGATAGGGACTGGAGGTGAGCAGGACAGGGAGCCACGTTAGTGACACTGTACAGCTCCTTAGCTAGGGTAGTCTCCTTTCTGGTTCGGTGGGGCTGTGTGCAACTTCACTGACTACTGGGTAGCTGCATCAGAAGTGTGTTTTAGTTTTGACACGTCATTCTGCTAATGATCTTTATAGAGCTCCTTCCTTTGCTTCCCCATTACCCATAGAGCAGTATTGTTCATCTGTGTTTAATGTGTTCTATCAGAAACACACTTATGCTTGTGCCTTAAAAAGAAGAGAAAGGGAAAAAAAAAGGAAAAGAAAGGAGAGAGTAGCTGGCCTCAAAAATTGTTGCTTAGTCAATTGTTTCATATTATTTTTCTTCCTTGACACAAGGGGGCAAATATTACTTTTATATGCATATATACATACCCATATGCAGCTATAGTCCTACAAAGAAAACCTCAGCTGGACTGTGCCTGATTTATAAATAACTTAAGAGTTTCTTAGTTTATATGCAGAAACCTTATTGTTGATATAATCAGTATTATTTCTAGTAGATGTGATGACCTTTTTTAGTTAGTTCATATGAACATGAAAAGCAGCCATAAAAAAAAAAAAACACGTTAAGTTTTTAACAATGGTCAATAAATAGTAGATGAAAAGAAGTACTGTCTGTCTGTTTTGTCCAGAAATACAGACAGACATTAGATGCTTCCTTTGATTAAACAAGTAATGTTTAGGGATTCCAAAACCATAAATTGCATCTAGCCCATTGATTTTAACAGCAATTGATTGAATCTTTCCTCTAAGAATTTGTCTTAATATTTCTGGAACTATTTATTGTTTCAGTAGTAGATTCCTCTGTTTGAATGGTGTAGCATACCAGAAAAATAATTCCTTTTTTATCTTCATGATTCCTGACAATTTAACTGCAATTGCTATTCTTTTTTCATAAAAATGGTTATATCTGTGGGTTTTGGCTTGGTTTGTGTAGGGTTTGGGGGATATTCCTTAAATTTAGGTTTTCAGTTTATGAGATTGAGAGAATCTCTGCCACTTTTTTAAAGTCAGCATTTAATGTCTCTGTCATTGCAGCAGAAAGCTTAAGAATACTAACTTAAATTAAAAAAAACCTAGAAGACTCACAATAATATCTTCTCTGTGCTTGTTGCCTCAATGTTTTGGAAATAAAGGCAACTGAACTCATGGTTTTGGAGCACTTGAGGTCAGCAGAGCTGAATTTACTGATGTGGTGCTGTGAGTCTTCCACAAAAGTTTGCAGGAAAAAAATTTAAAAATTTAAATCTCCTTTCTTCCACACCAGAAATAAGCCAAGTCCTAACAATGACTTGCAGGAGACACTAACTGCATTGCCTTGTTAAGGTTTAGCAAAGTCATAAAAACAACCCCCCAAAAAGCCCCAAAGACATAAAATTCTTTGGAGACACTATAACACATCTTACATGGGTGAATGAACCCTCCCCCCTCCATTTCTTTAAAATGGCCTGATTTAGCTGGCAGTTCTGTCAGTCAGATTGCTGTCAAATGCTCAAGGAGCATTTTCTCTTCCCCCATCTGTAACCTACAGCTGCTGCCCTCACATGTGGTGGAAGTGCAGAGCCTTCACTTACATGATGCAGCTCCTCAGAATGGAAACTGTCAAAAAATCTTTGACTCCCTCTAGAAGAAGGTTGTGTCTGCATCTCACAAACTTTTTTAAAGCTGATTAATTTTGTCTGTAACGTGCCGACCCTAATGCTGCTGCAGGTAACTTCTTGTTCAGTCTAAAGGATACCTGCCCCTATGTTTAGTGGGAAGTAAAAACTAAAGGACACCATCAAGCACTAGGTAGACTGCAAATCCCAGGCTCTAGGGAATAACTGGGAAACCGCATTTGTGCTGAAAAGTAGGAAATTACAGTGAAGCACATGAAGCGAAAAGCATGAGAATCCTTCAGGCACAGATCTCAGAACTGTGAATAGAAAAGAGAGCCCTATTTTAGCCTATTATTGAGAGGGCAAAAAGAGTTTCTTTTGATATTTAATCACCTGTCACCATTTCTTCCTTTTGAAGGAAACAACCTTTACAACATTAACTATTGTCATACAGTTGAAGTATATTATATGTGTGTTAGGGGAAAGGAACATTTTCTACTGCTGCAGACTTTTCCTTCCTTCTCATCTGCAAGTTCCAGGTTTTCTTTTATCTTCTCTGTATTCCTTGGCTTTGTAGATGTGGACTTTTTTTCCACTCTACAAATCTTCAGGCAGGAGTCTCTTACTGATGTTGGGTGCAGACACGTGACAGGCTAGACCTTCATCTGTGAAAAATGGAAATCTACAGAGGCTCCATTCATGGGTTGGGTTCTGTCTGGATGTGCTGAATGTGGAAATCCATTGATGTCAGCAAGGTTATGCTCAGCTGGGATGTCCTGAGTTACTGGGACCTGAGCTGGTGCAAAATGTAGCAATGGGTACCATGGACTCATGGACTTTAGTAAAGTAGACAATAAGAAAAACATGTGGCACACAGCCTGTCTATGCATATGCTCAGTTGACCTTTAAGTCATTTTTTTTTCCTAAATGAACTAAACAGATGCAGGAAATTGATCCTTCTTACCACTATGCTGAGAAGCTTAAAAAGACAGTATCCTATGATCTAGTATTTGAACCTGTTTCTAGGTGTCTACCGCACTTTGCACAGCTATCTTGACTGAGCTGTCTGTACTGATGTCAAGATTATTTTTACTGTATTGTTACAACTAATTCGGTCAGCTCTGTCTCTGCATGAGGTTGCACAGGACACTGAGGTTGGAGACCATGATGCTGTGTTCACTCACCACTCTTCATTCTAGTGCAGTCTAAAACCTTCATCAAATGATCTGGGTGATGCTGCAAGCTGTAAAATCTTTGCCTTTTTGGCAGTAAAACAAGATATTCCCTGGGATTAGGGTTCCCAGGGGTTATATAATTTAAATAGGTGGGGGTTTTGGGGGGTTGGAGTTTTTGGGGGTTTTTGTTGGTTGGTTGGTTGGGTTTTTGCTGGCTGAAGGAGTCAAATGGCTCATCCAAAAATGATGTTATGTTATAGTTAAGTATCTCAGTAAACATGCTGTACATGAGCAGTGTAAGGCTGTAATGGAGCCAAAGAAAGAAATAGCTGTATGAAACAATACTATGGCTTAGTGCAGTAAGTAATGTGGTCATCTACAAAAGCTGAGTGGTCAAAAGCTCTGTGATTAGTTGTGTTCTTGCTGAGGAGCTGCTTCTTGGGATGCAGTTCCATACTGCAGCTAAATATAAAGAGACAAGCTTGCTTCATCTGCACTGGTATTTGTTTCACCTCATGGGGACCCATTTTGGTGACTTGAACAGTGAGAAAACTAAACAAAGAAGAAAAATGAAAATTTTCATCCGTGTAGCTCCTTGAAGTAACTTGCTGCAGGGTTAGAGGTTTCCCAGTACCAGTAAGAAAGAGGTAGAGACATGTGACAGCAAGGGGGAGAGACTGACATTTGGCAGCACCTAGCCATTGGATTGATTTAGCTGCAGCATCAAATGCCTTAAGAACTGAGAGGAATGAAAAGATGTAGGAATTTGTACTTTGGGATCTTGATCTTATCTCTCTGTCTCAGGTTAGGTAGAAGACCAGAGAGGGCTGGTTAGAAACAGGTTATATTTGCGTGTACCTGGCTTAGTTGCATGTATATTGTGCTTAGTTGCTGGCTGGGTTTAAACCACGGCAGTACCTAAATAACTGTAATGCTGTTCTTCACAATCAAGGAAGGTCTTGGCTATATGCATAAATCCCACTGCACATACAGTTTAACTGAACTGTTCTTTTAGTTAAACAAGTTAGCATGTGAGCCTTTCTGGGTATAAAGTTTAGTGTGGAGTTGTGTCTGGTTTTTTAACAAACCTTCATTTCATCATAAAATATTACTGCACATATTAAACATGACTGCCTAACAGCGATGATTTCAGCAAAAGTTAGTAAAATATTTAATCCCAACTGCAAGAAAATTACTATTTTCTTCCAGGAAAAGAGTATAGTTCAGTTTGCCTGAACTGAACCTGCTAAACCATTCCACTTTTCAAAATGGCAATTCAGCGTCACTGGTATTAGCAACAAGAATATCAGTGCTTCTCAGCTACAAATTACTGCACGTTTTACACTTCTGTACATTTTTGAACTAATTTAAATGATAGCACATTGAAAATAGTATGTAGTAACTTGCAACCTGTCTGCTACATCACATTCATCCGTAAAGTTTTTAGAAGTACAGGATTCAAACTTACAGGCTCCTCACTGATGCTACATTGAATATCTGCACTCTATTTGCATAGGAGGGATTTCCAGGTGATTTCAGAACCTGGGTTGGGTTTTGTTTTCCCATTTGTGTATTAATTTATCACCAACAAAAGGACATTAATGTGTCTGTGTGGATACGTTTGTCACTTTTCACACAGCTTTTTCTTCTTTTGAGATTGTGAAGTACTAACAGAAGTTTACTACAGTTTGCATCTACTGTTAACCATCTGTCCCATAAAATCTGGTGAGGTTGGAGAGATGGCAGCCCTGGCCATTTTGTGCACATTTTGCACAGGGCAACAATAGTGCTGTGAGTACTGCTATTACTGTTAATATATCTATGAGAACCAGATGACAGTACCCAGATTTATTTTTTTTTTTCATCACTGCATCACCATTTGCAGTAGTGCTGGGCTTGGTAAAGTTATATCATGGCTGTAGAGCTTTTACTAGCCTTCAAGCTACCAACCTAAGTTAAAGATGCCAAGATGGTATGGCAGCATAACCAGGTCAACAAGGTTATGAGACTTACAAGCTAACCTAATCAAGAAGGTATTGAGGCTATAACTAATGCTATAGGGGCCCAAAATAATCTGCCTCCAAGATATATAGTAATCTTTCAAAGTGGTATAAAGTAAACTATTGCAAATGATCATCCATTGGTATTGCAGTTGATTTTGCCAGCCTAAAGATACTGGTTACCATGAGGGGGTTTTTTACATCCTTATCTGAAAGAGGCTGGATAGCAAAACCTCCCAATGAAAAACTTGCTAAAATTCTTCACAACTCTTATTTATATACCTAGCTATTGTTTATAGGCTACCATAGAGACCTTTGGAGTGTAAACTTGTGTATGTTGACTGGAATGAAGTCTAGCAGTATTTCCCTCCATAACTTTCCTAGACTCAAAAGCTAGTGCAGCTTGGAAGGGACACCAGAGCATGCCAAGTCCAGCCACATGTCTTTGTGTGGGAGCTTTTGCCTGCCACATGTGGGGTTCCTAACTTGAGACATACAGTATAGATTTCAAGAACTGTGGTAACTGTCTTAATTTTCTTCATAAATAGAGGAGAGAACTAGATGAGAGAGAATATCAGGTCTGATTTAGATGTCTTCTGCTTGTGCTGTCATCCTTCACTGGTGCTTATGTCTCCTCAGTGAATATAAAGGGAGTGCAGATAATTAGTTCAGATATAGATTTCTGTATATTTATACCATGTAAGCATCTGCATTTGTCACTTATAATGATAGCATTTTTTTTTTAAAAAAAAATTCTTTTAGAAGCCTGGTAGTTGCTTCCAAATTGCAGAGAGCAATTTAATTTAAAAGGAAATGTAAATTGCAGTGATACCAAATACATAACAGGACTCTTTAGATGTCTTTGGCACCTCTCATTTGAAATTTCTTTGTTGGGTCTGGCCTACTATGATTGGGAAGCTGTCTAGGGCTGCCAGAACCACCCCACATTTTAGGTGGCTATTGACTGACTTCCAGCTCAATTTATCTCTACTTTTCCTTGTGTTCCTTCAGAATTAGGGTTTGGCAGGCTCTCTGGAGGCAGGAAGTGCTTGGGTAGGCCATGGTGATACCCTGCCTCAGGCTCACCCCAGCTGGGCTGTGACATCTGTAAATCAGTGACCATGTGATGGTTGTCTTGGGGCAGGAGCTGTGGGTACTGATGGGCTGTGTCTGCTTTGTTTCTAGCCATTGTGCTGACAATAACTGCCTTCATCTCTTTGCTGCTTGCCCCCTTGGGAGGGCAGTCTTAACTAACTGTGTATAGTAGTGTATTCAATTGAGCTGTTCAGCTTGCTTTCATGAGTAAATAAGCAGAACTGGTAGGAAACACGTTATGAATTATGACAGATAAAGATATTTTGCAACAGTAGCAAGTCCCCAGTGACTTCTTCCACTCTGCCTTCTGCTTTCAGTTAGTGACCACCTTCTAGCGTCCACTGATTAAAACATTTCACAAGTGACATCTGGTTTTAAGCCCATATATTTTGATTGCAGCTTTTGGGGGTATTCTTTAGGTAGAAACCAAGAGAGCAAGCCTCAAATTCCTATAGCAGTAACTTCCCTTTGCGTTGAATTTTTGCTTGTATTTTTTCTTTCCTTTTTCCTTGTGTTCCCATAGAAGAAGGATGTGATCATGACGACACAACTTTTCTTTTACAGAAAAAATCCAAAATCATTTTTTGCAAGATGCAAGATGTTGCAGTGGACAAGTTCTTATGCTTTGCCAGACTTCCCTTATGATGTCAAGTGTGTACTGGCAGAAAAAAAATGCCCTGATCACAGTATGAGAATAAGGATTATTGAATTTTTACAAGCAGACATGACAAAATACCTAGAAGGATCACTGTGAGTAAACATAGTTAAATTTATTTGGGGGCATTACCAATTGGCTGCAGAAGTAAATTTTCGAATGAATGTAAAGCCATTCTCTTTAATATGCTTGCTTAAATAGAGGAGGCTAAGGGCCTGAAACCCTTGAAGCCAACAGGAAGACTTTATGCAAACCTTAAAGCTCTTCCCTTTGTTATTTGGAGGGGAATCAATAGTCTTGGAAACAGTCAGTTTAACGTATATCAGCATGGACTCCAGACAGGATCTAATACTGTCTAGAATACCAAGTATTTCTTTTACATCTCCATCTTGTTTGCACAGGTATCCGAACAGTCAGCAATATAACATTGTTGTCAATGCTCTGCTGCAGGCATACCCATTCCTTGATGAAGATAGGAATGGCTTTGTAAGTATTGTAAAGAGTAATCTGTCTTGAAAAATACAGGGGGTTTTTTTGTTTGTTTGGTTGGTTGGTTTTTTTCCACATAATCAATCACAAGAAAATATCCTAGTTCAGAGGAAATGAGTATCAATTTCTTATATACTGGCTCTACTCAGAGCTGTGAGCTTCACTTTGACATGTTTGGCAAATTGTGTTCTTATTTCATTATATGAATTAAAGATTAATCCAGTTATAGCCATTCCTCAAAGCCACTGTGAGATCATGCAGACCTGTACATGAAGTCCTTGGTTGTTTGCTGGGTACAGTTTCTTTCTGCATTGATTTCTTCCAAATGAAAAATTTAAGTAAATGTGACTTATTTTTGTTTTTAAAAACAAAGAAGCCAAGCCTTTAGAAAATTGTCTGTATGAGGACTAACATATGACTGATGCTCTTGCTGCATTATGATCACTTGTGTGCGAGATATTTAGCATGCAATAATACTACTGGTTTAAGTATGTCGGGAATCTAGGCATAATAAAAACAAAATCATTATTTAAAAACACTGGTTGGGATCTCAATGGGGTCATAATAGAAAGCAGTGGAAGGAGGTGACTTAAATTTGAACTACATTTTTTCACTCTTGTGACCCAGAATACATATCTGTGGTCTCAGAGGACAGTGTTCACCTTTTGACTTCACATCATTGCTTTGCCATGTGATACTTTTATAGCATCTTGTAAAAGCTTGCGAGACTCAGTGGGGATCGTTAGCTTTAAATGTATATAAATATATATCTCGTGTGCAGTTACTGCAGAAAGCAAAATAATTTTGAGAAGAAAAAAAAAAGAGTGAGGATTAAAGGGTGGCTATTCTACTTCTCCCCTGAGCCCAGGCATTGTAGGAGAGAAGGGACTAAAGAAAAAAAACGCATCTCAGAGAGGAGAGAGGGAGCAGAAGGATTAGAGAGCAACAGTCCACCCTTATTTTCAATCAGAATATCCTCTGAATACCCCAGTGGGGTTCCCCAGCCAGGGTCCTGGGTAATGCTACGGCTTCATATGGCTCCCTTTGTGAAGGGGAGCTGGAATGATATTCAGGTCCAGTCTGAAGACCTTTTTACAGCCTTTAACTTTTAAAAACTGTTTTTAAACAGAGATTCTTAAGTTAGGTTTTCAAAGGGCTTTAATTGCAGCAGGACCATAGACTGAATGAAACTACTTATAACTCCATTCTTTAGGAAATGGCTCATGGCTTCCCAGATCAATCCCAGAACTGGTGCTGGCAGAAGTTATGTGATGGGGCAGAAACTTCAGAGTTGTTGTTCTTTATCTTTTGATATTTCTCACATGCTTTCTAGAAAGCATATCTGGCAGAAACCAACATAAGCAAGCAAGGAAGCTGGAATTAGCAGTTTGCAATATTGCTAGTCTAACACTTCTGAGCCAGCCCCTCTCCATTGCTAGGCTTGAGGCAGGAACAAATGCACTAAAGGTGTATGTCTGTATACTTAAGGTGGGAGGAGGGGGTGAGAATGATTTACTATTTTCATTGGCCCTACTGTTAGACATTCTGTTCTTCCCTCACCGCCATAGAGGCTATAAGTACTTCTTTTTTCTTGATCTAAGATGTGCATTACAACAGCAATGGCTTAAAACAAACCCTACAACATATGCACAGCTACTTTGGCTTGCAATAAAACTGAATTCATATACCTTTAAGAAACGCATGAACAACAACAACAAAAAATTGGCTAACCACCTGTCGTGGTTTAACACCAGCAAGCAACTAAACACCACGCAGCTGCTCACCCCTTCCCCCCTGCAACAGAATGGGGGAGAATATCAGGAAAAGAAGTAAAACTCGTGGGTTGAGATAAGAACAGTTTAATAGAACAGAAAAGAAGAAAGTAATTATAAT
>JANZLQ010000086.1:22014627-22116536 GCA_026212715.1 Elanus axillaris | reverse complement strand
TCATACTGAACTCAAAACACAGCACTGTACCAGCTACTAGGAAGACACTTAACTCTATCCCAGCTGAAACAAGGACACCACCATTCTTTCATCTTTTCTCAGGAAAAGTGTCTTCAGCAGCTCAAAAAAGTGAAGCTTTTGTAGGCCTTTCTTTTAAAATTGCTCAGGCTAGCATGGGATTATAAGAACTGCTGCTTGTTCCTGATGACAGTATTGAATCACAGGTCTTGTAATACATAAAATATTACCTACTGAGAGGTTTTGAGTACCTTAAACTTTTTTATCTGTAATAGTTACACAGTTGTTACTGCAATTTTTGAATAGCACATTGAAAGTATTTAAGAAGGCTATCATCAATAAAATAATTCAGATGTAAAGCAGAAAGCTCTTTATTTGGGGACTGATAGCTAAATGTAGAAAAGGAAAACTGTAACGAGAGAAGTATTTAAGCAAAAATTAAGTAACATGTACATAAACTTCTGGAGATGCAGTTCGTATAACGTGGTTTTGTTGTCTACATTGGGAAGAGAGGAATAGCACTGTGGAAGTTCTTGTTTCTTTCTGTGGACTCCAAAGGGAGCCTCAGGTGACCGGCTGTGCACAGGTGTCTGTGTCTGATAGGTAAGCCCCTCCTTTTGGCGCGCTGTAAGGCTGGAGAAAGGGACACACAGAACATGGCAGTTGAGCTGGGCAGGCCTCTGAGAATAATGGTTTCCAGGACTGGTAGATTAATAAAGTTATCTGAGTTTATGTAGAATGCCAACAAACATGCTTTCAAGTATTCGGACTTTTAATATCTTGTCAAAGTTACAGGAAAAAGAAATAGTTGCACACACTTCAAAAAAACCAAAAGGGCCGAACACAGTTTGGTGTACAAAGCCTATGGTTCCCTCTGGCGTGCTGGCGCTCACCTCTGCTGGCTGGTGTCTTCCTTTCTGCCGTGCAAAGTGCTCTATCCCTATCTGTATTCTGTAGCTAGCTATCTGTGTCGTTAATGATGTTAATTTACTGCTGTGCTATGTCTCACCTCCTAGATTCAGTTAAACTCTAAATTCATGCTTAAAAGGAAAGCAATTGCTTATCCTTTGGGGTGGAGGAGCAGTCACAGCATCTGCTGTGGGCTGAAGAACTTCTTAATGAGATGCCCTGAGAAGTTCTGTCAGTGGTGTGATTTTATTTTCAACTCACAAGTCTTATGGTTTGGAGCCCTTCACCAGAAATGGATGTGTCTTGGCCGCTGAAAGGATGCGTGGCAACTGTTCTGGGTTCTTCCACGGCAAGTATGCATGCCTGTGTGTGGCGTAGATGAGCAGGGGCAGCCTGTGGGCTGCCTGTCAGCATTCTGGCTGACAAAAGGGAAAGCTCATCCCATGGGAGACCTTGACATTCCAGAATTAGATTTTTCTTCCGACCAAGAACAGAAAATCAGAAGGTAAAGACCTTGATGTAATGAAAAACTTGGAGAAACTATGAATTGGAAATGTCACCACTTTTGTTGCAACATTTTCATGGAAATTAAATGGCTTGGAAAACTGGAAAGGGGAAAGATCTGCTGGAAAACATAGAGGAACAACAACAGCAAAACCAAACCTAAGAGCACCTAAATGCACACCAGTATTTTCATGACAGGAAAAAATTTACTTGCAAAACTTTGAACATTATATATTTTGGGTTTTTGGTGGTTTTTTTTGGCGGGGGTGTTGGTTGGTTGGTTTGGGGGTTTTGTTTTGGGTGGTTTGGGGGGGGTATGTTGTTTGTTTCTTTAATTTGTTTGTTTTCCCCCAAATACTGGATGCTTTTTATTTACAACTCCATACTATTTTAAACAACTAATTCAAACAATGTGTGCATTATGTAGAAATGTAGTCTCATACTGTTGCAATGAGAGGTCATCAAATGTTAGTGTTTCAAGATTTATTAGTAGATTATCCATAATTCTGTTTTCTTGGTTAAAATGTTTCCTATTTAATTTTGCAGTAGAGAAAAATATGCTTCTGTGCCATTGGCCCTACGGAATATAGTCTGAATGATGCTAATGATTCTAAATTAATAAGTTTAGAAATAAGGTTATGAATAAGCTACTTACATGCTATGAATTTAAAAGAAGGTTATTTACTAGGTCACTGTAGAAGCAGGAATTAAGAAAGAATTATCTGAAATCCTAAATAATAGTTAAAAAAATTAAATCATTTTATACTAAAAGCAAAACTCATTTAAGAGGTCTGTGGAGCGCTTGGAATGAAATTATTTTCCCCATGCTGTTCTGAGATTAGCTTTGGGACAGAAGTACTTTAAGGTGTTTACCTAAGGATTTTTTCCTATGATGTTTTTTGTCCACTTAAAGAACAGTGTTATTCTAAAGTAACACATACAACATTAAAAAAATTAATCTCCATTTAAATATGAAATGCATTATTAGATTTCTGATCTAAAATGTAACTAATGCAACATTTGTAAGTAGTTACAGACAAATAGGTTGTATTGAAAAAGCCAACATCATAGTCGCAGCAGTCAAAAGAGAATTGGCATCACACTGTTTCTTGACCACTCGCAAGATACTATTCTATTTGTATTTATTCCTTTTACAAGGGTTACAACCAACTATTTGGAAAGAGTCATTGCCCTTATTTCATTTCATTTCAGCCAACAATTGAAAATTGTATGATTTCAAGACAACCATACGTGAAGAAGGAAAGGAGAGGGCTTTCTCATCCGCACTGCTTGCCAGTGGGCTTTGTATAAGCAGCTCCCTCGAGCTCGGGGCTGCCGAGCGGTGCTGCGATGCTGGCGAAACCCAGGATCCCAGCGCTGACATGCTTTATTTATGTAACCACTGTGCACAAAATGATTATTTGCTAGTAAATTACTGCTTTTAATCTGCGTGTAATCCTTTCCCTCCTATGTCAGATAGACACAGACTAATCCTTCTGCTCCCTTGCAAGCATTGTAAACCTTCCAGGGGTGGTTTGGGGTTTTGAGGGTTTTGTGGGGGGCTGGGGAGGGCAAAATTAATAGAAGACAAAGTTAGTGGCTCAGAAATGGTAACAAAATTATCTTTTTTAGAAGATGCATTACCCGCTAGGGAAACTACGCAAATGTATTAAAATTGTTTGAAGTTGAAAATTATTAAGTAACAATTCAAAGCAGGATTTTCTAATTCAAAACAAGATTTTCTATATCTGACATCAATATTACCTTGACTAATAAAGGGCACCATTTGGTAAGAAATTTGGGGTAATCATTCTTCTGTTTATATTGTATTTTAGTATGTCAGTGAGTACAGGCTTGAGTATAGTATTAAGTGCGTATAGTACTGAAGTCAGTTTTAGAAAATGCAGTAACAGCTACTTGAATCTCTCTTGCCACATCCTGTCATTTACAGTCACTTTTCTGACTAATTTTTGTTCCCTCTCACTGTTAAACCCTCAGTAACTGAAACAAGTAGTTGCTTTTGAGGATGTGACAAAACATTTTCAATAGGCACAACTGCAGGGTTTGCCTGCAGACACATTTAGAAGCCTTGGCTTAGTACTTGCTTCCCTGTGTGTTGGTAGTTAGCATGGCTGGGTCCTGCCATGGGATGCCCAGCCAGGGACACAGGTAAACAGCCATCTGTCCATAAGGATGCATAAGGAAGTTTGGCTGTCAAAGAGTGATGAGTGGCTCCATTAAAAAGGGACTGCATCCACCTGCAATGTAGAACTGCGTTTAAGTTGCAATTTACATGCCTTGAGGAGTCTCACAAATGCTAGGACCTACTTAAATGATCCTTCTAATTCAGCAATTTTTACTTAAGTTTAATAACACACTTGATCCAGTGTAACTGTAGGCTTCCTGCAAAAGGGAGCATCCCACTGTGTCTTTCCTGCTCCCTCATGTTAGATATGATAATCATACAACTACACAACCAGTCAGAGGCAGGGAAAAAATAGTCCACTCAAAAAAAAACCCCATTAGTTTTCTGTGGCATAAGTGAGCTGATCTGATTCACCGTGTAGTGTCATGACCCTGATGTAACCAATGGAGCATCCACAAGTAGAGCTGAGAAAAGGAAAGCAAACTGCAGTTGCACTAACAGCCCTGGTTATATAGGCTAAATCTAACCCTTAGGTTCAATTACTGTCATCCTTAATGAACCCCAGCAGTGCCAGTAGCCTCGCTGCTTCATTGCCATAAAGTCATATACCACAGGTGTTTGTGTTTCCTTCAGTCCTGAAGCCACCAGCATGCTGATGCCACCCTATGAGTCTTTTTCTGCTTAGTGGCAAAAACTTTTTTATAGAGTTAGATAAAACAAAGTGACCTGCTTTAGGAATGGGGCAAATTCTTGAAAGATAATGGTAATGACAGATTCCCCCCCCCCCGCAGTTGCTATGGAAACGGGCCCTTAAAGATCGTTTCAAGTATGTGCGGAGACCCATTGAAGATGATGAGCAAGTCCTGAGGAACAAATGCAAGTTTGGCCACAGGCGAGGACAGACCAGGAAATCTTCTTTTGCTGAAAACAAACCTGATGATGTCCAGGTGCAGGTAGAGGTAAGATTTTTGTTGCTCAACTGAGTTCTGTGTCTTTCAGCTAGCTCCTCTGCTGACAGTAAGGCCACCAGCCTGTAAAGGGGAGAATGAAGTGATCTCATCCTATTTAAACTCATTTTGTGTAGAACTTGTCCTATAGCTAGACCCTTGACTTCTTTTCCTTTCTGGAGGACTAGGTATCAACAGTGGAGCTGAAACTGATACTGGCTGCCTTGCACATTTGTTGTCATTTAGAGCTGTTGCCAGCTGGACATAAAATGCTGTCTTTTTTTTTGGAAATGAAATATTCCCATTTTGCTTTAGGTTATACATCTCCAGTCAGAGTGAAAACAACAGAGGCTTATGTCTAAGAGCTGAAACCTCTGTACAAATAAGAATGCAATGTGGTATTTGAGCTGGTCGCAAATGGCCATATCCTACTGTCACATTGCACTTTGTTATATAAAAGCTGTTTGTGTTGATGTGTAATATACTTAGGAATGCTTATGAATGTATGCATGCAGTTTCTGTATTTCCTTTTAGTTAGAAAATTCAGAGAACTATCACTGTTCAGTAATAGTTTGAAGAATAATAATTAATTTATACACTTTCATAAATACATTAATATTCCATTTATGCTTTGCCAATGCTCCTTAACTTCATTCAGTGCTGCAATTAAAATGTGGTAAAATTTTAACAATTGTAAGACTGTGATAAAGAAGATACATAAGTAGATATTTGACTTTAGTTTACATATGTCCATCCTGCTGTTTACCAGACACATGTCTTTAGGGCAGCAAGAGTGTCTTACTGGATGCATTTCTGCATAAATTGCCCTTGTGTTTGAAAGTAGCTGTAGTTTTCTACCCAAAAAGCAGATATATGGTTTTGGGTTTGTGTTTTGTTTGGGTTATTTTAAGAAGCTTCAGTAATTCCTGTTTATCCCCTTTAGATTAATGTATGCAGGAATAAACACTTCCCCCTTTTCACCGGCTTTAGTTAAAATGTTTGCAGAATGTGTGAAGCAAGAAACCTTTAATTTGGGTGCAAAACAGTTAACAGTCCTGCATGCGCTAAAGGAGAAATGAGGGGCTCCTGGATTTGTGCGTACATTAAGAGTTAGCCATTCTTTATCTGCTAATGCTTGGAAAGGTTAAATGTGGGTCTTTTTTGTCACATCAGTTAGTTGACAAGGGCTTTGCAGTGATCCTGTAGGGACTGACTGCATGCTCAATTTCATTTTTCTGTAGAGAAAGTCTAACTGCACTGCGCTGCATGCCTGTAAATTAGGAATCGCCGCTCTTTAACTGCAGTGCCCGAGACTATCACTGGTCATTCCTTATTTGCTTTAGAAATTGAAGAAGAAGGAAGTATATTCCACCTCTTCTAAAGTCGTAGGCATTTTCTGCAAACCTTGATGTTGTAAGCAAATAAGGGTTAAACTGGAAGGAGGTGAGAGGATGCTGAGTCTCCCTGAACAACTTTTACTTACTTTCTCTTATTTTTCTTGTATCCTAAATAGCAGGGAGATATAAATGCAATAATTAACACTTGTGGAGCCTATTAAGGCTTAAGAATGAGTCCCACAAAAGTGAAGGAATCATACCTTTCTTAGTTTTAAATTTATTTCTACATTGAAACTAGGTATGTCTGGCTCTGAGATCCTAAACTACGTCATTACAAACTGCAGCTGAACAAGATGTTTATTTATTATTCTTTTAAACAAATGCTGTGTGGGCTTTTGAACTTTGTATATTTAGGAACACACATAAAGGCACCTTTCCGCTAATCCTTGGCGCTAACTACTTTGTGATAAATTTGAACTGCTCAACAAAGAGTCTTAGCCTCAAAAAAAAAAAATATTTGATCTAGAAGCTAAGATCAGCCGTGTGTGGACAAGAAGACAACACATCAGGCTTATTTAAGGTAAAATAGTGGGAAATGAGTTCCAGGTTAAGGAGACCTTTGGAGAATAATCAGTGAGGGATTCCTAGCCCCTTTGTGTCTCTACACTCTCCCTTAGATAGGTAGAGTTTAGGCGTTATAGGTACAAGCCAATCAGCAAGCAGTGCAGATGAAAGAGCACATCTATTCCCAACAGATGACCTACTTCCCAGCCACACAGCTGACTTCTATATTGAGCAGAAAAGCCAGGACAAGCTTCCTGTGATGCTTTGGGATGTGCTCAGAGCCACAGATGATGTCTGCCCCTTGGTCTGCCCAAGCCCAGTTACCTGCCAGCAGGCATTCCTCCTCCAAACATACCACATGTGTTACTTGGCCTCCCATGCAGGGCATTGCTGCTAGATGCAGCACCTGGCTTCCTCCTGCAGTTTCTTTAAAACATCTGCTGATGTGTTCCTTATTACAGAGAATTATATTCGAGCAAGACTGAAGAGTATACTTATTTTAGAGTGGTTAGTGTCACAGGAAAGGTCGTGAGCAAGTACAGTGTTCAGGGCTGTAAAATGATGGTAAGTAAGCACATAAACCCATGCTGGAGGTGTCTGTCACTGAAGGAGGTTTTGCTTAAAATGATGCTCCCTACAAATATTCATCAGGTTGAACCACCACGGGAAAGAAGTTTGGACTGTGCCTGACATAGACATTAATATAAGCCTCCATGTCTGAGGGATATTCAGAACTTGATCAGGAAAGCCTCCTTAATTAACACATCTTCTGGCTATGGAGTGAGAATCCTCCTCAGTCATTTTCCAGTCAGGCAAATATCCTGGACCTGCAGTAATCCAGAGGAGAGTGCTTTGTAATGATAACAACCTTCATCTGCTGCAAATGGAAGGTACTTTCCATGAGAGGGGTGATCACACCATGAAAATAAATGAGAAAGGCAAGCCAGTCTCCCTGCTACAGCCAGGGTGGGGCTGGTGCTAAAGCAGCCATCCAGTGGCTTGTTCTGACTGATCTCCTTACTCTTTTTTTAGCATAAAAATGACACTCTGAACCCCTTCCTCTGTCCTAAGGAATTATTGGGCTTATGGTCTTCAGCCATAAGAGAGAAACCACCTCCTGCCTGCTGTAACAGGAGGGGCCCTAGACTTGGGGGAGCCAGAAGGAATAGGAAGATAGGACACTCTTGGTGTGCATCTTTGGCCAGAGAATTATCGAAAGGCAAAGGGTGATGGAGAGGGAAGTGCAATTAGAGCTGGTGACTGGCTTCCATATGATGGAAGCATGTCGTTCAAACACTAGCTTAGTCATCACAGGGCTGGTGACCAAAAGGTAAAGTGTCCCTTTCAGAACTTCAGGTTTTGAAATCTGTCTTGAACAGTGCTGTCCATGGCAAGTGTGACTTCACAATCAATTCAGTCAGCTGAAGAGAGACATAAAAATGCCCACAGATATCTCACATGGCTCCACCTGCCAATCCAAAAGGGCATGGGTCTCCCATAGGTCCTGTGTCATATTCTGCTACTTCCAGAGGTTTCTGGGATACCCTTATGACATCTCAAATGCCACTAAATAGGTATATCTATGCAACCAAATCAAGCTCCTTCAATCTATCCCAGCCCTTGCATGAGAAAACCTGTCAGCAAAGGAACTATCCAAGGTTATCTTAAGTTATCTGAATTTTAAGGGAATATAACAGGCTAGAAGACTGGTAGTAGTTCATGATCTTAAACAGAAGTGGAGAGAGAGAGAGAGCATTGAGTCCCTCTTCTAATAACTCAAATTTCTTACACCCTGTGACAGCCTGTTTGTGAGGTCATAGGCCTTTTCTGATGCTGTCACACGAGTAAATTTGGAGTTAGATGTGGAAAGGAGCAATAGGCTCTGGCAAGATGTCAGTTTAGATAGTGGTAGATGTTTGCAGATAACTGGGCATATTTGCCACATGCAGCAACTGGGAGTAACATAATGAAAAGACTTTATAATGGTACCAGCAGGCCATCTCCTTTCTGTGTCTATATCATAGAGATAAGAAGTGTTTTGGTAGTACTTAGACTGGGAGAAGCGGAAGGATTCTGCAGAAACTAAGACTGATGAAGTTGGACATCTGCAGATATTATTCCTGTACAGGGAAGATAAGCAGGAATGTTGAAAGTGGTGAATGTGCAAATCCTCTCCCAAGAGGACCAGATGAAAATCAGAGAAGACCTCTGTCTGGCCCAGGAGGCACCTGGGTAGAAGCTGGGTACCATATATGCTTAGTTTTGTGGTATGCAGTACAAGAATGGTGAAGCTGATGAGACTATTCTTGCTGTAAGGCAGAGGCTTCCCCTTAACTAATGAGGCTCAGAAATTGAGCTTGTCTCAGAGAGGATGGACAGGACTCCTGGCTTTAAACAGAGGAGGGCTGTTGAAAAGCTGTGTGATGGGCTTCCTGAGTTCTGCCAAAATCCACATTAAGATCACCTTGGGTGCCCAGAGCCAGATTTAATGACGAGGCCTGGAAGGCTTAACCTGCATAAAGTACGTGGTTCAGGGCAGGTGTAGAAGACAGTCCCTGAATGAGCCAGCATGAGGGGGCTAATTGTTGAAGGCAGCCAGCCATTTAATGGGGTGAAGCAGACATTCTATGCTATCTTCTGCCTTTATCCCTTCCTCAGCCTGTGCAACCTTTTGCCAAAGTCAGACTGAAGCTGGGAGTCTGCTTGAAGCCTCTGGGAGTGGCCTAGGGCTCACTGTGAGGAGAAAAGTGCTCACAGAAAAGTTGTTGCTTTTGGGTGCTTCACAGAAGTTTACCCCATTGGCTTTATGCTCTGGAAACTGTCTTTTCTCATGAAAGAGAGAATCAGGATTGAATGATGTCTACCCTGTGAGCTGGAGTTTCTTTTACGTTGAATTAGGTAAATTAAGCAAGTTAGGCATTTCCTAGGGATATGCTTTTCTTTGAGGTGATCACTAACATCATGTTTGTCAATCAGATTATGCCACTGCAGGTGTTAGAACCTCAAAACAAGGTTTCAAGGAGTGTGGAAAGAATAGGATTTTGGAGGCTATGGCTGGAGAAAAAGGGAAGAATGAGGAGGGAAAAAAAAGGCATCAGCAAGGGAAAAGGAAACCAAAGGAATCAAATATCTGTAAAACTCTCAAATGATGAACAGCTTGTGCACGAGACACAGATACTCTTCTGGCTGGGTCTTGTGGTCGTGAGGCACTACTGGCAGGTACAGCATTAGGTGCTATCTATAGAGTGAATGCTGTACACAGGTGAAGCAGGGGTGATAGCCCCTTCTCCTCTAAGATTAAAAGTCTCCAAATCAAGTGCTTGAATGTCTGCACAACTGGAACATGAGTCTGCATATGCGAATGACCATTCAATGGCTACACTGTTGCAATGTGATTTTTCCACTAAAACTTTGATGTGCATACAAAGTGTTTGGTGTTGGTTAGCTAATATTTTAAAATGCTTTTAGAGTCAAAGCAAAAGCTTTAAACACAAATTCCTGGTGTACATCTTATGTTTCATCTTCTTTCTTACGTCATTCAGTATCTCCATTTTTCTGTGAGTTAACATAAAGTGTGAAATATGGGTTGTCCCTTGGTAGAGGAAAATATTTCACCCATTTTGCTTATGTTGTGTGTTCAGCAGCTTACAAATCAGAAAGCAGCTGTGGTTAGAAATAAACTGCTTTACATGGCTTTGGAAGTTTGCAGTTAGCACTGGCATGTAAATCTAGTTCTGAAAGTGTCTGCTTAGCTCAAAAGGGTAATTATGTGTAATTAAAGCAGACCCTGCTTAATGAAACATCTGAGTACAAGTCAGCATGGACCCTACTGCAGTAGGTTACGTACTTATTTTGCATGAAAGCAGTCTGCCTGTGCTGTTCCCACCTGTCTTCGTGTTTAGTGTTTGGACATGAGAACTGGCGCAATTGCGATGCCTCCTCAGTTCTCTCCCACCCTCTGGGGCAAGATGAGTCCTGAGTGATGTCGAGCTTACTGTCTGCCTTTCAGATTCATGCTTGTTCCAGATTAGTCTGGGGTGTTTGGGGGTTTTTTGAGCAGATCTTCACTTTCTAATGATCATAACCTGGTTTGAGCATTCCTCCTGATATAAAATACTCCAGTGTTCAGCACACTAAACACCAGGATGAATATGAAAGTCACCACAGAAAGGGCTGTCTCTTATAATAGTGGTATTATAAACTGTTATATACATTGTGTTTTTATGATGCCTTGTGCCTGTATGTACTCCAGACAAAATAGCAAGACCCACTTTTCAATATTCAAAAATCAAGACACAAGATTCATACTTGTTCGTTGCACTGTACTAGAAAAAATGCAAATTTGCAAAACAGGAAGAAGGGCTGAAGATAACGGAAATTGAGTTATAAAGCAAGTTATATACAGAACATGTTCTGCTACAAGCATGGTATCTTGTATTTTTTTTAATAAAAGCAAAATCTTCTTTTGATGTTAGAATTTAATAAATCCCGAGCTCAGAAATAATTTGTGTAAAATTCAAGTGTTGCCAAACTTTCCTGTTCCATCGAAAACCTTCAGATTTTATTTGAATGAAACTGCTTAGAAATAATGAATAACATAAATCAGAATGCTTTTGCCCTTTAGATTTTCAGCTAGATTGACTGAAAACAGCTACTCATCCACAAACATCTAAATTCACTCTTCTTTAATTCCACACTGGTTCTGCTGAAGACAGTCACTGCCATTTGACTTAATGTGCCAGTGAGGTCCCATTGCTCTGTTCTGCTCCTGACTGATAAACGTGCACCACTTGCATTAAATCAGTTGGAACTAGAAATATGCAATGATGCAGTGAATCTATCCGCCCAATTATTAGCTAATCTATATTTACATAACACTATATACTATAGTATATTTTATGTATTCCCTAGTAGGACTAAAAGTGTTGAGAGACAAAATGATTAGATATAAAAGGTACAAACCTGCCACTGTATTAAAGCCACTGTACATAGACAAGGAGTCTCCAAAATCATAGCAACTTTGGCTGCTAATGCCAACCCTAGAACTCAGTACTCGCTTGCTCTTTCATTGCAAGCAGCATAGTTTTAAATCCAAGTGCTTTACATCATACTAACCACTGCCCATCCTCAAGATACTTTATGTTATGTTTCCACTGCAGTTTAATAAATGAGAAGTAAATTCTGAAACAGCAGTGGCTACTAAGGCCATTAGAAAATTACCATTAATTTCTCTCATGAAACATGATACTAGAAAGTTGGAGGTAGCTAATTTGGTGCCAGTTTCCAGAGTTTCAGGAGAGAGCTCAGGAACATCCTGACCAAGAAACCTGCTGTATTAACTGGCCAAATTGCAAGAATTGTAATGCAGACCCAAGAGATGAACACATTGGGAAGGAATCAATGAAGCTTCTGTAAACAGAAATAATTCTTCATAAAATCATCAGTTCTTTGAAGTATTCAACAACCCTAAGGACACAGGAAATCCAGCTAATACAGTTTACTTTAACTTCAGAAGAGATTTCACCACATGCCTTTCAAAGGCTCTTAGAAGATACAATCTGAGGGGATAAGTAGGAAGGTCCTTGCATGGATAAACAGTTAAAAAAGAACAAAGAACACCACACCACCCCCACCAAAACCTTGCCATGCAGACCCAATACATCTAGGCAGAAATAGTTGGGTTTCACAGCACAAAAGACTACTAATGCTTAGTTTATGCAGTTCAATATATTTCTTAATGATGTGGGAAAAGAATAGTTGGCTGACCACATTTGGTGATGCTACTAAGGGTGCTAAAGACAAAGACTGACGGAAGAATTGCAGAAGGACCCCATGCTACTGAGTGACAGGGCAAAAAAACAGCAGATAGAATTTAATAGTGATAGATGAAAAATAAGGCACAAGGAGAAAAGCCAGTCCCAACAACATTTACAGTGATGGGCTCTGAGCTTCTTGGTACCATTCACAAATAATATTTTCATATTACGCCAAAGAAAACTTGACACAATGCTAAGCAGCAGTCCAAGTAAGTATATTGAATGTTCAGAATTATTTAAGAAAGAAACAAAAGGGAGCGTGTTATTCCACTGTATGCAGCTGTGGTGTCCCAGCATCTCAACTAGTATTTTAAGTTTTACTGCGCCCATTTCATAAAGGCTGTAGTGAAATTAGAAAATATGCAAAGACAGTAACAAGGATAATTAAAAGTATGGACCAGCTTTTATATGTTGAATGATTAAATAGCTTAGGACAGTCTCAGCTGGAAAAGAGGTGGCTGAGGACAGAATATGACATATCTATAAACCTACAGTGGCAAGGAAATGAGGAATACGTTTTGAATCCAGTACAATAATTAGAAGGCAGAAGCAGCAGGAAAAAACAAACAATAGAATGCATTTCTTCTGACAGTGCATAGTTAAACTGCCAAATTTAACATGGGATGTTGTAGAAGGTACGATTTTATGAGAGCTGGAAAAGTCACTGGGAGAAATAATGGAAAGAAAAAAATCTACTGAAGGCTATTAAATAAAAAGACATAATCCTTGGGTGTCCATGAATGCCAGTTCAGGCCAGCCTTGACAGAACTCAGGGGAAGTACCACTACACTCTTATCCTTATTTTATACTTCTTCCCAGCACCCTTCTCAGCCAGGTAGAGGAGGGTATAGGACTAAATCATCTGACCCACCACCTCTGTTCCTGTGCAGTGAGGAAGAGGACAAAAATGTGTACTCAAGCTGGTCACAAACAAACATTACTGTTGTAATACAATTAAGTCTAAAATCCTCTATTAGAAAGAGTGCAGACTGTGCTGATACAGCATCTAGCAAGGGCTGGGGAAGTACCTGCAGAGGCCACGGTAGGTGCCTGTCCTGCATGCAGGACTTATTTTCTTCTGTGATCCCAATGGCTGCTGAAATCCGATTTATACAAGAAGGGAGGCAGTTTTTTAGTTGTGTACCTTGTGCAACCACTTTTGGAATATCACATGCACAATTTTAAAAAGGTTGTTAAACTGGAAAGTTTATTTGCACGTACAGAGAGCAGCACTGCAAAGCAGCTCTGGTTGTTGTATGTTTCGCAGCTCTGTGTCTTAAATGTTCTGGGGAACAGGATGAAGTGTCTCAACTCCCTCCGGTACTGACACACAGGCCACCACTGACACAGACAACAGCTGCATCAGTGACAATACATATCGGAAAAGCCAGTGAAATGCAGCCTGAGAGTGGCAACTGCACTACCAGTGCATCTGTATGTCATCTCAGCTTGTTTCAATGAGCAAATTCACTGCATCCTCTGATAGAAAGTAAACAGCCCCAGGCTACTGCCATGGAGGTACTGCTTTGGATGGCCACTCCTCCTCTTAGCAATTACTGGGTTTGGAATTACAGCAGGGACAATAATAAAAATCTTGAGGAAGACTGTAACTATCTTCAAGTACAAAATAACTTTTTGAAAACACTAACAGTCAAACTGCTCAAATAATGCTTTCCATTAAGAGTTTTCTTAGTTTAGCTGGTCTCCTTGGGGGTAAATACTTTAGTTGCATAAATGTGAAAGTTAGTTGTCCTGCTTTTAGGACCTGTAAGACTATGAAGAAGATATTTCTCTTGGTAATACAGAGCTAATACTACTAAACACTGAGTCATCGGTAGAACTGCCTACTGATTTCCAATAAACCACAATTAGGCAAACCAGACACAGGCATAGGAATTTCATTAATATCCTCAAATATGTAATTTGACCTTGGGAGACTTGGTGAATAGCTATAGCATTATATGAAAACAGATCTTAATATTAACTATTGGAATATGAGGGTGAGTTCACAGAGCTGGTACTGAAACCACACTACAGGTACTTTCTGCTGAGCTTGACTACACTTTGACTATACTCAAATCATGCAAGCCACATCAGATAAAAAGGCTAGCTGATTTGTTACAATTCTGTCCTTCGTTTCTTGATAGGAAGAACTTGTTGATCTTGAAGGCAGTGCAATGGATGTGCATATTAAGTGGCTTAAGCAAGAATATATGAAAACTCAGAGGAACTGGAAAGAAGTGGATTACAGAATGAATGTGACAATAGAAATACGGAGAAAGATGATCAGCAATAAGGCACCTTTAAAAGAAATTCTTAGATTATTTCCTTTCTTAAGCTGCCCTTATCAGGTAACAGAGATATTTTTAATAATGACATTGAACTCTGTGTTATAGATGTGATACAACCATATGCATGTATTCTACTGGATGTTTCCAGTGAAGTATCCATCAACATTGTTCTCTTTAATCTTACTCATATTTTTGCTGATAACTCCACTCTGAAAGATTCACCAGTCCTGTGTCAAACATGCTACACACACCAGTGGGTTATTTGAAGTATTTTGGTGTTACTTGATGTATTTCTTCCCTGCTTTGAAAAGAAATAAACCCATCCCCTCCAGTTTATAATCTTACTTTACTAAGCTAGTTTTATCCTGCCTTCAAAGTGTGCACCTCATGTTGTTTTCAGTTTTGGTTTTGAGGATTGCAATAATATCAAATATTTGTTTTTCTTTTAGCTTTTTAGGGAGTTCCAGCTTCTCACACACATGGACATTTATAAGAAAACAGTTGAGATTTTGGAGATTTATTCAGAAAACATATTATCTTTGTATGTGGTAAGGAATAATCCAATTAACATTATGCTGCAAGAAAATCTGAAGCGGCACACAGAGGAAAACATTCTGAAATGTCAGTACAAATCTTCAATGCTCTGAACATCAGAGTTTTGTTGTAGTTAATTGTTCCTACTTATGTAACTAAACTAGCTCCAATTTTACTGCAAACCCATTTTTTAAATATCACAGTTGCTTGAAAAATATTTAGTGATGGGGAAGCATTAATAATGAAAGCTAATAAATTACTAGGAAAATTAAGTGAGTCAGGTATTGAAATTTCTTTTTCCTACTGAATGAAAGACTTCAGGTTTGATAAAAGTTAGTAACTGCCTTAAAATAAGTATTACTAGATAAGCAGAATTATGTATTTCTAGATACATAAAAGAGTGCTTATTATCTTTTAAAAATACTTTCCTTTAGAAAGAGAGGTACTGTTTCTATGGTTAAAGTCTTCATCCCAGTGAAATAAAAGAAGTAGTTACCACTAACTGTGTTTCAAGTACCTCATCTCTGCAGAGACACACTTCAGGAGTAGGTGCACAAAGTGGTACCTCTGGTGAGCAGGTACCACAGTCGTGTAAAGAGGTCCACATACCTTGACATGTTTGGCTTACTGGCTGCGAGGGAGCAAGCATCTTGCTGCCACTCAACTTCTTTCAGTCTGAGAAGTCTAGGGAGTGCGGTTCTTGCAGGGACAAAACCTTTGAAGCAGTAACTCGGAATCATTATTCTCCCCAAAGTGTAGCTGTAGATGCCTATGCCTGAGCTTAGCTCTGTGAGAAGTCCTCCTAAAATGGTCATTTTTCTATCGAACAGGCATAATGCCAGGATGTCAAATCAAAGGTGACACAGAATGAACATGTGTGTTTCCTATAGCAGTTTCGCTCCTTTTATTACCGGGCCATTTCTTAAAGAAGCAAGCCGAGTAGGTTAAAATACTGGGGTTTTCTTTCTTTAAGCTTAAAACCATGAGTGCTCAGGAGCTCATGATATTAAAAAGTGTCAAAGGATAGCTCAATCCAGAAAGCCTTTATGGACTTTCTACTCAGACCTTTGGCCTTAGAAAGCTATGGTACAATATGCCCACAAAGATTTTAACTCACACCTTAGCAAAGACTCAAGGCCTTTACTTTCCTGTTTTCCTCTTACAAACAATTTGACCTGACACTTAGATAATAAGTGCCTGACAAGATAGGTCCAGTGAAACACATGACACCAGAAGCCTGAACTGCAAAAGAGGTGTTACAGTAAATAACAAGTCAACCACAGGGGCAGCAGGTACCACATCCCGGGAGGTCCTGCAGCACCAGCTTGTACCGCAGCCTGCAAAGTGGAGTCTCTGGCAACAGGACTCCCCAGAGACATCTGATTTACTGGGGAGAGAGGAGTTTGGGGACAGGTAGTGGGGGCAGGAGGGCTATGCAACTGACAAACTCCACTAGAAGCAACCCAAAGGTCTACTTATTTTGAGAGAAATTTAATCGTAATACTGAGTAGCAGAGTTTCATGAATGATTTGAATACTAATACCCATTGCCAGCTAAGGCATCTAAACCTTCATAGCAGTCCAAACTGCTCTTCAAAATGGACTGAACAACAGTTCCACTGCTGAGTTAACTATTACATAGGCTGCAATCTGCTTTTCCAGGACGATACTGCAGTGCCAGAATGTTTTCATTTGCAATTTAGTAGAAATCCTTGCCTTTGACAGATATGAAAATGACTGCTGCATGTTTACTCCTGCCTGATGTCTTTGGAGATGAGTCCAGTCTGTTTGCTGCAGTGAACGAGGAGGTAGGAGACAGAGCACCAGCAGTCTTAGTCTCTCTTCCTTGTATCAGCTGCCTGGGCACATCACCTGGCCTTCTGGTGCCTCAGCTTAGCTCCTGGAATGGGATGGCATTAGCCTGCCTTTCGGGTAGAAGGCAAATATTCATAGAAATACTAGCTAAGTTCAAATCAGTGTTACTAGGCTTACTTAATTCTCTGACTGTTCACCAAAGCAATGCTGTGGCATCACTTGAAATATCGTTTTTTTAATTTAGGTAAAGGCGGTGACACCAGTGTTGGAAGTAAAAAATCCATTCAATGTGAATTCATGCGAGTTTGCCCTGTATGTAGGAAGAGAAGAGCTAACCCAGCTCGATGACTGCACCATGGCCCTGGCAGCACTGATGGCTGCATTTCGTGTGTTCGGTATTCCATGCCCAAAGAGAATCCACAGGACGCTGAACTTCCTGGAATCCCTGGTCTTTGAAGTGAGGAGCCCAGCATCCCTGCCCACCCAGGTAAAGAGAGGGCTGGAGGCACCCAACTACCCCAGTATCTGATGGTGTACATCGCACTCCTCTCACGAGCATTTGACATTTTGTCAAAATAAATCCCTTTGTTGTGAAGATAAATCAGTACCATTCTTTCTGGTGAAAGTATATATGTAACAGTTATGTTCAATAATGCCCTTTTTTAATTGTACTGGCTCCTTTTTTAAAAATATAAAACCTCAGCATTTTCATATTTTAAATGGAAATTCTAGACCAGTCTAGAGGCACTAGAGATAATAAATTTTTCTAGATTACTGCATGTGTTGTATTATTTTTCTATATGGAACATTTAACTAATTCAGGTAGTATTTTGACTGTCAATTTAAAAACACATTGTGAGCTAATGTGAGCACTTCGCTGCTTCACATGCTAATACAGTTAATGTTTTGCAGTGGTACAAATTAAAGATTTACTTGTTATCATAATAATTTCATTATATTAGGATCACTGAAAGCCTACTAGAATAATTTTTGTGTCTTAAAATGGTGGGCCTGATTTTTAATTTGCAGGATGATTTTTCACTATTTTCTCCCTGTGTGAAACATTCTTTTTTTTTTAACATTAATCCTGAGTTTGCTAAATAGGTATTCTGAGATTAACTCTCAAAGCAGCAAGATTGACTTATCTGGGATGCTTCCACATGCATTTGCAACCACAGCTTTGGCACTGGGGAGAGCATGCCTCATTTTCTTTCTGAATTTGTTCCCCAGAACAAATCAGCCTTTTCCACATGGTGACTCTCCTGTTTGCCCACCCAGAGCACAGGCCCTCTCCTCCTTTTCCACAGCCTCCTCTTCTCCCTAACATGCTCCTCTTAACTCCTGCATGTCTGGAAGTCCCAGGGGTTACTGCCTGACAGCGACAGCTTCAGACAAGCACCTAGTGATGGACAGTAGCAGCAGCCCACAAACATGACCCATTGCGTTAATTACAAATTAAAATAGCTTTTTATTAAAACACTGCATTCTACTAAAGAGATCAATCTCCCACCAGTTCTAAAAATGTCTGTGTAGGCAAAGCAGTGTTTGTGGTCACCACAATTCTTTTAACACTCAAACACACAGCTTGGAAGACCACGTAAGTCTTGTTAAAGCCTGGCTGTGCAGAGGTGACTCCAAGGCAGAGATTACAGTGGGAGACCCTGTGGAATGAGGGGAAATCACTGCATTTAATGGCCAGACTCTCTTGCTGAAGTCTTAGGATTTTTCATGTGGCTCCCATGGAAATCATGGACAACCTTTACCTGTGTGATGGCTGGGCTACCTCCAACACAACATATGAAACTATACCAACTGCCATTTTAAAGATTCAGTAGGTCTCCTGAGTGTTTTTAGTTTCCAAGTGAATTTGTTGGGTATAGTTTTTGTAACAGAGGTGGCTACACCCTCCTACCTCATCATGAGATACAGAAGTAAGGATTATGCATGTCCTCACTGTTGTGATAGCTGTATGAATAAAAAGTTGGGCTCTGTATAATTTGAGAGCTTTATTCTACATCTTGTAAAGAGTATTAATTCAAACCCATTTCTTAAACCACAGTACTTCGTAAGTAGGTATATAAAAATTCAGGGAGCTGCTAACATCCCCAAGCAATCTCTGTCAAGAAGCAAATCTCTACCTTGGTTCTCACTACAGGCTACAGAGCTGTCACATGAGAGACACACAGAGGGTGATGAAAAATAAACTATGTGGAAGGACAGAAGGAAAGAAAACAGAAGAATCTGGCATTTTACTGATCTGCATGGGCAACTTCAGCTTCTCCCACTGACAAAATCTGGGTCCATAAATGGGATTCTGATTGTGACAGCAAGTGGCCCATGAGCCTTAGGAGTAAGTGTTTAAGGAGAGGGCAGACAGCAGTAGCCAAGTTGCTCTTTAAAACTCATGGCCACACTGAGCTACAGTGAGGAATTATTCCACACCACCCTCAGGAACAGTTGGGTTCATCTGAGAATCCTGGACACACATAAATGTAACAGACAGCTCCAGTTCAGGTTTTATTTGTATTGTAGTACAATAAGAGTGCAATTTGAATGTACAAATATTGAACAAAATGTAAAAATATTATTTATGCAATGTTATGGAAGGAAATTAACAGAGCAATGCAACTTACTTTATACTGACCCTGTTTCACCTCACGCTATGGCAGGTACCAGTCACCTACATGATCTGGAAAGGGCACAGGGAGTTCTTGAAATCTTAAGGAACTCCACCCAAAGAACAGCCTAGCAAAACCTGTGGGAAGATATAAAATTCTCCCAGCTCTGTGCAACAAAATGCTCTGTTCTCCACTCTAAAGGCCAAGCAACTGCCCAAAGCAGTGATAAGACAAGGGCTGCCAAAAATCTTGATCCAACTCTTCTCTCTCTTCTTTCAAAACTAACATTCTGGAACACTCCTCAACATACAGGTAGCTAGGCTTTCTCCCATTTAAAGTGCATATGGTTTACATCTTGCGCAAGTGCAACAACTTTCCCTGACAAATCATTATAATAATCCTCCAAGAAAGAAGGTTGCCTCTCCTAAGTACTGTTGGTGGCATCTGCAGCCTAATAATGATGCAGTGAAATGCACCTAGGATGTGCTGATGCAACAATATGCATTTAAGTATCCTTTTCCTCCATGCTTTGTCTTTCCCCCTATGCCTTACGCATTTAGAAATCAGACTTTCCAACTATGAAGTGGTAGGTGAAAGAATTCTCCCACCATTGGGAAAAAAAACCCTATTTGAATATGAAGCCAGAGTAGCAGTCTTAGCTTTAGCACACTGTTTTTCTCCACTGTTGTGGTAACTATGTGCAGACATGAATATTTTCTTTTTTGCTAATGTCCTTACCTCAAAATACACTTATTTTCCTTTGTGTGCTGAAGGACTGTAGCAGGCTTCCATGTAAAAGGCTGGGACTCTTGTACACCAGCATAAATGAAAAGTCTTCTATGAAAGTCAAACTTTATTTTTCAGTTGCAGCCTTCTCTATACTGATCTTTTGGTAAAATACATTAAAGATGCTGGTGGAAAAACTCACATAACATTTTTGTAATCGTGCAAAAGTAAAAACATTCAGTTATCAAAAAAGCATTATAATTTCAACCCCAACAAGGTTTGTTTTGTTTTGTCACAAGCAAACAGACAGTTTTATAATCTGTAAAGTTATATGCTGTAGCATAAAGTGTCATGTATGTAACATTAAGTGTTTCATTTTTAAACTATGGCACAAATACGTATTAGCCGTAACAGTCTCATCTGGCTACCTGTAGCCTAATTTTTGGCTAATCAGTTTTTATTTTGATAGTATGAAGTAAAAGCTTCTGAAAAGTAAAATGGATACATGAAGTAGAATTCAAGAATTCTTAGAAAGTATTAATGTTCCCTTATATAATACAGCATAAATAATTAATGAATGTTTTCTTGATCTCCAGAGAAAGTTAGGGATCCTAACCATCCATGGAGAATTAGCGCCATTAGTTTGGTAAATAAGACCAGCTGACTCGGTTGTTACACAGCACCTTCTCAAAAGCTTGAACACTTCCCAGAAGGATTCAGATGTGTACTGGCTCTAGGAGAATATAAATAGTCCACCAGTGCTGAACTTACATTTCTTCCTTTCTGAGAGTCCTTACTCAACAGTTCTAGCAAGTCTTTGTGCTTTGAATAAAACATGAGCTCCAGTGGCGAAAGCTGGCTCGTACACATTTTCCATTATCTTCAAAGTTCAATGTGTGAGTTTTTCTCTGCAGCTTTGAACATCAGAATGGAATTAAAGATTTTTAGAGCTGGTCCCAGTTTAATGCTCATTATTTTGACTATGTCTGATTGGGTCATTAGCAGAAATGCTTCTCCATCAATTTGCTTTAAAAGAAAAAAACACACAAAGCTATTAATAAGTCTGACAGTGCAGCAGTATAGATGTTTCAGAAAACATGAAAAGAAAATTCCCAGCAATTTCAGACAGTGTAAAGGAATGGCTGAATACAAAGACTTTCAAATGCTTTCACAATAGCTTTCATTTCGACCTTTTAGGCAGATCAGCTAGTCCAAAAGAACAGGATGAGAATCCTTCTGCTTGAAAACAACCTTCTGGCCAATTTTTAGCTAACCAGTTCTTATTTTCATACTGACAGTATAAAGTAAAAGCTACTGAAAAGTAAAATGGGTAAATGAAGTAGAATTCAACTGTATTGCATTGCAGTAATGCTTTTTAACATCTTAGCTACTCTTTTTATGCAAGCCTCCATACAAAAGCTTCTGGATTTCACTCCCAGCTACAGAACTGCAACCCTCTTCAGGCCACCCCTTTCTGTTCATTAAATAGCAAATTAAAACAAATTTGGCCCTAGACGTAAACATGGGCCAGGCTACATAAAACTGCCTCTTTGACACAAACACAACTTTTCAAACTTTTTTCAGCCAGCTTTGTAGTGTTGCTATTTTAACAAACATTACAAGTGAATATTCTCCTGTAGGCAAATTGTTCTGTCAGCAGGAGTGCTAAATCTGAACACAAAGAGCCACAAGGCCCCTACTTCCAAAGGCTTCAATGGGGCCAATGCTTCTTGTGTAAACTTCAGGTCACTTAGGTATCTATAGAAAGTTTTCCATGTAACATAAGCAGGACAACTAGGCCTAAAAGCCAACTGCTTAGGCTTAAAGATACTAATTCGAGATAAAACCAGTGTAATTAAGTTTCTGTTGGACTAGAAGACAAGCTTTCTGAATCAGACATGCTGAAAAGGAAGCCTGCAAGGTACCCCACAGCACTGTAAGTCGTGGAATACTGCAGTGAGAACAGCATCACACAGTTACCACAATTTCTACTCATTTCATGCACAAAGACAGACTGGGTGGGCTCATAACCAGAAGTGGGCTAATATGGGGGTGCCTAGCTTTTTGCAGCACCTTAACATAAGCAGGATGGGGGCTCATTTCCACAGCAGAAATTCGAACCAGCACCTTCTACCTACTCAAAGATCTACTGATGCCAGCCAGTCCATGCTGGCTGGCCTCACTGGAAGCGGTTTAATTTACTACTCACAGACAAAGCCTGAGAGGCTGAATCCTAAAGCGTGGAAGTATTTTCTCACACTTCTAAAAATGAAAGTGTTTAGGATTCATCCATCTCTGTGGCACATCCCACCCACTGACTTGATTAGCAGTATGCCAGCTTTTATTGATCTTAAATTCATTGGTGAGACACCCTAAGTGATATAGGGGGTCATCTAGGCCTGCATACCTGCTGCAACTGTAAAATGCCTAACATCTAAGCAAGTGAAAAATGCCCAGAGATGCAGCCTGTCAGTTCTTTGATATGCAACCATAATAGTCATTACAATCTATGGCACAGCCTGAAAACTTCTGTTGCAGGAGACGAGCAGGACCATCTGTATGCATGTTCCTCAGGAGGTGCCTTCTCAAGATTAAGTACTACAATTATTCTTCACTTGAAAGGCTGGCTGACTTGGGATATTACAGTATCAGATTCTGCCCATTCATGTGGTCTGACTGGGATAATCACCTGAACTGTTAACTCTGGCAATTTATAACAAAACAGCCTTCTTGAAACTAAGCATTAAGAGTAACAAACATCAGAGGAAAAGAAAAAGCCAACCTAGTTTATAAAGGCCTATTGTACCTAAAAGACCTATCACTTCCTAACAACTTTGGCACAACAGTCTTCTCGGACACCAGAAGGGCATGCCTGGCGTGCTCACAAACAGTCCACACTCCTCTGAACATCATCACAAGCCTTCAGACCTTCTCACTTCCTGGTCACTCAAATCATATTTGTTAAACTGGCGTATCAGGAGCAAGAGCATCAAGAGCTAAGTGGTGGTCATCTTGAACCACTGCTCTGCTTTATTTTACTTATTAACATCCTGCAGAACTAAAATAACATACTTAAAAATTTCCTCAAACCAGATTAAAAGAGAACAGTAGTAAATCACAAAGTTCCTCCTCTTCTACCATTAGTTCTAAGTAATTTCAGTTGCAGTAAAAAAGCTAGAGAAGCACGAGAGACCTGGCTGACACTTAGCTAATTTTATCTTCTTTACTTCTTTCCCACTCCATGACCTGCACACCAACCTAATCTTCCATACTTTTGCATCTGACTTTAAACATATACCTCAACCTACTACTTTATGTATATTTTTGATACATAAAATTAATCTTTCCAACAAGCTTTGTACTCTGTGTTTTTTTGAAATAAAATTCACCCACCTCATCTTTAAACACCTTGCCATGTTCTTCACATCCTGGTAAACTCCGTATAAATTCAGAGACCTGCCACCAAAGTATACAACAAAAGATTTAGCAAGATCAGTGTTTTCTCAAAATAGTCTTAAAGGTTGACAATCATTCAGGTTTTTTAACTATTGTTTTTACAGCCTCATATTAGGTGTCCCACCTTCTTCTGTAAGTTCATGGAGTCATGCAGCTGGGTGTTTAAGGACAGGATTCACAAAAACTACGAACTAAAAGAGCATGTACCACTTTTGTCCACAGGACATCTAAGAGTGAGATATGGCTACTCCCTCAAAATTACTCAGGCTATTCTATCCATGCAGATCCAGAACTATGAACCTTTTCTTGGTGAATTCCTTCTCACAAACCAAAATGGTTGCTGCCTTCCTCCTCTTTTTGTTTTACAGCACAGAGATTAGCAAATCCTTTTTCAAAGTTCATGCTTCTTTTTTCTCCAATTATAGCATATACAACTGTCCCAGCTGCAGAAAACTGCCCTAGTCATAGGTACTTCTGAAAATAAAGCAGGGACTACACCCTGTCTGTCCAAGCATTATTACATACTTGAACAGTGACAGGGCTTTAATCTTGAAATCAGGTGTCATGGCCTTACTATATTCATAGTGTTCCCCTCTACACTATATTCTCACCCTCCCAAACAGTGTGCCACATCCAAACTATGCACCAGGAATAACTCCTTGGTCCATGTTGATCCCTAAACCATTCCTCCAGAATGTTTGTGTGGGTGCTAGATGTTATTAGTGTAGACCTTGATCACCTGATCTGCTGGGCTATGCATTCAGCACTTTCCTTTTAACCCCAGTGAATACATACATATAAATATATATATACACACACACATACATATTTATCTATATCTATACCATTTTATACACATATGAATTAATACTTACTGCTTCCAAGGCTGGGTAGCACCTGAACAGGCATTTTGGGGATCTGCTACATTAGGTCTGGCTGACTTTAATCCTCTGAGTACTAATGCATTATGGTTAATCTATGGGGCTAAACTAAAGCTCTGAATCAACCAAGACTTCAAAGGCAGTGGCAGTGAGATAGAAAGAAGGTACAGGGGAAACCTACCTCATCTGTACTCCACTTAGAAACTTTACTGGCTGGGATCCCAGCTACACTTGGAAGGAGCTTGCTCTGCTGTTCCCAGCGCAAGGGTAGGCCAGGGATTTGCAACTTGGAAGACACAATAACTGGTTGAGAAAGAAGCCTCTGCGTGTTGCGTTCTTCAGTATCTTCAACAACAGGAAGCAACAAACAAGCATTAAATCCCTCCATCAGTGATGAGATCAGTCACAGTAAAAGTACATTCATTTCTGTTGATATATATGGGCCTCCCTACAAGAGCTGTACAGTTTTGCTTACACCAGAATTAGAGGAATACCGTGACTGTTCTTCCACTAGTATGACTGTGATTATATTGTCTCTATATAAATGTAACTACTCTTACATGGAAAAAGTCTCTTCCAACACAACACAATTCTATGCCAACACAACTGTTGACATACCATAGGCCAAATAATTTTAAATATTTTGATACAATAAATCACCCCCACATTTAATAGTTGTACAGTAGTACAAAAGCTAACTTAATTCCAGGGTTGAGCTGTTAGAACTTCATCAAAATCAGCACTGCACTGATACAAAATTCCAAGTGAATCAGTTGTACAGTTCCCACCCACACAACATTCATGCCTCATCCACAAAAAAATGTTTTTCAGTTCTTCTGAGGAAAAAACACAAATGTTTGCAAATTCCCTGTTCCCACTTTAACCGAATGTTTTATCTGGAGAATAACATTTAACTCCTCTATGCTGCTATGGGTGTTTTTACAAGGTCATTTCCCTTTTTATCTCACTTATCCATAATGGAAGGAATGAGCTCCCATCCCAAGGGGCTCAAAGGTAATGTACCAGTGGGAGGGTAGCTTTAGCTGCATGCCGCTGTTGCTGCTGCTATCTGCAGAGCAGCAGCAGTTGCAGATGTGTGCAGGAGGAAAGAGGGAAGAGGCATGCTTCGAATGATGTCAAACTGCATAAAAGATCTACATTCATTTAGATCCATTACAAATGCAAAAGCAACATGCCTGCTATGAACTCAGCCCTGAATGCTTCCCAATTGCCAAGTAAAAATGCGGAAAACCTCTGGAATTCATTTCTGAATGAAAAAGCCAACAAAGAACCTATGCTTAATATTCCTTACTAACATGGCTTCATGCAATCACTCATAAATCCCTGTGCTATTTTTATTTGTATTGCTCACTTCTATTACATCTCCATTCTATTTACATTTTTGGGAAGTTGCTATTATTCACAGTACTCCACTCTCCTTACTGTTCTAGTTTTCATACATTTGTGCCCAACAACTAGGGTACGAATTCCTATTACAGATTTTTGCCAGCACAGTGGGACTGGTCTAGAATATATAATGTGGCCAATACAGGATACAATTACATTTGCTTGTGTTGTTCTGCTCCTCTAGCTTAAATTTTTCTTACTTTCAAGACTTACCCTCATTTTATATCAATGTCTATTATTTATAAGTTGACTCTTAAGCCATTTAGTCAGTATTGTCATCCCACTGATTAAATTTTTAAATAGACTCCTTAATTTTTTCCTAGCATCATACTCATACTCTTGGAAGTGAGTTCCCTAAATGTCTGTTTATACTTCACTGTTGTTCTTCACATGCTCCTTAGAGCTTCTACTACTACTAAAAATCTCAGTGAGAAAGGAAAGAGTCTTGTAAGGCAGCAAGCATGCTGAATATAAAGCCTATTTTACCAAATAGTATCTTTCCCATTGTTCCCTTGAATCCCCTCCCCATCCTTAACCCCTGATTTTTTCTTTCTAAAAAAGGTCTCTTAACAGTTGAAAATATAATTATTTAGCTTTTGTGTTTGTTTTCCATTTGCAAAATGTGTAATACATTGATATTATAACATAAATAGCAGATGAAAATACTGCGTGAACAAAATTCCAAGCAAATTGCACTGTTTTTGCACATGTTTAAACATATGCATACATAAGAGCATATAGGTACATGCATACTAAGTAGCAGCAATGACAGCACATTTACCCAACCAGATGGAAGGAAAGGGAAAAAAAAAGTCCCGAACCCTGCATGAGGTATAACAACATCCCTGACAAAAGGAAGTTTAGGTTTAGTATGGGTAACTTCTTGCAAAAGACAGTGCAAGGCACAGTATTGAGGCTACAATCTATGTCTGTAATACCAGACATCTAAAAGTTCTCCCTACTGTCATGCTCCAGTATTCCTTGCTCTGCAAGCCCTGCTTCCCACACAGAGGCAATCTGTGTTTGTGGGCCAGAGAAAACAGGTGAAGTATTCCAATTTCTGTCTCAATTTGGACATTTAGGAGAACAGTAACTTGAGGTGCACCATGGGTTAGCCAGTTTTATCACAGAGCCACAAAGAGCTCCTTGAACCACATGAGGAAACAAAATCTGCTTGCCAGTTCTGCACAAGATAGCAGAGCCAGATGCAGTAAGTTCACACTTTTAACTGACCACTGTTGTTCTCTGCTGACGTTTTGTTTCAGCATCAGCCCATCTGGCTTTACATTCCTCTTCATACTTATGTCACCTTCTTATCCCTGCACAACTGCAATTATTTTAGCCTGAGCTTTCCTTGACTATGATAGCAAATGATCCATTTTCATCTTAAAGGTTAAGTATTATGGCACATTTAAACAAATAATGGCACAAAATTATACCTATAAAAAGGAGGTATAAAAGGATAACTTTGTTAAGCAATAATGTAAGAAAGTGTTTTCATTTTATAAATCTAACTATGCAAGACCCTACACCGAACTGTATCTTAGTAAGCAGAGCTTGTTGGTGAAACTTTATCCAAATAGTCAATTCTGCCAAACTCAAAATGCTTCACAAAATCAGGCTAGTTTTCTTAGAATAAAAAAAAGCACTGCAGACAATTTAAAATGCTCTGAACTATTTGATTTTAAATTTTTTGTACTGTGTTATATAATTCAAAGACAACATCAAAACAGTATGTTCCCATTCTGCTGAAACAAAATACTTCAAATGACCAAACCCTCTTTCTTTCATCTGCTTTAGAAAGATTCTTCTTTTAATGCTTCATTTTCTCCAGAATTATGAACTACACCATGTTTAAAGCCACCGTAGGAACCTCGATTTTTTACACCTTTTGCACAGCTCTTGTAATAGATGGAACCTTTCATAGTTCACACGCTCTTCAGAGTGCCTCTTAGATCTATCTGAAAAGCGCTGGCAGACAAATGATGCTTTAAGATAAAAGATACGTATCGGAGGTTAATAATTGAAAATAAAACACTACCTTAATTTTATCTTTTCACAATGGTCTACTAGTCTCAAACAATTTCCTAGGATTTACAAGGATGAGCTCACTCAAAAGATAAGAAATGTAGCTCCAGTCTCAAGATTTTTGATGAAAGCCTTACAAATTTTGTGTTGCACAACAAATTACTGAAGAAAAAAATCTAAAAATTTAAGGAATTAAATTATGAGATCAAGACATTTAGCTTCTCATTGAACTTTCATGAGTTAATACAATTATTGCAGCAAAAGCTGCACTGAAACAACGCACTGACTCAGTCAAATAACTAGCCTGACATACTAAGTTTCACAAGTGCAAAATAATCGTCAAATGTAAGACTGTGACGTTCTGGATTTGTGCTGTATTCTTTCTAAACAATGAGGATAAAAACTGATAATGAACAGCTACCTCAACCTGTCCAGCTGGATCAGCGAACAGCCAAGAGTTTTGACACAGCAGTACACACAACCATACTGAATAACTGAACCAAAGAAAAGTCCACGTTGGAAGGGACCTTTGGAGACCGTATGATGCAACCTTCTGGTAAGAGCAGGGCATTAGACTAAGTTACCCAGGGCTCTATCAAGCCAAGTCCTAAATAATTCCAGCAAGAGAGATTCCCCCTCTTTTCTGGGCAGCCTATTCCAATTGTTCTCATGGTGAGAAGCTTCTTCCCTATAATCAGACAGAATTTGCCCTGAAGCAACTTGCGTGAATTCCCTTTTTTCCCCAGCTGTGTATCCTGGAGGAGAAGGTACCTCCATCTTTTCTGTAACTACCTTTTAGTTAGTGGAGGACTGTGGCTAGGTTCCTCCAAGCCTTCTCTTCCCAAATTCCATCTTTGTATGTCAAGTCCTTCAACCACCTAATCATCTTGGTGGCCCTCCACCGGACTGTCTCCAGTTTTTCAGTGAAGTAAAAATTTTAGCCATCCCTCTGTAAAACTCATGAAAAAGGAAGGGCCCATTCTGTGTATGGGCTGCTGGAAAGTATCGGACTGCACAACAGACTGAGGTTGGGTTGAATAAGTCACCTTAACTTTGCATTATGCCTGTAATGTGTAAATGCTTTAACTTTCTTTCAAGACACTTTTGAAGCAATAAGCAAATGTTATACCTTTACAACTCAGACTGGTTTAATTACCAATTTTTAAAAGTCAGTGGAAAAAATATTCTTGAAATGAAACTTTTTATACCAGTATTCATTTTGCACTCATCTTTACAACTGCAACAAAGTTCTTGGCAAAGCCTTTGACGATTACAAGATAAAGAAACACATTGTTAAAAGTGTTGCTGTCAAATTTTTGGACACAAATAGAGAATGTGGAAGATACGTTGCAATGTAGTTTCATGAAGAATTGCAAAGAGTATTAGGTTTTTTAGTTCTGCAGGTTTTAATATGAAATGAAATACTGCCAATTTACCTTTAATTTCATTTGAAATAAGCAGCTTATTTTCTGTCTCTTCTTCACACTCTTTGTTCTTTATGGAGTCCTTTGTTTGTAGTACTCCACTGAGGAAAATAAGATATTCGTTTTTTATTAATACATCATAAAAAACACTAAGCATGATGACATCTCTTGCTAACAATGCTATTAACACAACAGGATTCCCACATAAAGGATGCTGTAGCATCATAAAATAAATAAAAAAAAAGAGATGACCTAATTCCTGACTTATGCAGATGGCATGACTACTGACATGAATTTTGCAATGAAGTCTCAAGAGCAGTATAAACCAAGATTACGTATATCATATCAACACACTTGACTTCATAACTGAAACTGGAAAATGTACAAATGAAGGCAGTGGATGTATCCACAGCAGAAGATGGGAAGAGTGAAGAATACATTTATAGCTGCATCTCCTACAAAGCTTTACTTGTTATCCAGGCCATTTTCAGGAGCTGCCTGCGACAGCACCTACTCCTTTTTCTCTGCCCAACCTTCATCTTCACCCCACACCAAATCCAGTACTATATGGACACACTGTTGTGCAGCTGTTAATGATCCCACTGAAAATACCCATCTTCTTTTGTAAGTGTTTTTGCATTACTTCTTATCCAGCTAAAAGAGCTGCTCTTTGTCTGCTGCCTGTGGCTGCTCCCTCAGCTTTGCCGGCCCAAACATTTGCAAAGAGGGAATACCGTCCTCCTACTGAGAAAAATGGGAAAAGAGACGTGGAAATAAGTGAACTTCTCAAAGAGGGTGGGTGTTTTTGCATCTTAAAGTCAGCCCTGGGAAGATCCTTTTCAAACTCTGCCTTCAGAAGGTATTTCAAGCCTACTTTCTTACAGAAATGAAGCTTATGTGAACTTGCTGACATTATCTGTATTTTTATTTCCTTCTGCTTTTAAGAACTTGAAAATACTTTGGCCAATTCTCACTAAACCATCACAGATGATGAGCTCTAAGAGATACTAAGTACATAATGAACATGTTCTAAAAATAGGCACCAGACAATGATCTTAAAGTCAAGACTACAAGAAAGGCCACTATACAAACTCATGCGTTACTATCTACTAGAGAAGCAGTCAACAAGAACCCCTTTACAAACGTCCCAAACACAGATAAAAAGCCAAACTTGAGCTAACACCTTGTTAGACATCAAGATTAGCTAACCTCAAAACACAAATCCACAGAAGAAACAGACCTGTTTAATTCCATTGTTTATATTTATACTATTATATACTATTTATATATTAAATACTATTTATAGTATGAAATACAAGTAAGCATTTGGGAATAAATCAGCTAGGAGCTGCAAGTGCACTGACATCAAGAGAAATACGTTCAACGCACTACTAATGGTGCGATATGAACACAACAAACCAGAAAATCCAGCCTTTGTAGTATGGTAGGACACAAATAGTAACGGTACAACAAGCAATGCCAGTGGAATGCATAGAGCAGGCATGCCTTCTTGTGCCACAAAGAACTTCTCCACAGTATCTTCCTCAGAAATATCACCTGTATTTATTTCATTTAAAATTATTTTTCTAACCTCCATAAACACAGAAAACTTCTGAAGTAAGATATTAGAAAGTAGTGCAATGAATTCCAAAGCCAAAGTAAATGATTACTGTAATTCAACATAAGGAAGAGAGATCACCAAAACCTGTGCGGAAACATGTATGTTCCTATTTTCTTGAGGACAAATTTCATAGCAACATACATCCAGAAATTTTATCTCACTAGTTAAATACAAGATAGTATCATGAATTGAAGGTTTGGGGATGGGATTGGAAGATAAATTGAATTTTCTTTTAAAAGGTAGTACTATTTGATTCCCAAGCTTGAGTGTTCACCTTCCTTCCTTCATTGTAATTATTTCCAGAGTGGAATTTCTATTACAGTGAAATTCTTTTGCTATTCTGAAGACAGTATAAAGATACTTTCAAATTAAAATTTAATATGCTGTAGGCATGTAATTTTCATCTTGATTTTTAATCTCAGGAACATTCCAGAGGGACAGCAATTTTTACACACGTATTTTTGCAAACCAAAATTTTCTAGTATAATTGTTTGTATGCACAGATACCTCTTGCTAGTTTAAAAAAAAAAAAGAAAGATAAGGAGTAAGTGGAACTGGAGGTTAGCTGAGTACCACTTAGATTTAACACAACAAAATAAATCTCATGGTTGGCTTCATGTGAGGTTGGCTCCTCAACCAAGGGCTTCTATGAAACAAAAGATTACATGGAACATGAAAGTATACACAGCTGTACTGAAGATAACATAATTAAATCCACACTATGAGCACTGCAGCTAAAGAGCACACAAGTATACCTATCTATGTCTTCAATTATGCATGTGTACTTTGACTACACATCTAAAAAGATCCACTGGGTATTGCAATAACCAAATGCTCAATATTTTACAGCTGTAGCAGTTCATATAGACCTAATGTTGTGAATGCTATTTTTCACACCTTTTCTAAAGGAAGTTTAAAAGTTCTGACTATCCTGGATACATAAAGAATGTAGAAACCCAGATAATGAAATGCAGATAGTCATCAGTGTATTCAAACAGTTCAAATACAAACTGCAAAGCCTCTGGGTAGTTCAAAGTTGGCACAAGACTATTATTCTCTTAATGGAAATGACTCAATACAGTGAACAGATAGCACATGTATTGGTTATTTTAGGTCTTCATAAAGGTAACACCCTATAAAAAATGGAAGAAAAAAAAATTGTTCTTCAATTAAGAGACAGTCTGTAAAGTCAAAGTTTATTTCTAAAAAAAGAAGAATCTACTACAGCTGTAGTTAAAGTGATGAATGACAACTATTATTTAACACAGGTTATTTCATACACACAAAACTGTCTTCTGTCTTCTTTTGTGATTAAATTCACTTGAGTATGACTAGTGAATGCTATTATTTGTGGTATAGAAATTATATCAACACTGATTGATGCTCCTACTAGATCTTTTTCAATACAATTTGACCAATATCACCTGACTGAAATAACATGAGAGTGTTCTAAAGAAAAGCTGCCCAATTTTAAAAGACGCAAAAGCTACACATTAAATTTGATTTTTGTTTTTTGTTTAGCATAGTTTTTTGGAATAAAGGAAACAGTAATAGTTCAGAAAAGAAGAAGAATAAATCTAGTGGAAAAAGGAAGGGAAATCATAAAACACTGCCAGNNNNTGGTTAACCCAATTTTAAAAAAAAAAAAAAAAAAAAGTCTTGCAGAGGAGTTTCACACGATTTAATTGATTCTTAATAAAACAGTTAAGTTTCAATCATCAGCTTTACTGTGAGGTATTTACCATATAATACTAACTCTCCAAAGTCTATCAAGATGCAATTATTGGTAACATTTACAGTTCACACATTATGAACACATGGTAATGTAGCTGATGGAAATATATAACAAATGACACTTCTGGTTCCAGGGTGTCTTGTATTTCTGAATGAAAACAGCCAATAAAATAATACACTGATATTGTAGCTAATTAAAAATGTAGGGAACTATTGCCTCACATATCCCGATGAAAACACTGAATTGTATCTTTGTAGTTTCAAAGATAGCCTTTTTATACCATAAATATTATTTTCCAGTGCAAGCTTGGAAACTACCTCATGACATATTTTGGCAAAAATATACTCCAAATCCTCACAGTTAAGGAATTACTTCTCATTTTTAAATGTATGTACATATTTGTACACAGAGGCAGGCAAGAAGGATTTCAACTTTCAAAAATTCCTGTCTTGCAGTATTTTTCCTCTCCTCTCTGATATGCATTTCTTAAATACATTGTGACACTCCCTTCCCACCTATTTCTAATATAGTGACAGCTGAAGAACTTCCATGCCCTTCCCCACTGCTTCAAAGAGTTCCACGGTCAAATCACTGTATTGCGTTGCCTGGTAAATTGCATTTTAAACTGACCAAATCCAAACAACATGTACTTTGAAAGGAACTAATAGTTACCCAGGTGCTTTCTTTTCTTTTACATCACATAACAGGGGCTTCTTGCTAGGAGATTTACTTTCTGCATCTTCCTCAGTTGTTTCTGGTACAGTTTTCCCAGATGATCGATTGTAAGCTGAAGATTTCATACCTACGTGACCAGGGCTGGGGCATTTTCTGTCACTGTTTAAAACAAATTAACAAAATGTTTAAAACTGAAAGCAGCTGAGCTGTTGTTCAACTTATTTTCTCTACTGCTAAAGAGTCGTTAGATGGAAGATATACAAGGTTTTTGTTTAGGAAATACACAGAAGTTTTTTTGTCACCAACAAAATTATATACCTGGGATTTTCAGAAATCACAATACAGAACTCTCTTCCCCATGAAATCAAAGGTAAAACGTTTAGGCAATTCAACAGGAACAGAATTTGCCTAATGTTATTTTTGATAATAAGCACTGCTTACACTGCTAGGGGCTTCACCGGAACGGTACTCGCGCTACCTGTCAGAGAGTAATTAAGTCACTTCAGATTTCTACAACCCTACATTTATAAGAACAATCAAACAGCGCTCTTTGGCAGCTGAATATTTTGGTTTTTAAAGCATGAAGCTGAAACCGTCTCTGAGAAAGTAAAGGTGCAGATCTTGGTGGTAGTAGCAAATGTTCAAATGAGAGCTTTGAAGGCCGAAGTGGAGCAGGGTTCCATGTGAACAGCCGTTGAACATGGGTCCTAAGCAATAGGAGAGTGTGGTGAATATACCATCTATTGAAAACATGTGTTCATTACAGTGGGAACTGGAAATCTTCACTATGAACATTCCCATTTTCACATTTACATTAATGTAGCCCTTGAGAAGAATGGAAAGCCTCTCTTCTTTTCCTTTCCTTCTTAAATTCTCTATGTATCTCCACAGCCCAAAATAAGCACAGGAGTCAGTGTTCACAATTTCTGATAGAAAAATCATAATCTGAAAATTGTAATCTTGGTATCACATCCCTTTGGTTTTTCCCAGTGCTCCTGCTAGAAGCCTCAGGTACAGACTTTAGCATTGCTCTTGCAAAACCCGCTCCCAGTAATTTGTTTCCCCACTCCCACAATAATGACTCAATAGTGACTGTTCTTCAAAGAGCAACCTAAATTTACAGTCACGTCAATAAGGCCGCCCCAGCAAACAAATAAATCATTTTCTTAAGTGAAACCAATTGGCAAACATTCCATTATAGTTACACTGAAGATGAAACTGAACTACTGTTAAATCATACACAGTAAAAATCAGTATCAGTCTTTGACAGCTTGGTGACCTTTTCGATAAGCATTGATGAAATAATTTCTTTCCTGTACATGACATGCAGATACACAGGCAGGCCTTTCTGAAACCATTCAGTCATTACACAACTACAAATTATGTTGCAGAACAGTGAAATAAAGTACTGCTGTTAGTCACAGACATTGCTTCGATCGTAATTACTTGATTACAGGAGAGGTGGATCTTTCACTTGCGTCCACTTTTCTGTTTCTGGGGACAGGACTGGCTGAAGGCATCTCCCCGCTCAACCGGTCAGGTAAGAGACTTTCTTTGTTCAAGTTCATCTCTGAATACGGGCAGCTGACTGCACTAGAAGTTGAAGAAGAGAAATGCCTCCTTATTCTCAGACACTTTACTGACTTCATGTAGTACAAATGAAATGACATCAGAGAACAGTTTTTTAAAACCAGATGCTATCAATTAATATAAAGATTAGAAAAAAAATGCAGTAAGTAGTTGCACTTTAAAATGTTAATTAATCCACTGATGAAAACCTTAACCTGAATGTTTTTCGCATTTTCTTTTGACAACTACTTATGTAACACAAAATGTATTAATTTATATTACAGCATACATTGTGGAAAATTGCTTGATGGAATGTTTAGCCTGCTTGCTCATACCTTTAACGGTATTTTATACACAATAAACAGGGTGCCTTTGACTATACCCACCTCTCTCCAAACAAAATCATATTCCCATGATTATTTTTCCTGCAAAGGAGAGCATTTCTATTATGTAATGTCCACACAGAACCTGCATTGCAAGGGCACAGTATGAGGAATGCCCCATCGTTGCAAATGCCGTTTTGTGATATTCCATTAAAAGACTGTGATATTTTCACATCTTTTCTATCATTCAACACTCCCTATTTCACTACACTCCAACTAGAGAAAGAAAAAATTTGACACTCTGATTTCATAACGACTTGTAAATACTACTCTAACAAGTATGAAAGTCATATCTCCCACAAGAGGTAGGAAAGGGAAAAACAGGAAAACAAATCACATCGGGCTGAACTAGGATTTTGCCTTTAGAAGAATGCAGTGCAATGGTCAACTGATTAGTCAGGCTACATACTCACACTTCAAAGATAATATCCCAAATTCTGAGAGGTATGTATGTGCCACAACAGTGAATAACAACATGCTCAGTTTTCAAATCTCTATTTACCATCTAGGAGAGGCTCTATACATAATGCTCTATTTGTGGTTCGTGAGCCATGGCACTAACTGCTATCTAAAATTATGCCTTCCTACTCACCTGTATTATTACAAGGACCTCTGCTATGGTAAAACATAAAAAACCCATGTCCTGGGATTTTGTTTATTTTCTTTCCAAGAATATAACCACCTGCCTTTCCATAAAGTACTGCAATGTTGTATTTGTTTCACTGATTTCTACATGAGTGATTTCCAAACAGAACTGTCTAATATAAACAAGTCCACCTTGCGAGCCATATGCCCTGTCACCTCTAAATTACAAAAACTAAACAGAATACCAACAGATTTCATTATCATGTTCATTTTACAAAGCACAGAATAAAAAAAGTCCTTTTATTCAAAATATGCCATAAATTCTCCTTCTCCTTTACTGATGAAGCTTTGGATTCACCGTGTGTATCAATCAACTCCTATCACGAGACTGGACCAATATTAGTAATCTAATTTTGGTCTTGGCAACATAAACAAAAAGTTGATGGAAATTCACATTTCTCTCAGCACCAGCATAAAAGGAGAATTCCTTAAGGCTGCACAGGCCAAGTCAGTCAATACTTTCTGGGGTTAGAGACAGGAGTCCAATTTTGTCTGATTTTGTCAGTTGGTTCATCTGAAAACAAGACAGTATCAACTTTTTTTTTTTTTTTAGTCCTTCTATAGCTCTGCTGAACTTGAATTATGGAGGAAAAACACACCAGCAGAATATGATTTCTGCTCTTCTAATCAAGATGAGATCCCCGTTTAAGGCCACTCCAAGCAGACAGTGTTCCACAACAGCCTGTACAGTGTTTTCAAGGGACATGCAGCCATCCCTTCCTAGAGGATCGACACAGGACAGTTACCTTTGCCTTCTTCCAAGGAACTGGGTGGTAGCTCCAGCACCTCCTCTGAGATACAGGCACCAAATTTTTTTGCCATGAGAACCTTCATACCAGAACTTTACATAGCAGAGTAAGATATAGCCAAATGGGTAGCTGGACACTGAAGCACTATACTTGATATAGAGTATTATTTTTGTTAATGAAAATGTTTTAAAGACATGGAACAGAATATACAAAGAAAAATTTAACTTGGAGCACTTTTATTTCTAATTTCTCTTAAGCAGAATTTGGCATTTTATTTTAGATTTATTTATATACCTCTACTTACATTTATTTTTCAACCTACTGGTTTTGCCTGTCTTAGGACTAGCCTTTGTCTGACATCTTAATGAACAAAAAAACATGAACTGCAAGATGGGGAAGAAAAGAGTAACATTAGGAAAGAGGGTAAGTTGTTTTATATTCTCAATTCTTTATATTGCTGCATCTATCACAATGATGTCTTTTTTCCCTTTCAAATGAACTACAAGATGAAAGATACAGGCTTCTATTAGAAAAAGGGTTTAAAGAGCCAATGCTAGTGGGATTTACATTCTTGCTGTGACAAACTCATACCGCTGTGATGAAATACAGTCATCAGAAACTCAGGAATATATTGGTTAATCTCAGTTCTGCCATTGTTATAAGGCAAAGCATGTAATCTTCTTTTGGCCTCCTTTGTTTTGAGGCTTAGTGTTTTTTAGCAGTAAGAGCATTGTCTCAAGGAAACACTAAACACTACCAGTGTGGTATTTAACTTCAGTTGTGTATTATCAAACAAGCCTTACACCACAATGAAATCCGACAATATAATTTCATCTCCAGCAGGTCTTCTGTTTACCGATACCATTAAGATGTTTTAAATCAAAAAGCAAGAAAAAGCCTCAAAAGTCATTAGAACTTTCCTGTTTATATACTGCCTTTTCATTAAATAATTTCTGGAAAAACAGAAGTTGAATGACAATTTTAGTTAACAATATTTATAATATTAATGATGCTTTAGAACACAAGATTCAGATGAGTTTTTCTTTGTAATTAATCATTCCAGCTGCTGTATCATTTTTTAAAAACTCCTTGATAGTCCTTTCATGTTACTATTACTTGGGGCAACAAAGAAGAACCCTCAAGGTTTCCACTGGTAGCTTTGTTTCAGCAAAACATGAATGAACCTGTGTATGAGTTACATGGCTTCAGATCAGTCAGCAAATCCTCCTGAATCTCAATGCCTCCAGCCTTCAGTTCAGTTTAACTTGTCTACTGAAAAGACTAAAAAGTTAATCTTGTTATTCCTACATAATAGAAGTAATTCATTTATATAGGACTGTAAGATTCAGAGACAACTCATCTCAAGGGCTCAGAAGTCTCAATGTTTAGGTTATTTAATATTAAATTAGGATTTTAACTCTTCTGTCAACTTAAACCTGGATTTCTGCTCCCGCATGCAGTTTGCCATAGCATGCTATTTTGAAAAGAGCAGAAGTTCAGAACCCAGTTTCCAAAATGATCAGATGTCCTTGACTTGGGGGTACCAAGGTCTGCCAGAGGCACAGGGAGCATGGCAAGTAGAAGCAGCAGCATGTACCAATTTGAAACCTCCACTATGCATCTGACAGGGCTGTACATCCTCCAGCACTGCTTCATGGCTTTGAAGCCAGTCCAGCACAAAGATACTCAATCATCATTTGAGCTGCTTCAGTAGGCTCAACCCATGTTTCAGTAAACAAATACTCACACCACCACCACCCCTCCCGCACAGGAGAGTAATAAGCCATCTCTAAATGTTGAAGGATCAACATAGCACAGCAATTAGCTATCTGCTGTACACTTTGCATCCTACTGAAACGGCAGCAGAGTGGCTGGCAATACACATGTCCATAATGCAGTTTTCTGAGGAAAGAGAGCCACTGTTTCCAGAGGCTTGCATAGGCTGACTAAAAACTGAGCATTAAAATAAGCTTCTGTTTTTATTGAATGAGGAAAGATCATTAAAGGAAAACCCCAATGGACCAATTACTACTTCTTGTACACCATTCTGAAGAATTCCCAGGATCACAGGCCTGGGATTTTCAGGTGAACAGAGGTTTTACATAATCAGCCCTTTCTGAAACTGTCCAATGGAACAGAAGTACCAAGATAGCATATCCCATTTGCGGTTATTTTGCAGATGATTTTCTATCACTCTCACAATCTCTCTCTAGGTAGGTTTACACACATATCTTTTCTTCTCTAAAGTTCAATGGTAGTAAGATGAACTGGGCTATTGATGGGTGGGCACGGCCCTTAGTCTTCTCCAGACATCTGGAGAAGCTCCTGTCTTCTAGTAGTATGCAGTTTCTGAAGCACAGGGTCCAACTGGATTACTCAGCCTCAGCTACACCTAACATCAGAAAGATACATAAGCCAGGATTCTCTCCTAACCTGAAGAAAAAGAGTAAGGTGGTACTCTGTTTGGTAAAAGAAAGTTAATACTAAAGTATATTTTAATATAGATTATTAATCTTTATGACTGCTTAGGATATTTTGCAAACCTGTGTGAAGCCACAGGCAAGTCTCCTGGTTTAGCTGTACTGGCTGGAAATGTTACCAACCCCAGCTCCTCATTGCCCTTCAGGTGCAGGTTATTGCCAAGCACTGCCAGGGGATGAGAGTGTATGGCAGCTCCAGGAAATTTCACCTGTATTTGCTCAAGCTACCTGCCTTGATAGGTTAAACAAATAGACTGGACTAACTGATGGATTAGACTTTTATCTAGAGCAGCCTATGTCCAGATGACCACATCTGCTGTTAGTGATACGTGATTAGTAAGCAACCTTCAGCAAAAAGGTCCTGATGACATCTGGGGATGTATTCTTTTTTTTCTGCCAGATTTTTGTTAAGTGATGTCTTTACTTCAGTTGACTTTATGAAAACATTTTTAACTACTCTGGAAACAAGTGATACAAATGTTCTCTTTCACAATTTGCAATGCATGTTTATCATCAAAGCATTCTTTTTTAGGAGAAACCCGCTTCAACTCTAAACCTGACTCAAAAGTAGCTTATAACAGATTTGGGCGAGGCCAGTGACCTTACATAAAAGATAGAACAAAACTTGAGACTGGCATCAAAATCAGCTGAGAATTACATCAGCAGACACTGAATGAACAGATGGAACATCCTGCTGAGCCGAGGTTTCCCATGTTTCTGCACTGCAGTTCTCTTACAACACAGCCTCTACCACAGCACATTCAGATCACTTCAACTTAGACCATAACACATGTAAAATTTCTTGTAAAATCTTTATTCATGGATAGTTGACCCAAAACACTAATGACCTGTTTACAACTGACCACTTTGCATTCCTGCTTGAACTTGAAAAGTATTGCATGCATTAAGCAGAGAGTATACAATTCACAATCATAAATATGCAGGTGATCCGCATAATGCTACCAATCTGCACGTCCATCTCAGTTTCAACCGCACAGCAGAAAACCCTAGATCAACTGGTGATAGATACCAAGACCTTATTAACATCAACTTTTCCAAAAAGTAAATGCTTTAACCCCACTACATAATTAACCACTGAGGCTTTCATCTGGTTCTTAAGGAACAAGCTCTCAAAATTATTTCTGAACTCCTTAACATTTTAAATTATCATCTTTTCTGCACACAAGTATTTATGCTATAGATAGATGTTGCACCTCATCATGAAAAAAAAAAGATAAGTATGGTTAAATACATTTCAAGGTTTACAAGATAAAAGAGCCAAGGGACTGCGACCTGACATGGATAATTATACCAATTTCAAAATGTCTTTGTTAATTCAGGAAAAAAGTGGTGGTACAACATTAGAATTTTTGTGGTGACCTGGACCCTCAAGTCTGTAGACTCCATGATAACTAACAAATCTCATTATTTTCCTCAGAAATGCTCACAAAAAAACCCAATAATATCAGCACAGAGGGCAAACCAATATAGTTAGTGAGATAATTAACACTGTTAATTTATTTGCTATGAAACAGCAAATACCTGTCTTATGATCAACAAAATCTCTTTTGTTGTATTTTTACCCCTAGAACTATCTGTTAAAATTCAAATAATAGGATTGCTAAGACTGTAGTAAAAATAAAACAGAACAGAGTGCCATGAGTTTGTTTCTTTTCTTAATATTCAGGATGAGTAAGTGTAACAAATTTAAATACCATGGAAAATCTAGTTATAAAAGCAAAGGCTACATGAACTAATGAGACATATAGCTCTTACTCATCCCTTCCCTGTGAACATTAGCAGTTTTAGTGCCAATGTTTATTTAGAGAGATCATAAATTAAAATATTTTCTGACATTCACTTGGGTTTTTTTGTTTGTTTAAGTTTGAGCCTTGGGCTAAGGATGGGTATATTCAACTGATTCTAAGCAACTGAGATAGCACATGGTAAGGAAGATAATATTCTGAATTGGAAGTTACACGCCTTACAGACCAGGTGCGTTAATGAATCATACAAGACTCTGGTCTACTGGAATATGAAATAAAATGGGTTTCAGCTAAGCAGCCAAAGAAGCTTTTTAGGCAAGCCTAGTTTACTTCACATTTGCAGTGGACTAAGAACATGAATGCAGTAGATTACCAGATGCTAACTGAAGGATGGTGACCTCTTTAAGTACTAACTTGACTGTTTAAGGAGTTATCCTGCTGATGGAGTGCTACAAAGCTTCTCAGAAGGAAAGGTAGAAAAACTGAAAAAAATAAACAAAAGAAAAAGAACATGGACGGAAAAAGACAAAAGGAAAAAGGTGAGAATAATCTGAAAGACAGTAGTGCAGCATACTGTGTCATGACAAAACCACCACAGTTCATACTGCAACAGGTTTTGTCATTGGAGCTAACCTAACCACATCCCTTCCCAGAGATAAAGCTTGTACTAGCATCAGGAGTTCTTCTGCCTCCTAACAACATAAACACAGTGCCTCTGCTGTAGATAGAAAAAAACTTCTTGCAGCAAAAGATGCCTTTTGCACATTAAACATGTAATAACAGTGAGTTTTGCTGGCAGGTATCTTTGTTAGGGATGAGTCAGGACTTCAACTAGTGCTGACAAACCATCAAAACCTTGTAGCATAATTCTAGCCAACAGGATGTAATTCTCCCACCAAAAACATTAAAAGTTTGTAGAGCTAACTCTTGGACCACAGTAGTTTAATAATATACTTAAAAAACATGAATAGACAAATAACCAAAGAGCAGTCCTCTAACCATATGAGAGCAGAAAGCACAAAGTGATATGATATTTGAGGACTGTATGACTGTGTCATGGAAACATTTCTGTATGTCCACATTTCTGTATTATATTTCAGAAGGTGTTCAACAAAAGCATCTTTAGAAACACTAGGTACAAACAGCAAGTTGTTCAGGCTGTCATTTGGTAATATGTGAATCGGATTTTCCTTGTTAGCATTTTTCCAAGCCAGCTAGCAAACCCTCACCCCTGCCAACCAAGCAGAACAAAATCCAAGCCATAATAAAATTAGTGGCCTCACATTTCAAAAGGTTCAAAAGTTATTTCTTTATACATATCTGTCTGTAACATTTTACAATGCAAACAGCAAGCTTGGAAGAATTCTCATAGGACCGAAATATGGAGTAGCTGAATCTATCAATTGCGACAAAAAATGTTCAACAAATCTTACCTCTGGTGAAATGAAGTTACAGATTGCTAACATTTATTTCAGCATGCTCACCATGGTAACTGAAATCATTGCATATTTAGGTTTACATGATTTCATTATTTTTTTTCCAGCTTGGATCTGTTTTCTTGTGAACAACAATTAAAAAAAAACCATGGGCACACATCACTCAACTGAAAGAGTAAAATTACAGTTTCACAGCACATACCTATGATGGCCAATATGTCTTGCTCTTTTAATGTGCCCAACTCCTTTACATCCTGCTGTGGGACACCCTCCATGCTCTAAAGCTTCCACCAATTCCAAAGGACCTGCATGTCAGGAGAAATTATGTATAAGATTAAAAAGTATTTAATCTTTAAAAGTTACATAAATATGCACAAATACCAGAGTATCATAGTAAACATGGAGAAGAAATAAGCAAAAAACCCTAATTGTAAAGTACTTTAAAAAGGCATTCTGCAAAAGCATGATGGAGATTCAAACAACCTAATCTACTGGAGAAGTAATTTAATTCTGTGTGAGTAAATCTCTACAGGACAGCTACATCTATGTAAAGAATGCAAATCTTAGAGGAACTGTATGACTTCAAATCTCTCTCCTATTAACTACCTGTAGTTGGAACCTGGTTGTTTTGCAAGAACACAGACACTTTAAAGTAAAGTTACCCTGCTGTTCCTAAAGACAGGGATCTGTTCGTAATAGGTACTGACTTTCTCCATTTTTAGCTCAAGTTTTCCAGTGAACAAGACATGAAAACAAAGGGTGAAAATACTACTAAAAGGAACAAGCCATCAGATTTTTGACATTTTTACTTATTCGAATTTATAAGTCTATCTGGTTCTCATCAACCTGTAACAATGATGCCTGCAGAGACATTAAAGCATGTAACTGGCAAAACTAGCTTTGACGTTAAAGCAAACATAGTATATAACCCATAGCTTCATAGCAAGTGAGACAGACCTCCTCCAGTATATGAAACTGAGAACACCTCCTGCACATCTGCACACATGCACTGCCTCTCTAGTACTGGTTTTACTGGGAAAGTACATGGACTTGTATCTCCCTCTACACATAACAATACTGACATAAAAAGGTCTACCTAAATAAATTTTCCTAGATGAAAGGTAGATTCTTGCTCGCAGATGGATAATGAAAGATGGAGAATTATTATGTATAATTAGGACAATCCAAAAGCATTTTTTAACAAATGTTCCACCTATACTAATGTTACAATACTATGACTACAATGAAGTCCAAAGACTTCTATAGGCTTTAAAATGGTGTAATGGATGAGAGAACAGAGAATTTTATCTTTTCTACCTTTATGCAAAATTGATGCCTATAACGTAACAAGTTGGTGGACTTGGAGGGAGACTTAACCTAACAGGGATGCTTTTGTAAAGGGAAGTCCTGCCTCACTGATACTCTGGTTTTGCAAAAACTAGCTCCCTACAAATGGTCGTTCTTCACTTAAATTAAAACTCCTTAAAAGTGTAATTTAAAAGAGCTACAACTGGCTGCCCACATTTATGCAAGAAGCTGCTGCTTGCATCACTGTGAAACAAAATCAACACCAATACATGGCTCTTAATTCCTTAACTGGTATCAGAAAGGTCATAATCCATCATGATGACTTCACCACATCTTAAGAGAAAACACTATGAAAATAAATACTGGGAGCATAAGACCATTATGGTAACTGCTCTAGACTAGTATTGCTAACATTGTGCAGCATTCACACAAAGCTTCCAGACAGGGATCTGGACTACATCATTAAAAGGACTATCTTACTGACTGCAGAAAAATATTGTACCTTGCAGAATATTGACTTCTCTCCTTCTGAAACCTTTTCACAAAACCTGAAGTGCACTTTAACTTACTTGGAAACAATATTAGTGTTTTTATAATATTCTATATTCTATACTATGTTGTACAGGAATAATACAAAGTCATATTGTTGGAAGAATGTATTATTCAGTAATCATCCTATTTTAATAGTATTTGTGTAATAGAATTAATTATTTTTTTCTATTTAATGGACGTTTACTTTCCCTCCTGTCACACTGTCCATCTTCAGTTTTGTAGCTTAACTAGTATCAAAAAGTCACTTCCACCAGTCACATGCTGAAAGAGATGAACTGTGCCTCCTATGCCATTACCTAGAGGAGATGATGTGTTGTATGTGATGGGCATCTGCATTTTGTTTCTTTTAATGTCTCCAACAAAATGAATGTATGTGTTTTATACTCCCACATAGACTAAGATTTTTTTTTTTTTTCAATTTTAGGTACTAGAAATGTCGCAACCTTATTCAGCTCTTTTGCCATGATACAATTTTTATTTACATGGCTACCAACTACTTTTTTCCACTGGACTGTTCCTTCATTCAGTACATAGGATGCACATCTCAGATTAAGAAGATACGCAGCATCCTATCTTCTCCTCATTATTCACTTTGTGCTTTGGCACTTATGGCACTCTATTCAGACTCTCCTTTGAAGGCAGAATGATTAACTTCCTAACAGGCAGTCATCACTGTACCACTGGAGTGCTCAGAATACGAATATATTCTGATCATGCTCTTGATAGGAAACATTTCTTCTTGACATTAGATGCTGAATTGAGGTACAGAAATTTTCAGGTAATACGTTCACACAATCTGTGTGTGCCTTATCCCAGTTATTTTACATTTATTTTTTTCAGAGTACTTGGCATTGCTCAGCAAATTCTCGTTTTTCCAAGCACAGCTCTTTCTGATCTCAGTTACAGCTGTGAACACTTGGCACTTGTGCAAACCATACCTCAAAGTCACAATATAAAACAATCCTAGAGAAGAGCACTCAATTAAAAATCATCTGTTCAAAGTTTGGCTAAAGTGATTTCACTACCATTATCCAGAAACACAACGGCACAGGCAGGGATATGCTTACCACAAAAGTTTCTTCTCCCTGCAACCTTCAGTCTCATTTATGACAGACCTCCCATTTCTTCAACAAGTAAAACAAAATCCCCAGAGACAGCAAGCTGGTAAATACAGTATTATTGGTACCATGCTTCTGTTAGATTTATCTTCAGTGTGAGCACCATTAAACCCTCTTTGCTCAGCTGAAGAAAAAAAGGAAATTAGCTGATTTTGAGGATTTGCCACAGCATTTGAAAGGAGTGCCTTCTTAGTGCAGCCTGGACTCCTTTGGACTGAAAAGCACACTAACCTTCAGGAGGACATGGACAGAAGACTTTTTAAGAGTAATAACCTATCGCAACTGAGTGCCACAGCAGTTTCATTACTGGCTTTGAGAGGGCCAGGATTTTATGCAACAGATCTTTATCACTACTTTGGGTTTTGACTGTGGTTCTTATTCATACAGAGAAACACTGTATTTCCATTACAGTAAGGGTCAATAAAGTCATCTACTAAAAAGTGATTAATTACTGACTGTTGATTTTGCACTAAATGTCACATTTACATTATTTTGCATATCCTAGTTGCTACTCTTCCTTGGATGGAATTGGCAGAGAAGAAGATAGCACAGTCCCTGTGCCTTTTAACATCATTACATTATAATGTGATTTCTCTTACTAAGTGGGGGCTGAAGAGGGTGTCCGGTTTTTGCACACCAGCCTGCAGGATGGATATCAGGGCTATCTACATCAGTCCAATAATCATAAATACTATCCCAGCCATCAAAATGGACCTAAAATCAAAAAAGAGAACAATACATTTTAGATCAGAAAAATTCTCTATAAAATTGGTTTCCCTAAGTAATCTCTAGAAATGACGTGTCCATTACAGTAGTCACTTTAAGACAACTATCGATGTTGCACAGAAAATACATGTATATTAGATTCTGGACCTCGACGTACTCTCACTGAAGTAGAGAGAGGTGTCATCTGGTTGTTTACTATGTCTTGTATCATCAGGCTCAAATCCCAGGAATAAAGCAGGCAAGTTTAGTTCTCACATTAATTCTTAAATTAAGCAGGAATTTCTGCCTTTTTTCTCCCTCAAAAAAACCAAAAAACTCCAAAGTTTTTTTAATGTCCTGTTTCACCAGGATTTAATAATAGCAGAGCAGTAAGCAAAGGCCTAAAAAAATGGCATTTATCCATAAAAAACAAACAAAAAAACCCACCATACAAGTAACAATTTTATAAAATTAGACCATACAGGATACGGAGTTGAGCTGAAGAGAAAATGAAGTATGTGACTTCCCAGAAAACCACCAGTATGGGCTACACACGCTTTTTTTTTCAGGCAAAAGCTAAATATCTTCAAATCTTACTTGACCTCTCTACTAGTAAATAGCTCAGATCTCTCATGCAGGCACGTGGATGCATGTACACACAGATATGTAGAGAGCTCTTTCAACATATGCTACAGGGTCAAATTACCTCCCTAGAAACTACAAATCTGTTATTTTAATAAATTAGGCTGGGAAGGATTTTTTCTGTTTGGTTGGTTTGGTTTTTGCACGACCAACTTAAAAGTTTAGGTAGAAAATGTGTAGGTGTGAAGATATTAGTTCTGATGACTCCCTACCACCAGTTAATTTAGATTCAAAATGAAATGTCAGCTGCATTTCTGCTTGAAATACCATGTATGCCTAATAAATCTGTACAAACTGCAAACACAAATATCCTTCATATCCATCTAACTGGATATCTGGAATATGCTAACCCTTTTAATGGTTAAGGGCTTCAGAGAGTAAACTGGTTTTGTACAATAAAAGAAAAATAATTCAAGTATACAACTTCCAAAAAGCTGCAATTTCTTAAAAATACATTACCTGTGATTAATCCAACCTAAAGTCCATAATTAATATAAACTTCATAACTGCAGAAGTCACTGACAACACACAAGAGATCAGGGTTCTTTTTTTATATCTCCCTTAAATCTCTCTCCTTTCCCTGAAATTTTACACAGACAGATTCAATTAACCTATGCCAAATATTTTATGCGCCCCGATAGAAATATCACAGCAGCCCTTTGACACTTGATATTAAATGATCACATTTCTTGATAGAATAGAAAACCGTTTTATATCAACTATTCCCAAAGCAATTTTTGAACACATTCAACTGCTCTCTCACTACCTACGTCAGCAAATATAACTAAGAGGATAATAGAACAACCCGTTCCAAAGGAATTATACGCATATTAATCAGTGAAAAGCTTAGCAGGACACAGCAATGTGACTCGTTTCCTCTTCTGCTTAATTTTACAACTATAGGATTTTGGTTTTACAAAATATTCATCAGTCACAGGATAGTACAGTAAAGACAGAGAAACTTACTTTTATTCTATAGTCATCAGTATCTACAATAGTTGCTACTCTGATAAATACTGGATTTCTCTTGTCAACCACTTCAAGCTTCATGTTTTTCTGAAAGCCATGACAAGGTTTCTAGAAAAGAACAGTATTACGAGAAACAGAAGAAAACCTCAAAAATCTCAGAAAACTGTAAAGTGTATGAAATCCATAGCAAAGTTTATGTTTTCATTTTCTCAAATCTGGTCTCCCCTCCAACAAATCCAAGCATAAAAAGATCATTCAAATGAGTGTTATTAAACTAGAGAAATAAAGTAATTACTTTGGGATTCCAGGTTCTCCATTCAAGCCCTCCAAACAAGTAAGTAGGGATCTTTATTTTAAATCAGCTGGGTTTTTTCCTAAATTCTCTAGAAAAGTTTTCCCAGAGTTTTTGGCCAACAGTTTCAATGCAGTGTTGAATGAAGTATCACATATCAGCAGCCTGAAATGTCTATGACATTGTCTACAGGAAATATATTTGTGGGGTTTTAGTATGTATTTTCGCTTTGTGGATCAAACACTCTTTTTTGGTCTCCTACTGAAAACGTAACTAATCCATAGTATAACAGTAAATACTCACCCAGAACCAAATACCTGTTTTGTAACACTGTTTTGGCAAAAAAGGTGTCTTTGTTAGGCGTATCAGAATTTATCTTTGCCATCTACAGCTATGAAATCTAAAGCAAAAATGATTTCCATTTTAAAGGAACATATGAACAAGACATGTTATGTTTTTTATTGTAGATTTCTAGAAAAATAACATATCTGCCCCCTCTAAGACTTTCTACAACATCAGTGTTTTTTCCTCAGCTGCAGCTCAAGAACTCTTATTTTCTCCCATAATACAATATAACATACTGTGGCTATCTCAGGAAGCCTTCACCCAAAGTCAGACGCAATCAGTGATTTATTCCCATTAAATCTTTCTTATTGTTTAATCACAGTTAGCATGAATATGGTTACCATTGTATTAGTACAGAAAGCAGGGAGGGGATTCTCTGGTTGTGAAACCAAAAGGCAGAGCACAGCTGACCCCATGTAGTCAAGCTCTCCTTCCCCTCCATCCTCAAAGCCACATGGCCTTATCTATATGACCTTTTGGGACCTACACCATCCCCAGCCGCTCTCTGCTGGCATGGTTTCTGGAACAGTGTTGAGCCATGACAGCTAGTCCTTCCTCAGTTTAATGCTGTCAATGCCTGTGCACTTGTGGCATGTCCTTTTCAGTTTCCTGGTGCAGACACAGCCAGCCAGACCCTGTGGGCCACTGGTGGGGCATTCCAAGTGCTGAGCCCTGTGGCGTGGCTGTTCCCTGAATCCCAGGGGGAGAAATTAAAACATGGATGCTCTGAGAGAAAATGAAAATGTTTGCTTTTAGCTTGATGCAGTCAAGTATCTACAGCCCTCCACTGTTTTGCAAAGGACTACACCTCTCAGATACAACACAATACCTTCCTAATCCTTGCTGAGTCTTCTTCCTGAGAACATAACATTGTGACCCATTACTAAGCCAGACATATTTTGGAGTGATAAACTGCAGGTCAGTAATAAACTCTGGTGATCTACTGACCCCAGGAACTGCTATAAGCACCACATTTCTGCTTTCATTAATCCAGCTCTTAGCAAAGTGTTTTTCAGAATTAGTGACCCTAATCTGAAAAACCAAGGCAAACCAGCTTCAGCACGCTGTGAGACAAGGAGCTGGGAGCTACCAGCCATCTGATGCTGGCTCCTAACAGAAACCCTTTCTGCATTAACTCACCAGTCCACTTTCCTCACTGAAATCCTAAGAGCTCAAGAAAGATGGGCATCACTGAAAGAAACTAGCAAGTACGAAGCTAAAATAAAAGAATGTTGCCCACAAACACCATAGTTAAACTGAGGAGCTAGCTGTAGATGCTGCCCATGTACCCTAGCCACAAGCTCGCAGAAGAAAAAGTCTACTGAAGGGTATTAAATACAAACTCTCTCTCTTGGCTACTACCAGAGACAATGGACTAGATGGGCAACGAGACTGACATCCTACAATAATTTTGACATTCTCACTGTATTTATTGCACCATTTAAAATGTACAGATAGAAATACATAGGTTCAAAATGTTATGATGACTCAATAGCTATCTCATTATTTCTAATAACTAGGCAGTTATTTCCCATAGTAAATTACATTCATTAGTAGTATTTTGTAGCACTTAATCCCATTTATAATGATTAAAATAATAAAGTGATTTAGAATAATAATTATCTGATTTCTGACAATGAACTGCAAACTTGCATAAAAATAAACCCACCTATTATGCAACTAATTAACTAGTTACATTTGGAAACACAGGAACACCATATATGTATTTGCTTCTTAAACTAATTATTTATATACACTTAAAAGCATTTAAAAAAATAAGCATTTTCTCACCACTTTAAAAGCCCTTGCAGGCGCAGGTAATGAACTGGTTTCTTCCAAATATTTCTCCCAAGAAAAATGCTTAGCATGTGGATAATCTGGTACAGAAGAAATATGAGCAGAATTAAACATAAAAGTGCAAAAAATAAAATAAATTGGTATCTAATTTACAGTATGCCTAACACTTTTATAATACTGTTCTGATTTATGCTTCAGATTTATAAAGTAATTACAAGAAAGGCTATTCTAAATTGTCTCTGACACATTCACCATGTAGGTTAAAAAACCCAACAATCTTCTCATACACAATACTGAGTAGCTAGCAGAAAAAGTCACAATTGCTTTGGATATGAGAATATAAATAATATGGACTGGAAAAATCTGTTCACTTAATTCAAGAAATTAATTCAAGTATTATAAGCCTAATGTATTTTATAAACAGTAATTTACTGGCAAACACAATCTAATCAGTTTTGTACCACAGTACAGCACACCTGATTACTTTCTATTCTTTTAGTGAATTTGTTTTAAGTAAATTTCTAAAAAAATAGCCTGGACATTTACTGTAAGAATTATTTACAGACACCATCAAAGAAGACATTGCCTTTCTCAGAAAGTATCACGTTTACAAACACTTTATGCAACAGACACAAAGACAGCTTTGCTCTTAAAGAAAAGGCACTGCCTGTCCTTTGCCTTTACTCTGCACTAGAAATTTAACTTGAAGTTTAAACATTATGATTCATAATCTAGAACAGAATGAAATGAATTCTGATTTGTTTTTAAAGGGATTTCACTTAATAATAGGCTGTAATTAACCTCCTGACAGACAGATTGCTTTTCAAGATTGCTGGCAATATATTAGAATTTCTGTCAAAGTTGGTTTTAACCAATTAGAATTTTCCATGTTCGCAGACCACAGATAGTAGTTTCTGCAACAGGGCATTTAGATAATCCAGCTATACACAACAGTCCTGAAGAACAGTGGTGGTCTTATATTTCATACTAATGAACACACTTCCATTCTTCTGTATAGTCTCTCTTATTGTGTTTTCCTCCCTTCCAAAGAGCCCTTATAAGTTTGATTCTTTGATCACATAACGCAATCTTCTCATCAATCCATTATTTTGCATATTTAGTTCACGTGAAGATGTTTTCCGTAAGCAATAACCTCACACACCTGGAATTTGTTTTATCAGCATTTTCACAATATGAGTCTTAGCATAGTGTATACATACAGCCAAAAATACAAACTTGTTCAGATTCCAAGGAGTATCTTCCATGGATAGATATCTCTCCACTAAAGTAGCATACACGTGCATACTGAATACCTAGTATCTGTTGTACTTCTACTTTCACTATATTATGTCCTGTAAAAGAAATTTGTTACTCCCCAAATACCAATTCTTAGTTACAGAAAGAAAAATTCAGGAGAGGCAACAATAAGCTTATTGTAAGTTTTAATGCTGCTAGCTGACTATAACCTCATTAAATATTTCAGATTACAAACCTGGTGGGGTGATGAGAGTTCTTTTATGTTCTTTACACCATCCAACAGGATGAATATGTGGGCTGGCTGCCTCACACCTGGAGGTGAGGGATAAAAAAGGGGACTGATAATGCAGTTCTTCAGACATCCTATTACGCTTAGAAAACAAGGCATACAAAAAACATTTAATAAATTCCAAATAACCTATGACACCTTCAACTTACACTTAAACTGCAAACATAACCTGAAGGTATGAACACATTTAACACAGACTTGGTATCACCTAAACAAGCATAAGGCTTTATTTACAATTTCACTAGAAGATCAAAAATGTCAAGTCCTTGAATTCAGTGGTAGATCCGCATTGAGAAGCTACAATGCTGGACCTGAAAAACTGACACATAGAGACTCTTGGTAGAAACATGTTGACTGGTTGCAAGAATACAGTAATCCCATCAAAGACAGATGGGGTTTTGTAATGCCAAGAGTGAAACTTTAAACCAAAAGCTTAAAGACCTTGATTAATGATCCAAGTTGCACCTGGAGGCAGATTAGAAAATCATGTACAACTGCAATGCACTGTCAATAATAAGTAAAAATTCAAAACCAGATTCTGAGTGCTTATAATGGAGCTATAAACACATCATTACAACCCAGCAGCACATAAGCAAAGTATGCCTAAGAAAAACTGTCAGCAAAAAAGAATGAAATAGCATTCTAGGCCCCAAACTGTCTGAAAGAATCCAGAATTAATCAGTGATCCAAGACTGCAAATTGCTCTAAAAAAGCTGATCAAACTCTCTTACTCAAGGGACTAACAAATTCCCATATTTTCTGTCATGTGCATCAGATTTTACACTAATGCTGTTGCTTGTGGCATGCCACAAGAACCACAGAAGACTAGCAGAGGCAGGGTGAGCTACACTTGACATGTGCTGGCATCTGTCTGAAGCAAGGAGAGATTGCTTTCACTGTGCTCACTGTGTTCAGTTACATCTTGCTTAGAAGAAAGCAGCAGTGGGTGCTCACTGTCAAATTCTGTTAGCAATTTAAAAAAATAAATCACACATTCTGCAAAAACTTAATAAAAGAAGATGAAAGAAAAACTGTTTAAATGTTCAGTATTATTAAATTATTATATACAGAACCATTATTACATATTGTTATATTGTTACTTTGGAACATAACACATTATGTACAATATAGCATATAAAGTATATAATATTAAATGTATATAATATTTAACGTATATACTACATACTATAATTATATTATTACTCAATATTATTAGGAAAGGCAAAAAGTAAGACTGATCTACAGGAATAGTAAAAAGCCATCAGACTGCTATGAAACATGCACCATTCCTATGTCTGCATTAATACTTAAAGATTGGGTCTGAGTTGACAGAACCACTAACAGTGTTTTTTAAAGTAGATAGTACTTATGTAGTCAGGGTGACTAAGGAACATCACGCTGACACAAAAAGCTAGCATTACATTACTCCGCATGGCACTGCACTATGCAAACATACTGTTTGCCTCTATTTAGCTGGAAAGTCACATACAACCACGTAATTCCCATGTAGATCTGTCCTTAGGGACCTTGCTTCTCTTAGGAGCCTGTCCCACCTATTTCCTTCTTTAGTTAGATAAATCCAGTATTACAGTGCACTAGCTCTCGCTTCCACTATTTCCTAACCTGAAAGGTGCTTTAGTAGCTGACACCAAACTTTCCCAGCTACATGCCCTCTCTCTTCTGGAGAACCCTATCAGCATTTCCATCTCTCCAGTGACCACAAGCCCAGTGCCTTGCTCACTCCAAGGACCCACCAAGGCCAACAAACTGCAGCTTAAGTTGAAGTTGCTAAAGCCTTCATTCCCCAATCCCCTTAAAAGGATCAAGAAACCAAGCTTAAGTAGCTAAGTGGTATTCTAGACAGAAACACCCTCTCTCCCTGCTGCTGAAGGCATGCTGCTTTCTAAACACTCCTCAAATATTTAATGAGAAAAGAAGAGAAGCAGAGAGCATCCATGCATGAAGACATGGACTTCACATACAATAATCACTGCGTAAAATACTGAAACACTCATTTGTGATCCAGTTTCTATTTAATCCCTCTCTGAAGCCAACGTCTCAACCGTTAAGCTGGAGAGTAACATGTATTCTCTCCCCTTCCCCTCAGCCCAAGGTATACTAATGCAAAATACCTGAACAGTGGGTTTGCTCTCCCTAATGGTTATAAAATAATCACTATCTGTATCTACCTAGAAAGTATTAGCATGCTGGATGTTCATATTAGTTAAGTTCCCTTAATTAGTAGTACTAATTTATAAATTTTTTAAAATATCACATTGATAATCCATAATACCTAAGAGGGTGCAATGAACTGTGCACGACAGAAAAAAGCCGAAGATAGATTAGCAGGCACTCTAACACCTTAAGGCTGTGATAAAAATGCTAGGTCTGCAGATCTTGAACACAAACATGTTTTAAGGATTGCAAAAGGAAGCATAGCACAGAAAAGACTGCAAACTGAACCCTGGGGTACTAACCACATTGCAGTTTTGAACATGTGCTGCATAAAAGAAAAATGAAGGAGCACATCATACTTAGAATACACAGAATAACACTATTTTTTTTTTAAATCTGAAAAGTAATTTTACATTATATCTAAAATTCAGTGTGGATGTACTTCAACAACAGAAATGCAGGTTGGGTGTTTCGGAAGCACTGTCTCACAAGCAGCACTCCTCTAGCCTTCTACCTAAAAAGAGTCAAATACTAATGATGAAAAATATTGGCCAACCTGCTACAATTACCTTGTGGCTTTATGTATGAAACAGCTCTACTAGTACCTCTTTGTAATGATGCCAAACAGATCAATTTCTGGAAGATAAAACCTACCTTTGATAGACTCTGTAAGGGCTCTGAAAATAGCCAGAGTCAACTCACTTCAACAATACCAACCTTTTGTCCTACTACAATATATAAAGCTATATTGTATGTATTTAGTATTTATAGTATCACACCAGGTACTCTATAAATCGCTGAAGCTGCCGTTAATAAAAGGAAGCAAAAGGACTTATGTGATAATTTTGCACTGTTAAAACTCAGCATATAAATGCTTTGCCCCAAACAAATCAGAGAAAAGGTGAATGCTTCATGCTCCCTCTGTTCCTCTTCAAACCTCGTTACAGTAAATGTGAGGAGAAGCTAATGAGCAAGGTGGGGTAGCACTTTTTTACCCCTCTCAAGCTGGAGTTTTAAATGGAAGAGTTTTACATGGATGAGGTATCCTTCTGCACTGGAAGGACATACACTTTTACCTCCTGAAATGTTTTGGAGTAAAGTCCACAAACTATTTTTAAAAGTCTCCTGACTTAGATTGGGTACATAGTCATGAGTCTCTACGGTACTATCAGTATTATACTTAAAATAATGAGGTAGATGTGTAAAAACACTTCCCAGGACAAACCTTCTAAATGCACTTGTTCTGTTTTGCTTTTTCAAGCATAGTTTGAACATACACTTTTACAAAATTCTGAAAAGTAAATAAATGCCATTGCCCACGCTCCTTGCCTTGAAGATTCAAGAAGCAGCAAGTAACCAAGATATGTCACAATGAAAGATGCACTCCTGGAAGATGCGCTGACATTACAGCCATGGGAGCAAACATGGAACAAGTGCTACACACCACAGCACTGCAAAATAGCACTGTAAAACATCCACAATATTTTTATTTGCTTTAAAAGAAAACCCCAGTCATTACAGATGAGCCTGTAAGAAACTTCTGTAACCATGGTGGCCTCAGGCAAAAAAAAACCATCCCTGTTCCAGCAAAACCAGGTCATACAGTCCATCTTTACCTACTCATTTCACACAGCCTTTTAGCTTCAAACAGGCCATTTAACAATAAAAAATAGAGATCAACAAAAGTCACATGCAATTTAAAGTAAAACTATTATGCTTTAATGTGTGTTATTTCATGGATATATTATCTAGTTTGGAAGAACAACAACAGTCTATCAGACTAAACCCAAGACTTGTCAGCTGGAATGCCAAAGGCTACTCTGACTTTTCATAACCAATTTGCTGCGTCCCACAGCTTTTTATCTCCTTTGTTCCAAAACAGAAGGCAGATCACCCAGCTCACACTCTTCATAAAACATGATGATCCATGAATTGTGAGGATACTCGCTAGGCCAGAAAAGGTTACCACCACTAGCAGGAGCTGAAGAGTTTTGCACCTCCAAACCTACCTACCCCTGGACTGCAGCAGAGCACCACAACCTTCCACCAAGCAGTGCAGCGGTGACACGCGCACGTTCAACTAATCAAGCAAGATTATAATGTCCACACAATTCATGCCACTTCTGATCCATTCTTTCTGCCATGTGAGAACATACAGGCAGAAAGAGACATCTATTTTCCATACTGGACACTGAAGCTAATCCAGGAAGCTGAAGCAGAGCCAAAAGCAGCAGAGCGCACCAGCTGAACCTGTAAGAGAACCACGCAGAGAGACAGACCAAACAGCAGCTCTGCTAAGTTACAGATAGCTTAACTACATCTTAGAAAAAACATCAAAGCAGGCAAGAGCTACATGATGTAAAAGGCCAGGAAGAAATTCTGCAATAAGGAAAGCCAAGGGCTGCTGGCAACGTGAGCCTCTGGAGCGTGCGTCACTCTGTGTGAAAGGAACACATAGGCAGTTCAACAATCCTTAACTCAAGGCAGGAAAGCAAGTCCCAACAGGAGACTCAGATATGAAAAAAGACTTAGTATTTTTCTATTGGTCACTTTCAGCTGTCCTGTTAATTTTTCCCAAAAAATCTGTTTCATATATACAGTTCATTCAATTCAGATCAAGAGAGATAGGATGATAATGCTTGCTGTTAAAGAAAATGAATGTTCACTTTGTTTAGAAAAACATTTTCCCACTGGTTTCCACTTGAAGATCTGGACAGAGTTTTTATTTATTCATCAGCACTTTCTTTAAAACAAGCTATATGTGTTATAATAATTTTGTTTTGAAATAATTTCTGATTTTCCCTTCTGGGAAAACAAACCTCCATTATTTTGATTTTCACTTTGTAAAATGTAGATACAATCTGTAATGAAAATTACTCATACACGTTATATACAATATATATATTGTATATACAATATATATACATGTATATACAATATATATACAATAATAATATGCCCTCAAGAATGCTACTTATACATCTTCCTGATTGTGAGATGTCAGTCACCTAACTGTGCATAAAAAAGAAGAAAAAAAAAAACCAAACAAACATAGAAACCATCCTGCAGCCCCATCTAGTGCATAAGTGAGAATACTTCATCATTGACAAGTGTAAAGCTGGTATTAATTTAGGTCAGGACTTCCCAAAACACAGCCCATGAGGTTATGGTATGTGTCCAGAAGTGGCATAGCAAGCCACATGAACATATTTTCTATTTAAAATCTGATAAGACAGCTGCATGGTGATTTGCATGAAATTTTAGAGCTTTAGGGTCAAATACTCATACATTATCCATTTAAATAGTTGAAAGTATGCACTGTGTCTCATGGTTCTTTAAGATTGTTTTATCTTCTTTTTGGCATAATATAACCCCTTCAAAAAGACTTGTTTCTTTCAAAGAGAGAGTGGAGCAAAGTTATTTATCTCAAAAACTAAACAAGCAAAGCACAACTTTTAAAGACTCGGCTTTAGCGAAGTAGCATATGCTGGTGGAGAGCAGAACTGACCTCTTATTTAGTCTCACACCAAAATTCAGTCTGTTCCAAAACTCATACAGATCAGAAAATGGTTCAGAAAATCAAAAGTTGATTTGTCTTCCTAAGGCGCTTTAGAATCATTTTTTCTATGCAAGGCAGACAGGTGAGCATAGCATGGACACTATTTTCTCACACTCCTGGTAAGGTGATCCCAAAAGCTGACTCTAGCACCTTCCCTGCAGGGGAAGTTCAGACCAAGACATAGATGGGGGCACCCAGAAGCCTCTGACCCAGTGAGTATGGGGTACAGCATGTTCAGCACTGCCATTGCTCCATCTCTCCTGTGGGTGAACACCAATAAGCTAGCACAGCCTCACACTCTGCACAAGCTCTAGCTGTGTGGGGTTTGGTCACAAAAAAATTTGGAAGCTGAGGCAACGTAAATCTGTGTGTAAGAACAGATGCAAGAGAATGGAGAACTGAAAGCCAGCATGGACCTGTAGTTAATTCATAGTTCAGACATTCCCAAAGATTCCCCACATGCTATTTCCAGATTCAGTCAACCTTAAGAAAATTTGGAAAGTCCACTCAGAGGGAATGCCTTTGGCTCTCAAAGAAGTATTAGTTGTTTCATTGAAAAAGATGGGACAGATGGAAAGGACCTAATGGCTTGTGTAGTATAGGTCAAAATTCTCCTTCCTGAAGGAAAGTCTTAAATTTGTCAATTTTCTTCACTTTTCTTCCCTCTAAAAGCCACCGCCAAAGGACAATTTAATGGGATTTATAATAAGCTGAAAGTATCACCACCATGCATTAAAGAGCTGTAGTAACGACTAATTCTAGCCAGGGTACTTATTTTCAACCATTAATGTATTTTCTAACACTCAGGGAAAAGGCAGAAAGAGTATCTTCAGGCTGAAAGCCTGAAGCCTAAAAAACCTTAGGCGATGGTAATAGATTTTTGTTGCCTTAAGTCCAGTAAAATCAGACAACTGTCTTTTAGTTATCCAAGGAGAGGAAAGAATTTTTAACCTGATTGAAAAAGTCCAATCTACTCAAACTAACTAAATCACAAAAGGTATAAAGAAAAAAAAGAAAAAAAGAAGAAAAAAGGTTCTTGTTCAAAAATAATCAACTACATACACTAAATACATCATTCCTCCTTCACTGTAATTCTGAGATTGAAACTTATGTGGGTAAAGGGAAACTGTGAGGCTCTGCTCTGGGTAATCCCAACAGAACTTCTCATTTTTCATTACAGACACCAGTTGGGTAGATGTGAAACTTATGCACCTAAGATAATTTAAGGCCCCTACAAACCTGGTATCTAAAATTAAAAATGTAAGTGGGATGCATTCAGCATGCATTTTCAGGCTCTCTTTTGGTTGGACATTCCACTGCTATTTTTGTTTGCTGTTCTTTTCTCCCATTTTCTTTCCTTCCTCCTCTATTCATTCCCATTCTCAATCACAGCAATGCAGAGAGGTAGGCCATGCCGCTCAGAATTTAACTTCCATGCACAGTATTTCCAGCAGCATCTTCTTGCTCCTTCCAGAAAGGTACTTTACGATTTCATGAAAAGAACAAATCTTCAGCTTGACTTCAGTGTAAATACAGCTCCGGTGACTTCTAACACCTAAACATTTTCCACTTCAATTTTCCCTCACCCTTTAAGAAGGTACTATTTCATGTATTCTACATACAAAATTCAGAAAACCCACTTCAGAATACTGTGACTGCAAAAACGTAAAACCTGGTTGTGTACTTAAAAAACTGCTTTTCCCTCTTCTGAGAAGATTGGTGAACAAAATTCCTGTTGACAAGGGAATATTAAGAAGCCTGAAATTCAGTGTATTTCTGCTATACACAGTGCAATGTTTTAAAGAGACACCTATGCTACCTCTGAACAAACTACAGGTTATACTGCATTGTTTGCCCTAAAAGCCTTGCCTAACTGCTGTTTTCATTATTAATTAATGGCATAACTGTTATTAGTGAGCATTCAAATATGAGGAAATTCAGAATACCTTTTCCCAGTCCCCAGTTTCCTGCTGCATTGTAGAGGAAATGTATGTTCTGTGTTACTTCTTCATGGAAATAATCAATAATCTTTCTGTCTTTGACTCATATGGCCTATTATCTTGATATTCAGTTCTTGACTTCACTGAAATACCTGTTCACTGCTGCTTCAATAATTTAGTTCTTCTACAGCTTATTTGTCACGTTGTCCATACAATTATTATTTCAAGAGATGGACTCAGGAAGTTTTTAAGTTACATAATAGTCTCACATCATTCTCTGACATGGCGCCTAAGCAGCCATCAAGTACAGACAAAGAAAACTTTGTCTTAATTTATTTTTACAAGCTCAGCTATACAATTACGTTGCCACTGCTGAACCCAAGACGTAGGATTACAATGCTCTACCTGTTCTGCAGTAACTTACTTTGCAAAGAATGTAAGGTATATCACTTCGTTGTAAATGATCTGCCAAACCAAGATGCAAGTGCAAATACACACTTGCACTGTGACAGCCAAAGCCTGAATTTCCTTCAGTACCTTTATGCTTGTGGTATGTCCTGTTCCATCCACTGACTTTTCTATAGAGATACACAAAGCCCCTCCACCATGCAACATGCAGAAAGGTCATCTCTAACACAGGTCTGGATAGCAGGATCCCAATTTTCAGAGGAATGTAGAACACAAAAGACTAAAAGCAGGTTTTGCCGCTATCCTGATGCCTTTACAGAAGATGGCTAAGGTTCAGTCTGAACAGCGTAAGTGAATCAAGAACCTTATGAAAAAATGCAGCCTTTCTTCCAATTTACAACTATATGTAAACCTAATTCCAGGCACAATCAGTCACATTATCGTGGAGTATATTCTTCTCTAAAGATATCAACCTCAGAGACACGATGTAATTTAAATGAGAAATTAATCCACAACTCCAGATGTAGCAGCACACCTGAACACTCATTTAGCACAATCTTGAAATTTTTTATGTGCAACCTGACCTGGGCAAATCTGATTCCTCAAGTCTGCCACTGAGACATACTTTGGTGGCCATGATTACAAATCCAGCAAAAGTTGGTATGGTAACTGTATCGACAGTCTGGAAACTATCACAGAAAATAATGCTTAAAGCTAACAAATTTCTGATACGCCTCACTAGGATCCAAAATAAAAACATCATACCAGTAGTCATAACTCTCATCCCAGTTGTCAAAATGAACCAGAAAACGATTGTCCACCATGTCTGTTACCGTAGCAACACAAATGAAAGTCGGGTTCTTCTTGTCTACAGCTTCCAGCTTCATCCCCACTCGAAATCCAGATGGAATCACTGTCTACACAGAGAAAGACATTTAATTTAAGATAAATACTATAAATTCAGAAATCTCCCCAGTGTCCACAATCAATATATTCATGTCATTTCTAAGTTTCCCAATTAGCTGCCCCAACAGAATGGCAGCAGGCTAATTAGCTGACTTAAGAAAGGCTCAAACAGAGACTAGTGGTTTATGAAATAAAAAAGCCCTAAATATGCTGCTAAAATTAAATGTGTTGGGTTTAAGTCTGTCTTCAAAACTCTCTCTGAAAGACTGTGCTTGTTCCACAACATTATGGTGTGAGACACAGTACTAATAACAAATCTTAAATTTCATTTAATATACCTTTTCTGAATGTGCCAGATCAGATGTTTAAACAGATTAGTAAAAGATGAATGGATCAGAATTGCAGTGATGAACTGAAGTGGAGATTGTTATTGAATTTGTTGTAACATTTTTTTCTTAAATTTCAGCTCTTAAGTCTGCAATCACCGAAATGTGCCGTGAGTCTCTACCACACACATAAGCATGCAAGCAACTTTCTGCACCATTAGTAACAAGTGAGTACTTACTGCATTCTGGTTTTCAAACAGTGATTTAGGAGCAGCTTGAGCCTTGCACGCCTTTAGGTATGTGGGCCAGCTGAATTCTTCTTCCTTATATCCTAAATGACAGTCATAAAAAAGGGGCAGGAAATGATAGGCATGAGACACAACGTGCATGCAGGTGATTTGATCATAACTGATTAAATTATTTCTTCCAAGCAGTTTTGAACTGTTTCTTACAACTTAAAAACTGAAAAAAAGATTATGCGCTGTTAACCATTTATTCTAACTTTATATAAACTACATGGGTAAAATTTACTTTGAAAGGACTTACTTATTCTACCCCAGTATGAAATCAGTGAGTCTCTCAGGGAGCACTGGTTTGGATTATTAGAAATTTTAGCAGGACACCCTTTAGAGGAGCTTATAGAGTTCAAAAGAAAGTTGATGAAGGTTTTCCATTTTTATTAGGTCATCTGGTATTACAAAGAGGAATCATGTTCTTTACTTAGGGATGGCTGAGCTTCCTTACCAAAATGTCAAGCTTTCTTTACCCTAACTGAGCAAAATACTCCGCCTTCTTGAGCTGCACATTATTAGTTTCTTATAGTTGGCTACAACTGACATTTGAACTGTTCATAATCTTCATCTGGGAGAAAGAATAGTCATATGAATAAAGCACTAGGCAAGAACTCGGGAGATTTCAGCTCAGTTTCAATTTCACCTTCAAAACAAGCTGAGAAGCATTTCTCACAAAATCACTGCTCTCTATCCCTGATCTCTGACCTTGCAGTCCTGGCTGTCAAGCAAACTGAAGGTCCTCAAGGGGCAGAATCTAGAGGGAGCTTAGAAACTAAAATCCATAATTTTACCAGTTATCAAAAATCAGTCTCAGTAAGGTATCAGTTTTAAACTATAATCTCCCTCCCTTCAAACAAATCTTTCCAAGCGGCACAGGCTACAAGTCACCCATCTGTCTCTCCCCAACAAAACTGCACCTTACCACCTCTCTGCCTCGCAGGTACCAACTAACTTCCCTTTGATGGTCTGACTGACACACAATCAACAAGCTCAGAGCAAGTGCTCTCCAGCTTCTTTTCAGTCTGTTGCTTCTACTTCAGAAACAGCAAATGGCCTACACGCCCCAAAGCTCTTCCCACTATGCCAGTCAGTCTAATAAAAAAAATTCCCTCCTCCCTACTATGTCCTGAGGCTACCACTAATACAGCATGACTACTACAAGCTTTAAAACAAGCTCCCTATGTTGTATCAGTTGCTTACATCGTCAATGCCTCAGGACCCCCTTATGCATTTACAGCGTAAATTGCATGAACTTTCTGCATTTTTTTATTTTATGCATATAGCACTTGGAAAGAAACCTAAATGTCTGTTGATAGTTTGCCTCTTCTAGTTTCTTAGAGGAAAAAATAAAATCATTCATAATATATTGAACTGCATAAAGTAATTCACAAGAAACCATCTGTACTTCTAATCTATAAAACAATGCTAAGAGTTGTAAGCAAATAGTCTTTTTCCTTTATTTGGTTGTTAAATAACAGTTATAGGAACATCTATTTTAGTTCATATGTTATAATTCAGTAAAACAAGACCAAAACCACCACCCATTTCAGTGAGTGATTGCCTTAACTACTGAAATGAGTCACCTCTTGACTATTTGAAGTGTTACTCAAATATGCCACAGACCACAGTTCTTTTTAACTTTCTGAGAATCTTCTATTTTCCAAGGAACTGCAAGTAAAAAATCCTTTAACTTCACCTTCTCCACATCTGCCTTTCTCAGTTTTCATTTTAAATATCAGCTAACATAAATTAACCTCCAAGTCCAAGCAATGATACTTTTCTTTATACTCCAATTGCCTCTTGTCTTGATACACTATAGCTGTAGACCAGTTGAAATAATATCTACAGGAATGTGGTATCGAGGACTTAATTTTCCCTTTGTACTTCTAGAGGATACGCAAACCTAGCTCAAAGCTCACGGTTGACAACACAAAACTCCCACCTACTACATGGGTGATGGCATCTGGTACTGGGACAAAGTCCATGGGGAAAAATTTGGTTTCAGTAGATTGTGAAATAGTTTCTGGACAGCATGGGTCTTCAGTCACCAAATGAGAAAGATAGATCTCTTGCTCCTATCTCATCTCTCAAAAAAGGACCAAAGGTGAATTTGATTTAGTCACTGTAGATATAGAACAGTATTCACTAACTTTATTCTAGATATATGTATTGGGTTTGCGCAGCAAGGTTTTGGTAGTGGGGGGGGTTACAGGGGTGGCTCCTGTGAGAAGCTGCTGGAAGCTTCCCCTGCGACCAACAGAGACAATTCCAGCCAGCTCTAAGACAGACTTGCCACTGGCCAAGGCTGAGCCCATCAGCGACAGTGTTAACACCTCTGTGATAACATTTTTAAGAAGGAAAAGAAGTTGCAGGACATGCAGAAATGGCAGCTGGAGAGAGAGTGAGAACATGCAAGAGAAACAACTCTGCAGACACCAAGGTCAGTGAAGAAGGAAGGGGAGGACATGCTCCAGGTGCCAGAGCAGAGATTCCCCTGCAGCCTGTGGTGAAGACCATGGTGAGGCAGGCTGTCCCCCTGCAGCCCAGGGAGGTCCACGGTGGAGCAGGTGGGTGCCCGAAGGAGGCCATGACCCCGTGGGAAGCCCATGCTGGAGCAGAACCCTGGCAGGACCTGCAACCCCGTGGAGAGAGGAGCCCACAGAGCAGGTTTTCTGCCAGGACTTGTGACCCCGTGGGGGACCCATGCTGGAGCAGTCTGCTCCTGAAGAACTGCAGCCCGTGGGAAGGACCCACATTGGAGAAGCCTATGGAGGACTGTCTCCCATGGCAGGGACCCCCTGCTGGAGCAGGGGAAGAGTCCTCCCCCCTGAGGAGGATGAACCAGCAGAGACAACATGTGATGAACTGACTGTAAACCGCATTCCCCATGCCCCTGCACTGCTGGGTGGGGGGGCAGGGTAGGCAGAGAATCTGGGAGTGATGTTGTGCCCAGGAAGAAGGGAGGAGTGGAGGGAAGGCGTTTTGAGATTTGGCTTTATTTCTCATTACCCTACTCTGGTTGACTGGTAATAAATTGAGTTAATTTTCCCCAAGATGATTCTGTTTTGTCTGTGACAGTAATTGGTGAGTGATCTCTCCCTGTCCTCACCTTGACTCATGAGCCCTTTGGTGTATTTTTTCTCCCCTGTCCAGCTGAGGAGGGGGAAGTGATGGAGCCGCTTTAGTGGGCACCTGGCATCCAGCCAGGGTCAACCCACCACAATATAGAAACATATTCACAAAGGCTTTAATAACTTTCAGTCAATTTACAAACATGTGAAGACTAACTGGAATTACATAATTTTTTCAGTAGACTATTTCAGTTGGAAGGGAACTACAACAATCATCTAGTTCAACTGCCTGACCAATTCAGGGCTCGCCAAAAGTTAAAGCATGTTAAGGGCATTGTCCAAATGCCTCTCAAACACTGACAGGCCTGGGGCATCGACCACCTCTCTAGGAAGCCTGTTCCACTGCTTGACCACCCTCTCTGTAAGGGAATGCTTCTTAATGTCTAATTGGAACCTCCCCTGGTGCAGCTTTGAACCATTCCCACGTGTCCTATCACTGGATCCCAGGGAGAAGAAATCAGGACCTCCCTCTCCCCTTCCCCTCCTCAGGAAGCTGTAGAGAGAATGAGGTCACCCCTCAGCCTCTTTTCTCCTAATGAGACAAACCCAGAGACCTCAGCCGCTCCTCATAGGACATTCCTTCCAGCCCTCTCACCAGCTTCGTTGCCCTCCTCTAGATGCATTCAAGGACCTTCACATCCTTAAATTGCAGGGCGCAGAACTGCACACAGTATTCAAGGTGAGGCTGCACCAACGCTGAATACAGTTGGATAATCAACTCTTTTGACCTGCTGATTATACTGTGTTTGATGCACCCCAGAGCGTGGTTTGCCCTCTTGGCTCCAGGGCACACTGCTGGCTCCTATTGAGCCTGCTGCTGACCAGCACACCCAGATCACTTTTTGCAGGGCTGCTCTCCAGATAAGAGTAGGTAAGAGTCTTTGATTTTTTTATAACAAAGCAATACATTTTCATCTTCTGTAAATCTGAATATTCTTCTCACTTTGATCTTTCTTTCTTCTTAGTCATTTGTTGGTGATGTTTTCTTTTCAAGAGTTTGTGAAACTATACCATTATTATGACTATATGGGCTCCTGGAGTAGAACTTCCAACACACAGGTCATGCCTCACATTTTTCACTAATGCCTGTTTTTGATGGTGATAGGTTCGTAAGTCTTAGTTTTAACATACACTTTTGGTTTCTTCACATGCTTTCATTTATGTTGATTTGCCAATACCTGTTTTTGTTCAAAAAGAAACACTACAGAGCTCTATTAATTTTCCCAGAAAAGGTCAATGCAATTTTTACGTTGGGACCTTCAGTGACAGCCAGTTTTCAAAGCTCTCCCCTTCTCTGCTGACTGCAGAGCAACTCCTCTGAAGTGGTTTCAGAAGACCAGGCAGCCTCTGCTGCACCAACTTCTCCCTTTGGTATCCAAATGATTCTTGGCTTAATCCAGGCAAAAACCCAGCAGTATTACCATGGCAGAGCCCATGATAACTCTGGGAACACACACACATCCACCCCCCCTCCACAGGTTTCACCTCTGTGAGACAGGAAAGTGACTTCCTTTGCACACAGAATGAACAGCATCCTGAAACACCATCTTTCTTCTTCTCATGAAGCCCAGCTTGGTTTTTCAGCCCCGCTCCCCTGTGCCTGCTGGAAACCCAGCACCAGCTGCTTGTCACCTCTGCTGCCATGGGGATGGGACACACCCTGCCACAAGGCCTGTCCTGCCCAGCAGCACCGAGAATTACCTGCTCCTTCCATTTTAATAAACAAGGAAACCAGTATGTATCAGAAAACATCTGTATAATATTCTTCCTTTCTCATGTCCCTCACATCCCCCACAGACCTCTTCCATCACAGTAAATAGCCTCCCATACCTCACAAGGCAAGATGGACTTTGGCCTGTTGGGAAAGTTACCCACTTTCAACCCTCTCAGAAAACAAGGAGTCAGTTACCAGGCCCCAAAATCCCCCTGGAGTATACCCTCCTTACAACCCCCTCCTGTGAAGCAGGACACTTCTGCCCAAGCCTGCAGGAGTGATTAACTGGGGCTGCACTACACAAAGACTGCAGGAGTGTCTGCTCCTTTCTCAGGGCACTGGGTTCCAAATAGTTTATGGTTTACACCATAAAGGTCATAAGTTTGCACTGTATCTGGCAAATTAATAGCTACTAATGCAAACCTTTGAGTTCTTCTGTGATGTCGTATTTTATAGAAGATGCTGTGCCCTATGTCATTAGTGGTATCAGCTTTAGTGTCTGCATGATTTGCAATGGGCACTAAAAAGAAATAATTATTAAAACATACCACAGCAAAATACAAGTATTCTGTCCAACCCAAAAAACCCACACAAAAAGCCCCAACAACCTAAGACTGGCATCTTTTCCCTCCCCTCGGAATAACAGAACTCCGGAAATATCTGTAAAACAAAGGTAGTGAAAGCCCTCCTGCTGAAAAAACTAGAAAAAATACGTTTAGCTGATGAATGGCTGATTGCCCTCAGCTTCCTTCCAACGCATAAGTCTACCATATTGCTTGTTCTTCCCTGTTCCTCTTCGATCCCACATGCAAGCTATGCTTGCACTGGGACAACAGAAGTCCCACAGGTGCAAGAGCAGGTTCCAGCAATCACACCATAACTCATCAATGATGAAATGGTTTACTGCTGAGGTGAAGTGACAGAGCCAAGCCATGCAAAGGGCAGAGCATTTTGCAGGTCTTGGATAAAAATACCAGCGAACAGCCTTACTATTCAAAATCAAGAATATGTCTTGGGGATGATAGGAGTACATAGCTGTGCAGGATGACAACCAGAACCCTGAGAATTACCGTAACATATCGTCCTAACTTGTCTCCCTCAACACCTCTGATAGGCTCCATGATTTTCCTAAGAAAAAGACCTATCCACTGCTTCAGTATAGTGAGAAAAAAAAAAAACAAAAGAACAATCTTAAAACTGGAGAAGAAACTTTTCAAGAAACTGACTCAGAGACAGACAGCAACTTTCCTTCCGCAGTGATAGTTCATTGGTAACAAAAGCTTAAGCTTTCTAAACCAGGCGTTTAGGATGGAAAAGATGATAAACCTTCATGACAGATATAAAACTTACTAAGCATGCTGTAATACCACCAGTAACTCTTAACTGTGGACTAGTCATTTGCTACGTGTAACTTACTACTTCAGTGAAGGCTAACCTTCTGAGAAATTCTGATTTATGTTCAAGAAATGGCTATTTCTGCAGAGCCAGTTACACAGAACTACGCCCCATGAAAACTCCTGTGCTGGAGCAACAGCACAGATCACTCCTTCCTGTAGCCAGAGTGGAGCTTGCACAATGCTCAGAAGAGCAGTACATGCTCCTTCATACTCTTCCAAGGCTCAGCTGCAGAAATGCCACCCTCTCCCACACTAGCAGGCCCTCTACCTGTACACTTTCAGTAGCTTTACTATCACCTTCCACAGCCCAGCAGTTACATCCATGGTTTTATAATTCTCCATAATGCATCCTCTTGACTCTGTACACTCATCATTTTGCAGTCTTTTGAAACCACATTATCCTACTCTCATTCTTTATGTCAGAACACCACATTCATTTACTTCTCACTCTCCTGCCTTCAAGATTTGCTCCCTTCATCCCCACATATTCCCTTTCTACCCCAAAAGGGAGCCCATTTATTCCTGGTACAGTTCAGTGCAGATATATACAATCCGCCAAAACAAAGGAGTTACATAATCTGAAATAGAATAATTAAGCAAGCAAATTACACATATTCCAACACGTGTATACCATTTACATAGGCTATGTACAAATTATGCTTTCGGGCTTGTAATCTTACCCTTTTTTCTCCCCCCTTATCCTTTCATTCCTCTTTTGCCTGTATTTCAAGCTTATTCTTTGCGGCAAGAGCATAACCTTTATTAGTCTGTGCCAACACATGTACGATAATGGTGATCGATATCTAGTAATGAAAATATTCTAAGGCCTTCCAGTAAAGGATTCTCAGCTGCCTGTGAGACCTCAGTTTAAGCATATATGTCACCAGTATGCTGCCATTTTACTTGCAATAAGCATTCATTTGGGGTCTAGGTTTCTTGCTTAACTTTCTTTCCTAATACCTTTTGAATTACTCTTACATTTCATTTTGTTTTCTTGTTTTCTCTGAATTTCCACTGAATAAAAAAGTTAGGATCTGAACCTCAAGATTTTAGCAAGATTTCAAGTAGAGTTTAGTTTGCCATGTTCAAATACTCTAAATGAACAAAAAATTTTCTGCCAAAAAATAATGATAGCATTACACAGATAGTCTTGATCTCAGAGCTATGGAAAACACATTTCAAACTAAACAATACCTTTAGGTGGATGAAGCTTGTGACCTGTTTTCTCACACCATCCAACAGGATGAATGTCTGAAGAATCAGCATTCACCCAGAAATCGTAACAATCTGGGTATCCATCAAAATGGAGCCGTATTCTGTAGCCACAAACCTAAAAGCAAGAATGTACAACATACAACACTATGTTTTAAGATACCTGCCCTACACATAACAGCTTCTCTTCAGTATTAAGTATAACAAGAGTGCGTTTTCAGTCAGCCTTTTACTTCCGCTCAAGCCAACACTGGATGAATAAATTCCTTTGATAAAAAGGAAAGAATAAAAAAGCAAAGCTATTCTCAGTTTGAGTGCCTCCTCTTCTGGTGAAAAGAGTTAGCTAAAAGCTGGATATTGCCATTAGTGTTCAAGAACTTGAGAACTGTTCAACCCAACATCAGAATAAAACAGAAACCCTACAGAAGAGCATGAATACATCTGATACAATCATGGACAAAGTGCAGATAATGATGCTCTCAAGCTATCCCAATTAATCAATATGCAAGAGAGCACTCAACAATACCTATGTTCAACAGGTTCTCCACAGAAATACTGAGAACTGTTACTAAACACGGGAAATCAGTGGAGGTATCCCCCAGTACTTTATTATTCCATGAAGTAATAATTTAACCACCGAGAGGAAAACAGGACACAATCCCTCTCTCTGTACAAAAGCTCTCCACATCTTCCTGAGTGCCAAGTGCCGTAACTTTCTTGCAGTTATCAATGAAAATCTCTTGACATCAAGGTCACTGTATTTTATACTTAATTTATACTCTGACATAACTTTCAGTTTGCCATCTCAGAATTCTGTGGAATTCAAGTCATCCTGCAGTAAAACATGATCCATCACTTAGTGCAAGCACAAGGTACACAGGAAATACTCAACCACTGACACACCATCCACAAGAAAAGGGAAGAGATATCCACAGAGATGGGATACGACTATGGGCCATGAAAGATCCAGAAATGGGAACAAAAAAGCCTAATATACACTGCAAAATTACAGCTGCCTAGAATACCAGTGATACAGAACAGAGTACCTACCTATTCCTGTTTCCACATTTTAATTCACAAAACAAAACCAGAAAAGGATCCTTGGTAAAACTATGTAAAAACTAATATAAGGTATGTTTGAAAGATATACAAAGCATAACTGAGAAATGGGTTCTCATTTATACTATTAAAAGCAAAGAAGCTGCTCATCAGAAAAATTATTTAATCAACTGCAGCAAAAGACAAACTGGGTTTATATTGTATACTAACTTGTAGAATTTGCCAATACAGGCAATTTCTGAGGCCAACAGCCCAAAAAAATTGTAGCACAACTGCAACACAAAAAAGTATTAGGTATTTGTTTCAGTGAATGAAACAACTGTAAATACTATCAAACTTCTATAAAACTGCTATATATCAGTTGCCATACTTACAGTTTTTCTACTTATTTTCTCTTCTAAATATAGATTTAAACTACAGGATTACAGAAAAACCACACATCACCCAAATAGCGTAATACTGTTTTCACTAGGTGCATATGTTAAATATATGTAAACAGTCACTGCTGCATGGCACTGGATATAGTCTTTACATGTCTGTCAAGTAGATATAATACAGCGTTATCAATTTAAAAGCCATCTTCCTACATACAGTTTCTGTCTGCTTGTTAGGGAAGAGCAAGCACTTTCAGCTGCTGCTGTTTCGGTTCAGTCTCTCCTGTAATCCTGCACCACAGCTGCTTGCAGCCTCTACTTACCTCAGCCACCGTGAGAACACAGTATATCGACTGGTGCTCAGGATCCACGCCCTCCAGCTTCATCCCGACTTTGAATCCGTTTTTGTTGTATGGGAAAGACTGACACTGCAATGGAGAACAACAGTTTCAATACTTTGGAAAGTATACCAGACAAAGACAGAATATCTTTATGAGGAAAAGAACAACAATTATTTATTATTCATGTTTCTGAAAGAACTAATAAATCACTTTAAGTTTCGCTTTTTTAAAAACAGACAGCAGAAAAGAAAAACTGGTGATTGTTCAAAAAACACATTGATACTAGAATGACTTAAAACTTGAGAGTATGTAAGAAAATTATAAAGAATTAACAAAAAAAGTTTTAATCAAAGGAAAGAAGATGACATGATTTGCCCTCAATTTTTTTCACCAGTTGTCAATAAAACATTCTAACAATGTAATTATTAAGTTTTCAGCCTGTACAGTGACACTTTGACACCTTCCTGGTGGTCATCATTCCTATAATAATCACAACAATGATGCCCTATTTTGCCTTTTCATTTCCACATCTCAGGCCATCAAAGATGAACCATAAGGCAGAAATATGAAATATTGTTTGTGTATAGGGATGGCCTCTTTGATGACATTTTCTCCTTTATATGTTGAGTCCAGATCAGCTAGTAACCCAGGAATATTTTTACATCACAGGAATGTGATGACACATGAATACCCTTATATCACATTACAACAAACCCAGAAGAACATCTTTCAAAAAACAGATAGTGAAAACAAGGCTAAGGAGAATGGATGCTTTCAAACAGAAGGCATCAGCGTCCCACGCATCATGCTCCCTGCCCTCTGTTAAAGAAGGAACGAAGCTAGCAGCTATTAAGATTAAATTGGAGGGAATATCAGAAAAATAACTGACTAAAACTTTAGGAGGATTTTCCACAGGTTAACAAATCACAGCCAGACAGTTTTCATGTCCCAAATGGTTACAGATAAAACACAGGAGAAGCATATTATATATTCCCCCTTCCTTCTGTTCCTATCTAAAAGCTACACATGCTCCCTAGCCATCTGCAGTACCTCTGCAGTCAATGGAAAGAGAAGGGTACCAAGGAAGGTACTCCGAGGTATCACCTACTTGGAAGGAAGGGAATCCTCTCCTTGGTGGCTTTGGCTGCAACTGGTATAACTGAATAATAAACCCAGGAGAAAAAAATGCAGTGCATGGCACAAGAGCAGGAATATGCAGTCAAGGGGAAAGGAAATGGAGAACCAAACCAGTTTAAATCAGTCTAAAGTAGCCAGCTAATAGTGCCATCGTTCTAAGTCCCTATCTAAAAATAGCTTAGATAATTTTGTAGACCTCATTTAAGAGATCAGAGTATCCAACTGCAGTACATGCATTTGAAAAGTTATTTTACCCTAACATCACCACACTTAACATCTTTATCATCAATGAAAGTTTAATGAAGTTACACTATGCATAATTCTAGATACTTCCTCAAGAGGAATATAAAAGCAGAGCAATTTTTTTTAAAATCAATAAACCAAAATTTTTAAAGTTCATCTTGGTGCACAGATTTGCAGTTAATGCCATCTGTATCATAAATACCTTACAGATAAAAAACCTCAGTGGAAAACTGAAATGCTAGAAATAATGACATACTGAGGATTGGCAGCCAAAAATGTAACTGACATTTGGCAAAAGCAAGCACAAATAAAATCACAAAGAAAGGAAACAATTAAAAAGTCACAGATCTGTTTATTTTTTCATTATTATAATAAATATTATTGTACAAACAGTACAAAATTTTACAAACAATACACTAAAAATTAAGCAATTATCATACAGGTATTTCCTGAAATTGAAGATATGAATTATTCACTATTCTTCCCACTGTCAAATCTAAAACTTCTAAGGCAACGCAATCTTTAGTTTGGTTTCTGTTACAGCTAAGTAATAGGCAAATTTTAGAAGACTAGTAACTTCAATACTATTCAGCATATTTCAATTTTGTGTATTATTCTCAATACATCACCCAAGGTAAAGCTAAGATAAACTTAGCAATCACGCATTATCTTTACAACAAACATTTAAGATACTTTGTTAAGGAGAGATACAAGACAAAATAAAGATTAAAGGTAAAAGGAGTCAGCAGATGAGTAGATGGCAGACCGCAGATTAGAAACGTTTATGTATGGTGCAAGAACATACATACACAAAACCCAACAGATTACCTCAGGGGAGATGGAGTTTGGAAAAAACAACACTCAAGGCTCAATAATTTTGTTTTACTGGAACAGTAAGAGCTTGTCAGTCACAGCCTAGAAATTACTCTAAGGTTTAAGTACCAGGAAGTGGCAAAGACCCTCCATTATCCTGACCATTCCTAACTAAGGGTATGGAAAAAACACCATGAAAAAAAACCTGCTTCTGAACAGGAAAAGAGAAAAAAAAAAAAGAGTAATTCTCACAATCCAAACAGAAATCAAAGATTCAAAATCACCGGTGATGCTTGGGCTTTTTTTTTTTTTAAATCTTACTGTTCCTGTGGCTTGCTTGTCCACCTGTAAAATTAAGAAATACTACCTGGCCACTTCTGAGTGTTACTAAGAATTCTCTCTCCACTACAGGCACACTAAATAAAACCCTGGAGTCACCCAGGAGCTAAAGACTTTAGAAGAAAACATTAAGTAAGATGCACTGAATGACAAAAGTGCGCTGTGGAGAAAAAAATAAAGGAAACCATACGTCATCACATAACTCCAGACTTTACTACCATGTGCAGTGCCCCGAAAGGCTGGCATATGCCTGTGTGCTGCAAGAGCATTTTATGGAACTTCAGGCAGGCAGAGCAATGCTTTGTAAATCTACATTCCAGATGCAGACACTACTTATCCAGATTATTTTTCATTTTTCAAGTATTATATAGCACAAGGGGATATAACTAAGGATGGTCAGGTAACTGTTGCTCTTGCACCTACAAATCTATGGATTCTGTACACTGCAGTCCTAGTTCTTTACTTTTGTACCTCAGCAGCATCTAAAATTACCAACTAAAGGTCACACACACATAAGCTGAGAAGCTAATTCCTGCACAAAAGATTTAATAGTTGAAGTATAAAGCAAACAGAAAGAAACAGATGCAAGAAACAGACTACAAGTAGAACATAATTAATAAAAAATAATACCGGATATACATAGCATAAGTAGAAGTACAGCAGCTGAGACATGTTCACATGTTTTGCCAGGTTTTTCAAGAGAACAGAACAGCATGGAAGCTTTTGTGGAATTTGCATAGAGCTCTCTTCCAAGCAAGAGAGACAGCACTAGAGAAAGCACTGAAATGACAAATGACAATGACCTTTCTACCACCTTTCTAAACATATTTAAAGAGAATGATATGGCATGAAAAAATGAGGGTATGTATCAGATTTTTAGCTTCAGAGATTAGAAGAAAAGGCTAGAACTTGCAGATTTTGGAAAAGCATCTGCTTTCTGTAGTCTCAGTTGACAGCATTCATCTACAACTACAGAATTCTCTGAAAGAGCAAAGATAACTAATTTCACGTTCCAACTATCTTGACAACTACTGATGGATAGCATTGTTTTAATCATGTAGGTTTTCCCCCAGAGGAGTGTAAAATCTTCAAATTATTTCATGATCTTAGGTGGTTGACTGATTTAAACTTCAGAAGGTCATACCTCTTTAAAAAGCTTAGTAGGTACTGCAACAGCCTTTTCTTCCTCCAGATAGGATGCCCAACACCATGCTTGCCTTCCTTTAGAGGGTACAGCTGTAAAGAAGCACACAATAGCAAAAGAATAACTTTCCTTCTCAAGAAAAAAAAACAAAACAATACTTTGAAGTTTATAATTTACCAATCTCAAATCTATGTTTTATTACATGCATTCATGGTGTTTCTCAGGACTTATTTCAGGAAAAGAAGTAGCTCTAGGTTTAATGGCACCAGGATCATGAAGACTGTTAATTTTTCAAGCAGGGGGATATAACCAAGGATGGTCAGGAAACTGTTGTTCTTACACCTACAAAACCTATGGTTTCTATACACTGCAGTCCTAGTTCTTTACTTTTGTACATCAGTAACATCTAAAAGCACGAATTAAAGGTTAGCATCACACACACGTGTAAGCTGAAAAGCTGATTTCTAAACCAGGAACGTGAAAGGCTCCTGGCCTGTATAGAAAGGTTTCCAGCAGTTCAAATCTTGATCAGTAACAAGAAAAAGCTCTCTCAGGTAACAAGAACAGCTTACAAAGTCTTGACCCCTGTCCCTTTTCCCTTATTGCTCGCAAGAAGCATTAAGATATACAATTTGCAAATGTGTAAAAAGATCAGTTCAAATCACAAAGTATGTCAATATTTTACTTTTTTTCCAGAGAATTTCTTTTCCTGGGAAGCATTTTCAACTGGATAGCGTTCGTGACATGTTTTTTTAATTGCAGTTGAAACACTTTATTCTTTAATGGTATTCAGAACATTTCTAATCAACTCCATCATTTGGTAGTTTGATAGTTTTGGGTGAAGAGACAGTGATTTAACAATAATTTCTCCAAGCCATCAAAACTGTCACCAGTGCTTCCCCCCCCCCCCATCATGTTATTAGCATATGACAGAAACCTCCTGTTTCAGGTTTGTTCATATAGTATGAGCACTCACATGCACTTGCATAGTAATTGTAACCTCGGCTACAGTCCATCTTAATACTGGCTTAAACTATTAACACTATTAAAGCACATCCATTTTATTTATGATTTACCCTGGTTTTATCTATTCCATTTAAGAGATGTGTTGCTCAGCACAATCATACACAGTTATGTTCTTGGTTCTAAATTGGTCTTTTATACTACATCTCCTGTGCTGAACTGACATTTTCCCAAATAAAAAAAAACAGAAGAAATCTGTACAGATCATTCTGTCACTGGACAGCAGTGATTTCCATAGAGCATCAGCTCTGTGCTCCTATCTCACACACTTCTTATTACTTCAGCTTTGGAAACAACTGTAGAAATAATATTTATATTTCAGGAGAAATTCTATCTCGGGAGGGGGATCTTCCATAACTTTTACATGTTGCAACTTCAATCAATATTTGATCTGCCTACTTTAAGCTCTGTGCTGATTAGTGGCCTGGCAACTTCTGGTAATGGCTCCCAGTCTACCACAAGAAACCCTTTGGAGGGCAAGATGTGAGTTTGTGCTGGGTCTACCACTGAGGTATGATAGCTGCTGATTCTCCAATTCTTCCTAGAAATATCTATCATACAAGTAGCTTGAAAAAAACAGCATTCATTTAAAATACGTTTTATTTACCGCTTGATGTGGTGTATGTCCCTTTGGATTGATTACAGCAATTATTCCTAAACAGTTCTATAAATGTGTCTATTTTGAGCACACACTGTAGATACAAAATTGACCCCCAAGGAAACAAAAAAACCCAAAACAACCACCCTAAAACATGCATCAATTACATTTGCACTCACTATATCCTCCTCCATGCTGCCAGAGGTATATAAACTGTCTCTCTGTAAAAGATAATCAATATCCACGTGATAGGGTTTTCTCACAGTTTTCACTTCACTCTTAGTTCTTCAATCCTCAAAATTTAAATTGCTGTAAATAAAACTGGCACTCTTCTTTTTACAGAATTGAAAAATATGTATTCAATAAAGGAATACAAATTAAGTGAAACAATGCTGACAATTCACAATAAGAGCTCGGTATGACCTAAAGAATTCATAACTGAGATTTTTGTTTCATAATCGAACTTACTTTGTTTCAGAACTGTTATTTCCACTTTTCTTTTTCTCCTGGCTCTCTGTGAGACTCTCAAAATCCTTCCTTCAGGTTTGTCCTCCTAAAAAAAAAAATTTTAAAAAGTACAGTAGCCTCATTAGTTCAGAAGTCTAGTACAGTAAAACAGAGACACCCAAGGTTTAACTGTGACTTCATTTAAATGGCTACTGACATAGCTCTCTGTGATCTCAAATAAACCTGCAGATGTCCAATAAAAACAAAGCAAGCCATCAGTGACAAATCACAGCAAACATGGTGAAAATAACAGACAGAAGGACTCCCAACATCCAGCCCTCAGGCAGCCAGCCAGGGACAGATCACAAAGCCTTCGCCCAGCCTTGCTGAGCTGGAGACAAATAGCAGTATCTTTGATATGTTCATGCTTCCAAAATAATTTAAAGGAAAACCTCTCACAGCTTTAGTCTACTTTTTTCAAATGTACAATTGCTTTACTAAATATGAAATGGTACTGATCCAATTGTGTATTAACAGTTTTGTTAGCACCTGAATAGATGAACAGAGTTAAATACTCATTTGGGAGGGCAGATGCATGGAGGCAAAGAAGGTATCTCCTGACTTCTGCCTAAGATACTGCTATGCAGTGAGCTATGAATTCCCTTCTGACTTCAGCGTTTTGACAATTCAGCAGTCACAGAGCTCTCCCCTTCTACCTCAAAACTGCTCCTCCCAGCAGTGTCACAGCTATTGGGAAGAAAGCAAATATTACAGGAAAACAAACATTATGGGAAGGCACTGTGATAAGTTTACTTTAAAACAAAGAATAAATCTGAAAGGAAAAAAACAAAAGGTGCCCCAGAGCACATTACATTGCAACACAAACCAAAACCAAATCTTTAGCTGTGAGTTTCTAAGGCAAATTACACTAAGAAAATCAAAAGTATCATCTTAACTATAACGTAGTTTTCTTTGTAAATGAATTATTGGTCTACAGTCATTTATTCATGTGCAGAGTGACAAAGTAACAGGTGTTGGGAAATGTGTATTCCTATTTTTCTATGCTAAAGTCATAGCGAGGCTAGGTTAGTATCATTTTTTCTTTAAATTCTTTTTGTTCTGTTCTTAAAAAAGGAGGGGAAAAGAGATTAAAAACCAGTCCTTATAAGTTCATTGTCAATAATTACAATTTACTGATGAGGCATAACTAAATTGGTAAGTGAACCAACTACTTATTGTGGCTCTGATAGACTGATGCTGTCACTTCTCTGTGTAGACTGATGAAGTTACTGACATTACAGTATAAGGCAAAACTCCCACCGAAATACTTGCAGGAATGGGTTTATGATGCATACTAACAGTTTCATCAGGATTCTCTTTCTTGTCCCCATTATCCCTGGACTCTTCTTTGAGAGGTAACTTTGCTTTTCTTTTCCGAATGCCTTTGGAATCATCTTCCCCATTGCATTCCATGCTGGGCTTTTCCTCCTTTGGTTCTCTATTACAAGAGTAACACAATGACACAAAGCCAATATTACTTCACTTCTCATATTCATAAAACAAGTAAAAAGTGAGTAAATCTGAAGGTCAAGCATTTGTAGGTCCCAGGGTATTACACAAAATATATTCTTAGAAATACTACTGAAAATTACATCTGTCAAAAGAATTAATCTGGAAGACACACAATTGCAACTGCAAAAGGAAAGCTGTCAGTTAATACTGAACAAGTTCTGCATGTTTTAAACACTGTGTCTTTCCCATATAGCATCAAATCTCACGGAGAAGCAAACTGTGAAATGTTTTGGACTGCAGGGCAGTTTACAGAAAGGAAAGCAAAGGTAATTGTTAGGACTCACAAATCCAATTGGAGACAGCTGGTATGTGACCATACAAATTGCTAAACAAGCAATCAGAACAGAAAACTTAGAAGCAATTAGCTAAAAACGAAGGAGAATGCACAAAATCATAAATATTAAAACCTGCCGTAATACAGTAATATGCAATACAGAACGGACATACTAACACAAACCTTATTTTTTGATGAGATGAACTGCATTAGCTGAAAGAAAAGGAACTGAGAAACTACAGTATGCTCATTTCCACTCACTGTCATCTGTAATACAGTTCTTGCACTTAATTATAACTAACATACCACATCAACCACCTCATTACTGATTATCTTAATTCCAATGATTATGAAACAGGGTGGGAGTCTGATACCAATTCATACATCCCATAGACTATTTTATCACTTGCATCTGGCAGCAGAACACAGCACATTGAGCAAAAAAGACTGCCTTCAACATCATTATTAGACAAAATCAAATGTTAACACATTTACATGAAAAGCAATGAAAGAACATTACAAATCGATGGAGACTCACCAAAATATGGCTGCTTAATATCTCCCTTTGCCCCACCATTAACATTTTACCCCACCACTTTTATCTCATGCTGCATTTATGCCAAATTCTTTGTTTCTATGCTTTATAATAGCACCTACTTGTTTTTCACTTGCTGGGCACACTTCTGGCTGCAAAATTTCCCTTCAGGAACAAATTCTTCTATGGTACCATAGCGGTAACAGTTTTCACAGAAAACAAGTCCATCCATTTTTGCAGTTTCCTTCAACCTTGTGGCGATCCCTGTCTTTTCTGAAAAGGCTGCACAATGAAAAAAGTAACTTCACTTAAGGTAGAGGTGATACATTTCCAATCACCCCCAACAGGCCCTCAGCAAGCAAACAGAAAAATGGAAGTCACATCACTCTTGTCAGAATGAAGAACTGGGAGTTACGCGTCTCTGTGGGGTCCATATTCCTGACAAGCAAGTTGGGTTTTGATATTGCAACAAGACAAAGAGGAATCCACTGATTTCATCGTTCTGTCATCAGTGGCACATCAACACTGCTTGATGTGGCTAGTCGTGGAAGGACTGAATTTTGTGACAGGCACTTACTGCCTACAGAGTCATCACTGCAAGGAGTCCATCACCTCATCTTCTGCTGACATGCCTCATTTTTGACGTATATATAGAGTCATTTGGGAAAAAGGTTTGGGGGGAGTTATCTTTTCATAGGTGAACTTATTACTGGAAGTAAATCACTGACTACATTCTACAGTCTCACAGCAGTAGCTATTGCTCAACCTGCCTGAGGTCTACCAGAAGTAAAAAATCACTAATTTGTAATAAAGAAATTTTCAAACACTAAGTTACTCACTCATCCTAAACTACAATTTCCTCACAAGAGGCCTGTAGCCTAGGAGAGGATGCCGTTTCTTTCATTCATAGGCAAATATGAAGCACTGTCAAGTTCTCCAGGTTCTAGAGCAGGTTGTTGACTTTGCACTCCCCCAAAAGGCAAATTTCAAGTCACAAATTATTCCTTTTGCTTGAGCACTATACTGTCTGTGAAAGTGGAGTCAAATGAGCTCTTGTGTGCAGACTGTCTCTACTAGAAGAATATGTAATTTATGTGCTGTATTTACACTCCAGTCTCATTAGTGGTTCAAAACAACCATTTCTTCTCACAATGGAAAATTTTAGCAATATTTTTATTTTGGGGGAGCATTAAATTAATCAAGGACAGTGTAAGGTAATAGTAGGATGATTACTTGGTATGTTTATGTGTCCATAAACACACTTTAATTCAGTAGCAACATATTTTTTTTCAGGTTTACCAGGCTGTAGTGGGTGAAGTTGTATGCTTTATTGTAGATTGGGAGATCAGAGTTATCTAAGGAGAGAACCTGTTGTGCTACTATGCTATCACACTGTTGCCACCCTCATCACAGATATGCATCTTGAATAACTATCATTGCCTTGGAGACAAGACCTACAGAAAAGAGCAGCTGTGGTCTGAGGCTTCAGACCTCACAGCTGAGGCCCAAACTACTTTCCCACTGGCGTAAATGTTTCACCTATTCAGAAAAGTCAAATGACAATTAAGACTTAATGGTAGGGGAGAAGCAAAGGAAAACTTTCATTGACTTTGCTTATCATGCTTATACTGATGATTATTAAACCAAAATTTTGAAGTCTGCTTTTTGAAGGACTTACAGTATGCACATTTTAAAAGAAAATTGATAAAATGTAGTATCAACAAGGGAAAAAACCTAGGCAGCTGTAAGTAATCACAAAACCAGTTGTGATACTCTCTTTCATACTACCCCATCATTGCTGGAGTCAGTGTATCAAGATTTTCAGCATTTATAACCATATAAAAACAAATTTTCTTTAACAAAAAAAAGTGTTTCCTTACATCAGTATTTTAAATCCAGGAAACACCTTGTCTGGTAGAAAGACACTACAACTATTAGAATTTTATCATTCAAGATAAACATAAATGGTTACTACACACTGATTTTAATACTGTAAAAAGCATAGTCAGCAGAAGCAAGGCAACAGTGCAGACATACATTGACATCAGTGGTAGCAGCTGAGCAGCAGCCAGTATCATGTGAAGGCAGTTTACAGTGTGCGGTACTTGGGTCACAAATGAACTGTAGCGGTTAGTAAAGTCTGTGGGCAGTCTGGAGAACCAGCTCAACAAAAAAAACATCTAAAAAATTTTCATTAATTTTAAAGTAAGAAATTGACTATTTTCCAAATTAAATAGGGGGGAAATACTGATTCTAAACTTAGAAAAAATCACTATTAGAAAAAATTGTGGCTGTAATTGAACTCCTGACGTTTAACAATGGAATTATTTCCTTTTAACTTCAAATGCATTTATTTTCATACTTATTCACACCCCAAGAAACAGGTAACATCATCAGAGATACTCTGTGCATTAAAGCAAGTAAGTTTTGTTTCTCTATTTTGGGGTGCAATCTTTAAGAAAAACTGATATGTTAAACAAAATACAGTCTACCACAGGAAATGTTTACCACCTCTTAACTGACCTTCTTGAGCAGTTGGAACCATCCAGGTTGTGGTAGCAGTTGCCTTTTTAACACATTCCATCTCAGTTTCATCTGTAATCACTTCCAGGGCCCCAAATTCATTCACTCTAAACTGCAAGACAAAACAAATAGCAAAAAGTATAGTATAAATTTACTGATACTCTCTTATGGCATCATCTTCTATTCACCAAGATAGTTTTTACATGGCGTCCTCACCATATTATCTATTTTCTATGTGTTTCTGCTTATCCCAAAGGAACTGGAAACAAGCCTTTCTTGCTTCTATTAAGCAAAATGCAAACTTATTTTATCTAAAAATATTAATTTGCAACAGATATTGATATAGATGCGTCCACATGCAGATCAATATCTAAACTACACACAAGAATCAAAAGTCAATAAACAGAAATTCATGGGAAAATCTCCTAACCGTATGCCAACAAAATAATGCACTCCAGTCACCGAGTATTTTTGTTGAGGAAAAGGGAACTGAACATTGAATACAAATGCTTCACAAAGTACAGAAATTTCAGCATCCTCCAAAAACACAGTATTTCTCTGCTGTGAAGTGCACACAAACAAACATCTCAAGGCAGTTTATGAGCTGTTTAATTACACGCTGAACATGATATTACCGTCAGCCAGAAGCAAGGCTCAACAATACCCCACCTGCTGTGCTTACACAGGAGCACCGTGAGTTACATCCATCCTGCTGCCAGCAGAAAAGTGTCTTCCAAATGCCATAATGATTACAGCACTACCAGATGAAAATACACTTCAGCTTCCCAGTCACTACTTGGTTTGCAGGCCCGGCTGGTTACACAAGTTGAACACAAGGCAGTCCGTGATGGTCTGCTCTGAACAGCGGAGGAGTGTAACTCTCTGAGCTTTGCCACAGAGGACAGGTCTTAAGTAGTGAGGTGTTCTCACCAGCAGAGATCAACAGGAAAAATTATACCTGAGAGTCTTTCAAAGCTCCCCAGCACCCACCTCAGAGAATGTTCCTTCAGGGCAGTGCATGAGGCCTACTTCTGTTTCTCTGGTCAGGCAACTTTACCTTGGGAAAATGAGAAAGGGAACAATTGCCTGGCACAACATTGATCTCTGCACCTCTGGAGGCTGCAGGATGAATCACCCCACTCGCTTTGGACCCTGCTATGGTATAGTACTGAAAATAAGACATCCTGACTGAAAGCAAAGGTCAGCCCCATGATGTACATACCACAACAGCATGCTTTCACTAATACAGTCCTTCCAGCCTCAGCATTTGCAAAGAACCACCAAGTCCTAAAGGAATGCGAGCAGCTCAGAAATAATAAGCTGAGGAAAGGAAGAGGAAAAAGAGAACCTCACACAGTTGTATGACTTCTGGAGGCAAGATTTTTACTTGAGATTAGCTATGCTCACAACAGACAAGCAGTGTAGACAAACTCTCAATAAATCCATCTGGACTGAAAGACCAGGAGTTCAGCTTTGAAAGGCAACCAAATGCAGTAACACCACATGCTCATATTCCAGTCTGTGGACAGACATTCACGCTGTTCCACCCAAAAAAAAGCAGTGGAGTTACCATTCAGAAGAGGATCCTTGTGTCTTACAGCTGACTTACGCAGCCAGCCTGATTTGGTTACGCTCATTTTTGTTATTTGTGCTTTGCTGCCTCTGCAAAAGGTGGATGCCAGAGGGAAAACCTTCCTTGCTTCCAGGAGTTCTAACTCTGCAGCAGCTGGCTCAGCAAGCCGGCCGTGAGCACAGACTACAACACAGTGCTACAGCCCACCAACCTACCAGTCACAGAGAGGTTACTAACCAACTTCTGGAAACGCTCTCCTGCACCTTCATACAGTATCAGACGGATCATCTATATGCCAAAGGCATTTCTCAACAGTCCAATTAATACCTGGGATATTTCTACATGATCCTATCGATGTTCAGCCCTGACACTATACATACGCTCCTCCTCCACTGGGGGCCTCCTGTAGGACACAAGGACATCACCTTACCTAGCGCAGCGGCCTGCCAGCCCTTCTGGCTTCAGAGGGCTGACTGACAGACATCAAGTGATGAAAGACAGGTGACTGCAGGGAAGGCTGCTCCCAGTTACCCTTTCACTGGAGGCTGTTCATGGGAGTGAGAGCTGAACCATTAAGAAAGCAGCTCTTCAGCAGTTGGGCCACCACGCTAAGACAGGCTCAGCGATGGAGAGTAACCACTTGGTATCGCTGCAGCAGCCAGGAGGGTGCGACAACACTACTGGGCGCTGGCTCATCTGACCTTTGCACCTCCTGGTTTTGTGTGCAGCCTCCCACATATCAGTGTCAGAGGCCTCCAGCTCCTGTTCAGACACAAACTTGAAGCAGGTATCTCTGCTTTCACTCACTGCTTGCCCAGCTACAGCTTCAGCATTACTGTGCACGCTTAGCTCTCCGTAGCTGCCTGGAAAAATGCCTCAGACCCGGGGAGTCGTACTCTGGTTTTAGCTGGGGAGGAAAAGCAACAAAAAATTTCTGACAGAGGTTAATTGCTTAAGAACAGGATAAATAGATGTACACAGCAGCATGCTGCACAAAGTCATCAAAGGATAAGAGCTGCCAGAGCTATGTGCCAACTAGTGTCTACTGTTGGAAGCATGACAAAAAAGGATCTAGATTAATGGGGGTTTATGTGTCTATGAAAAAACTCAACACTTTTATAAGCCTTTTCTACTTAGAAAGCAGGCAACAAAAACATTAAAGGTAGAGGTTCTGTCATAATATTTCCTCTATTTTTGGTGATCCAAGCTAAAATACAGTAAGAGCAGTCCTCCCATATAATTTCCCAGGTGTCTTGGCAGTCTGGAAGTTCACAGCAGGTGATACAGAGAGAAGGAAACAGTGCCATTGAGCTAGCTTCTGTGGATGGATCCATAGCTTTCTGAGAAGTAAAAATTTGGTTTTAAGTCACAAAGGTCCTTAAGTAAATAAATAAATTTGTATTGGATGAAGGGATTTTTCTTAAACCTGCCTTCATTAAAGCAAACAGTAAAATTCCCATTGACAGAAACAAAGTCAAGCCATTATCAAGTACTTTTTATATAATCTCACAAAGAAACCCAAATCTGGTCACTTCATTTTTTAAAAGAGAATAAATTACAGAGCTTGTTGGGTATGAATTTAATCCACTTGACTTTTGTCAAATGCCTGTTCGCAAATTTTAAGTTACCTCTTACAAATATAGTTCTGTATCCCACCCAGTGGAGCCAATGGTCTTAAAAGATCAGAAGGCAAAGAAGAGGAGAAAGAAGCTTCAACAGCTTTCACAAGTGAACCCACAGAAATATAAACAGGAATAAATATAACATTTGGATAAAAAATTTCACTTTCAAAGTTTCATGTACAGGTGAGCAACAAGGGCAAAAATACACATTTTCAAGTTACTGCAGTTCTTTTAACACAAATATATCATAAACTGAGTTTGCAGGATGAGTCCAACCCCTAGTGGGTAAACATACAACACACAACTTACTTAGCTGCCTTGTTGAGCAGCTTCCACAAGGATCAAAAGGGAATTAAACAGCAGCTTCCATCTAAATGCCATTAGAGATTCATTCCACTCAGAGCTGAGATACATTTTCACATTCCCAGGAAATGATGCCCTGACATACCAGGACTTCAGCTTATATGGCTGTTAATTCAATCCCCAGGAAGATTTTAATATTCTTTCAATAAATAAAGAACACATTGAGGGAAATCAAGGCTTAAATAAATAATAATCAAACATTACAAATACTTTCTGAACCATTTCTGTCTGTCCACATGTTAAGTTCTTCCACAGGGATCAAAATTACTACCCATAAACATTTTTTTAAAAATTAAAATTGCATTAAAAAACTTACAAAGGACTGGAACAAGTATCATAAATCACTGAGATGAAGCCTTTGTATATTGCAAGCAATAGTATCACACAAAGTATTTCATAAATGTTTCAGCTGCAATGGAGAAGCAGCCAGATTTTCTGCTACCAGTGCCTCTACTGAAAGTCCATTCCTGAATTTCTTTCTCGTAAAACTTTCTTCTAACTTTTCATTTACATCTAATCATAGTCAGTTTATACCCATTTGTTGCTAACCCAACATACCCTATGGATTACATAGCTGTAGTACCTTAGTGCTTACTCTCTGGGTATACATTTGAAGCAAGGGATTATGTACACCCAAGCTTGATTTTATTAGGCTACGCATAAACTCCTTCTGTTCTTCTTATGAAAATGCTGCTCCACCTTCTTGGCCTGCCCATTGTCATTCAGCAACCACCATGTGCTGGGCTCAACCATGGAAACTCACTTTTTTTCAGTGAACATGACTAAGCATAACACTGCAGGTGGACTTCTGCTGTCCCTCCTCCAGTGGCTTTAGGACCTTTTCATTCCTAATGGACGTTCTGTGCCTTATCATGCAGGTTGGAAGGTATTTTGCAGTTTTATGTAGGGAGAATTATATGTTCAAAGGGCTTTCAGTTCTCTTTCTCCACATTTCATAAAAATACTCTGTGTATTTGCCACTATGTGGGATAAAAATAAATTTGCAAACAATGCAAAATGCCTACCATATAGCAGATTGATTCTCAGAAACTCAAAGCTATTGGGAAGAAATACATACAATCTAGTTAGAAATTAAGTCCTCACTGTTGCTTGTGTCAAATTCAGAGCAACAAAGATCAGACTATCTCCGTTTGCCGTTACTTGTGCCCTTTTAAGAGTGTACAGGATCTCATCAGTCCCACAGAGATCGTATCAGAATAAAGGCTGCTATTGTTTTGTAGAAAGTAGAAATATTATTTGGGACAACTGGCAGAATTAAAAAGGAAGAAAAAGGAAGAACAACTGAAGTGAAAGGATGAAAAAGAAGGGGAAAAAAATCCCACATATCTTAATGCACAGCTTTAAAATAAATTAGAAAAAACAGCCAACACTACCATCTACTGGGCAAGGTAAGGACAGAGAGTTAGTTCATTGCAATAAAGACAACTGTTGCATTCTGACAGTAACTTCAGGAACAAAACTTATCTTGACCCCACAACAGTGTGACTGTGGACTATCTCAGAAGAAACCTGCAAAATTTATATTATCCAAAACAAAAGTAAACTGAGTAAATGCTCTTCATGCCTATGAAGTAACTAAACTAAAGTAGGATATTTATACAGTAGTCTGTCAAAAGGACCAATACCTGGGACTCCAGCGGTACAAGCCAAAGAACTACACTCAGATCTCTGGTTAGGAAACAGTTACCATCATTCTTGATTTTAATCACCATTTAATCACAGTGATTTCAGTGGGACCGCTCAGATAAATCAGAGCCTTTCTGGCATCTTACAGCTCCTCCTCTCTTTGAAGCAAAAGAAGTGCCTATAGACATTGTATTGTCCAACCGCATCCTGCTACATGCCAACATATTTTTTACATATTATTTAAGTTGAATAAGTTAGTAAATGCCACAACTCGTCCATTCAACCATTCTCCTCTTCTATATGTGTGCATGTATGTGATACGCTCTTTACATGCACAATCACATGCTATTTTTTCCACAGAGCCCCTGCCCCAGGCAGGGGCTGGATAGCATTCAGAAAATGAGGCAGCTGTTGTGTATTTTTACACACTTTCTTCAAGCAGTAAAGCCAGTCTTATTTACTCTACACAGTTTGAAAGCAGAATGACTGTTTATTTTCTTTATAAAAACCCCACTGAAATAACAAAGAGCATGTATCTAAAAAAGCTTTGGGCATTCTAGCAATTACTGTTACAAGTAATTCCTGAAACAAAACCTCTGTTCTCAGCCACTTGTGAAAGAAAATAAAAATGTCTCTTCCTAGCTCTTCATTCTTCTGACTACTCTGCTCCCAGCTTATTTCAAAGCACTCAGTAAGCACGTGACCCCTGAGGCTTGCCTGGTCACAAAATTTTGACTCTTTCAGGGATACAGAATGTCAGGCAAACGTATCCCTGCACCTGACCATTTCCTTTCTTTAATGATGAGAAGGGATCCTGCCTGCATGCTCCTGCTCTGCAAGTACAGCAAAAGACAAACAACTTAAGTAGGATCCCAGGCTATTTAGGGCTCCCTAAATCATAATCAGCAGGCAGAGATTAAATTCCACACCATGACCAAGGGGCAGGGCCAGACCCCCTCTCACTGGAATGATGCTGTCAGCAAGAAAGTCAAGCACTTCAAGCAATCTCCGGTTGATTTTAAGATGTTTCAGTAACACTGCAATAGGCTAATCCTGAAGTAACGAAGACAGAACAATTTGCATCCAAAAGGAAAGGTTTTTTCCTATGTGGGCAGGCACAAGCAGGAAAGGATTACTATCAAATTACAACCTTCAAAAAAAAAAAAAAAAGGAACATCCTCTCATCACTTCTGAACCAAAAGCTTAGGTACCATCTAAAAACATATACCTTTAGCCAGGGAGACTGGCATTTCTCCAGCAAACCACCAATACCTCAGTCTTGTCTGCAGTAATGTTTATCTACTTCATTCTTAGACACTCCTCAGGCTCTTCCGATCCCCCACCACCACCACCCTGAGTGCTCAAGAATTACCTTAGTACCAGAGGGCTTCTCAATTATTTCTCTCCACTGCAAACTCAGTCTGCCTTGTTATCTCCACTTGAGTAGGAAACCGCAGCTAAACAGACTTTCTTAAGGTGACACATAAATCAGTGACAAAGCCAGAAGTCAAGGCCTGCCAAAATGACACTTATTGATCCAGAAGTTGACCCACAAAGCAATCATGGCCAGAATATTTCTAAATACCAAACGCTAATATCTCATGGGAAACCCAAGCAAGTGACAAATAAAAAAATTAATGGCTACCAGCCAAAGTTCTGGTATCAGTGAGTTGTTTAGCACCGCACAGGAAGGTTGTGGTAGAAGCAAGTGCAGCACTAAGCTTTCCTGTGTGGGATCTACCTACGTTAATCACAAAACTTGTTCTCCTTCCTGAAATCCTCTGCCCAGTTATTTACTAGTCTAACAGCACCTCCAGCAAATGACACAGTAGATTTTGTGGTAAAATAGCATGTGATCACTTAAATGAAGACTCTACCATGACTACACACGAGGAATCCAAATTAAAGATCCAAAGGCAAACCTAATTCCAGCAATTCTTGGCTTCGGAGTATTTAATAATGAAACTTCCTTTCTGGTCTTTTTTTAAGCAAGGTAAAATCATTTTATAACAATGCAAAGTTTTAACCAGAAATCTATGCTGATGAAGCAGAGCATGAGCTAATTAATTGCATTAGATTGCAACAAAAGAAAGTTACTTCCATGTGGAAAAGACCAGGCCACTAGTTATGTCTGCTGGGGCTCACATGTGGTCAGAGAAAGTCTCTTCTGCCTTGCTTTCTCCTGCTGGCACTACCCCTTACCAGCTTCCCTGTAGGGAATCTATCTTCTCCCTGGAATAACACCTTCCTGGTGGTGGCAGGGATTTAACCGGTTCCCAGTAGTTGATGTTTGCCACGGACACTCTCAAGGACTCTCCCCTGAGAGAGAAGTGCCTCCCCAGATTCAAAGTGCAGCACATGCCACTGCGTGAGGACAGAAATAGCTTTGCACTAAAAAAGCACTGTAGTTAGTTACTGCCTGAGACACTACCAGTATTTCTGACATATAGTCATGTGAGAGAAAAAATAAGTTGTTTTCAAAATGTTAATTATCTCAAGCAAGCTTAAACGCAATTTCAGAACAGGCAGGTGGAAGGATGTACTTTACTGCCTTGAGCTGCTGCACTGATGCATCCAAAAAACACAACACAGAAAGACTGTTACCTTCTTTACAGCAGGGCTGGCAATACCAAGCACCACTGACCATTATTCCACCATTCACTACTACAGTTAGTTTCCTACAACATTAGCTGCACAACTTTATTTACAGGTTACTTTCTTCATCATCAAATGTATTTATTTATTTATTTCCTTTCAAGTACAATTTGCAGGCTGGAAATAATGACCAAAACTCTGTCCATGAAGTATGTTACAGCTCACTTTCCAAACACAAACACTAGAAAATTCATTACCACGTACTTCATAAACTTCTGTCACTGCAGTAGGAAGTGACTGTAAATTATTACAGCTTTTCCAATTTAATGAGTACATTTAAATCTTGGAGTGATGGTGTTACTGCCTGCACTCAGCACAGAGATTAAAAAAAAAAAAAGAAGAGAGAAAAAAAGAAGATTATTTCACATTTACATTCACACCATGCAGAGTTGGTAAGCACTGATGTTTTTCAGGTGAGCATACATTACTTAGCCTGCCACACGAAGACATTCTGTAACTTGTAAACTATTTTAAACTCTACTGGAATTCAAGTTTTCTGTTTTATTTAAACATCTTGAAAGAACTAATATACAATGCTAAAATACTTGTTCTCAGTCTCCCGTACATCATACTGAAGAATTTTTAATTCTCCTTACCCCTTGCATAATTTGAACTTCTAGCATTTTCCACAACCACTCACTATTTATCTGTCACGCAGCATGTTCAAAGCAGCATTCAGGAAGTATTAACCATTTTATGACTATTTTTGCTGAAGAGTTTTAACAAAACATGTGTGAGAATGTATTTCCACTGCCTTCTCCAACTACGAGTGACAAAAATGTAATTAACACTGCCCAAAAATCACAGGAAAATAACATTTTCAGCATTTTACCAACATGGAAACAGATGTAGACATAAGAGACCATGTCATGGCTGAGAACAGAGGCCTGGTATCTGACTGGGCTCCCTTGTTTTGACTAGACTGCGAAGTGACTGCCTCCTGGGGCAGCCTACCTCAGTAAAGTCCAGTAGGCATGAAACTGCCCACAGAACTTCATAACAAAAATAATGCAATTTCCTATTTCTGATTTAGTTGTTCTTCTGTATTGTAAGAAAAGTTAAATTTAAGCAATTATACAAAAATATTGAAAAAGTTATTTGTAAATGTTTCAAGCATTTTACACTACTTACAATAGTTGTTTACCAGCTTTTACTCATAGAGGAACTTAATATATTCACAAAAATGAAGTGTTTCTTAAAAAGAACAGTTGCTCAGATATACTTGCCTGATAATCTGAGGAGGCTGGATATTAATATACACACAAGAAGAGATTTCTTAAGAAGTGCCTATGTAAAGATAAGCACGAGACTTCATCATGCAAGCAGTAAAGACAAACAAATGCCGTACGACTTACATCGGACTTCAAGTAGATAACTCCCCAAAACTTCTGTATTAGAAAGCAGCATTTCAACATTTTCATATACGTTTATCTTAAAACATGCTCATACAATACAGTTCACCAAATCTGAATGTTCAAAGACAATTTTCCCCAACCTTTGTATGAATAAAAAAGACTAAATGTGAGAATGTAAGCAATACATTCTCTGCAATGAATAGTTCAGCCATTGCTTATTATTTATTATAAAAAACCCCAGGCACTCTAATCTATTACCAAGCTGTAAAAGTAGAATCTTTGGATTTGTGCATCTTGCTACTACAGTGTTTTCACCAAATTTTTCAACTGCATTTCAATGTAAATACATGGCAATGGTTTGGTATCTTTAGTGGAACAAATCTATTATAATCTTTGAAAACACATGCAAGCTTACAAGAAGTAACTGCTATGTAAGGCCATTTCTTTAGGTTCAAGACACAGTATTAAAATACTCTGTTATCAGGACAGTTCAGGCAAACCATCCACATTAACCCTATACTGAGAATTCTGCAGAAAGCATAACGTATCTTCCATGATCACATTTGCAGTTTCAAGGGATTAGTCAGCCTTTTAACTATCAGTATTCAGAAACAGCCCTGAAAAATGAGTTGTTACAATTATCTTGAAAGCTTAAAAATCCTTGCTTTTCTTACAACTCAAATTGTTTTGGTAGCTATATAAATGACTAGTCTTTCACAGGGTCTTGATGCTCCCTGGTCCAGTGATCTCCTCAGGCTAATTCTGCACTGCTAGAAAACATTCTTCCTTCAGTTGGTGTTAGAATCGCTCCATTTTAATTTCATCCAGTAACCCCTTGCTTTTGTATTTAAAAAAAGACCAGAATAAGCTGCCTGGCCAATTCTCTCTCTAGCTTTCATCACTCTGGGTACATTACTGTCACACCTCTGACTGCATCTTCCCTAATGCCTGGACCAAAGAAAAAAATCTCTGTCCAAAAATCAAATACCTGTTTGTTTCCAAACAAAAATAAAGAAACCAGAAGAGCAACAACCTTAAAATTAAGCCTATGCTTTCCCGAACAGGACATAGTCAAGAATCTTCTTACACGATTTCCTGAAGTTACCTTCAGCTACACCTCCAAGTCCCTTCTCTCACTTTGTATGGAAGGTTTCCCATTCCTCTAATTAATGACCCAAGCTTTGCTTCGGTTTGTTTCTTTTGACATAGAGTAACCAGAATTGAACAAAGCACATACCAGTGACTTATATGAGATTAATATATTTTCCTGCATTGTTCCTTTTTGTATTCCTCAAACATTTCAATATTACATTTGGCTTTCACACAATGTTGCTTATTAAAATAGAAAGGAATTTTAAAAGCCTGGAGTTTTAAAAAAAAAATACAGAACTGGTCAGGGATGCAGAGGCTGATGATAGCCTTGGCAGCAGCCACCATGAGATGAAGTCTGAAATCCTGAAAGAAGTGAGCAAGACAAATACTGAAACAGCAGCACTGGACTTCACGAGAGGCAGATTTGGGCTTATGCAGGGATCTGTTTGGCAGGATCATACAGAAGACTACTTTAAAGGGTAAACAGGCCCACAAAATCTGGATATCTCTCCAGGGACTTCACACCAGGAGAATGATGCATGCCAACGTGCAAGAAGTTAAGTGAATGTGGATGATGGCCAACATGAATGAACTAGAGACTCCTGACTTCATTCAAATGGAAAAGGAAGTAAGCAGGTGGTGAAACAAGGGAAAACGCTATATAGAGAAGGTACATAACGATATTGCTGTAGTGTACAATGATGGAATTAGGAAACCCAAAGCTCAGATGGAGAAGAAACTAGCAAAGGCAACAAGAAAGGCTTCTGTATGTGTACAGGCAGCATAAAGCAAATTACCAAATTAGAGGGAAGGCAGGCTCGCTATTCAGAAAGACGTCAACACACTGAAGAAATGGGTTAGCAAGGTCTTGTGAAGGTCTACAAAAGCACATGCAAGGCCCTGCACCTGGGATAGAAGAGCTGTGTGCCCTAGTACAGCCCTGGGGCTGACTATGTGAAAGCAGCTCTGCAGAAGACGACCTACAAGTTGAACGTGAGTCAGCAACGTGCCCTGGCAGCAAAGGTGGACCCAAGCATCCAGGGCTGCTTTAGCAAGAGGGTCAAGGGAACTGATTATACCCCTCTATTTAATACTGATGAAACCATATGCCAACTACTGCGTCCAGTACAAGAAAGACACTGACATACTGGAGCAAGTCCAGCAGATGTCCACCAAACAAGTAGGGTCTGTAGCAGATGACACGCAAGGAGAAACTGAGCGAATTTGTTTGCTCAGTCTTACGATCAGAAGGAGAGATTTTACTGCTGGTGTCCAGTAGTTAATGGGAGGATACTGAGGGGTTGGAGCCAGGTTCTTCTCAGACACACAGAGTAAAAGGACAAGAGGCAACAGGCACAAACTGCAAAAGGGGAAATCCCCACAAAGTATCCTTAAAAGGAAAAAATCACTATGAGGGTGGTCAAATGCTGGAACAGGTTGCCCAGAGAGACTGTGGTATCTCCAGCCCTGGAGATAACCAAATCTGTACTGGACAAGGTCCTGGGCAACCTGATCTAAGTCGGTCTGTGGTACTCAGAGGTGGTGTCCTGAGGTGCTTTCCAAAGAAAATTATTCTGTGATTCTACTCCATGATTTTGTGATATTAAAAAAAATAATAAAATCAAGCTCTCAATGTGTATGTCCTGAATTTCAAATATTTTTTGACTCTTCACTTTAACAACAGAAATTCTATCAGGCACCAAGGGATATTAAAAACCCACACATTTTCTTCTGAGATTCCTTTTAAAAAATAAACTATGAGAAAACCTCATCAATGTTAGTCTAAATGGAATGATAGGAAAATATTTACTATAATCAACATGAAATAGTTACAAGAAAGTCTCTAATATCAAAACTGTATATTTAGCTAACACAACAGAGGACATCTTCTGATGACAGTAAAAATTATCAGATAAATTAAAAAATACATTAAATATTTTGAAAACAAAATGAAATTATAACAATTTACTTCAGTAAATGCAACCAGTGTGAAAATATAATTAACAGTACTATTCCAGTATCATTGACATTTCTCAACTATGCCCAGCTCAGAAGCACTCACTTTATTCATTTTTCTAGGCACCCACATGACAAAAGCACAGTAAAATATTTTTAGAAATAAAAAGAACTAAGACTACGAGATCATGAGAGTCAATGACAGTATGAAGATTCTTAGCGACACAGTAATAGAATGCTCTAAGTGGACTGAATTTTCACACTGAACTTTTAAGATTTTTGGATTTTGTGCACTTGATTACTTCTGTCTATAGCAGTGTTAATTTATGTGCTCCTACAGGGATGACAGCTGTCTGTGCCAACATCAGAAGCTGAATCAAGAATCTCCAGAGTTAAAGCTAACACGCTACTATCTCTTAACTCAGAGCTGCAGATTCATGTTTTATTCATAAAAGCAGATACCTATACACCAGCTTGTGAAATGCATTCTTTTGGCATTTAACATTTTTATTTCACTTAATAAAAAAATTACATATCTTACCTTTAGATCACTTCCTGGCAAAGTACCTATGCCATCCTTCCAATCCATAGCACTAAATACATCAAACTCTTGACCATTTCCACTAGAGGCAGATTCATTCATGACGCATGTACTAAAAAAAAAATAAAAATTAAAAAATAAAAAGATTTTATCTGAAAATGCTGTATGTGGTTTAACGCTTATATCACCAGGCATTTCTTTAAATGCACTTCATAGATTAGCATCAAATGCTTCCCTCAGCACACTGGCAATGAGGACAACTAATGACAATGCTGATAATATACAGTAATGCAATAAAAGCAAGGGGAAATCTTTCAAAAACCTTAAAAAATAATACCTGTTTCATACACTAGGAAGCTATTAATGAGGCTGTATTGGAAAGAAATGAAAAATTTCAAACTGAAAATAAACTGACATGGGGAAAACGTACCTCAAGTACATCTAAGAAAAACATTTGTTCTGCGAAAGGCAAGACATGAGTGCATGCCTATAATAAATACTTTAAGCACTGATTAATGGAACTGCTTTTCCTTAGTACTGGATAACATGCTGATGTGAATGCTTCAGCAAGTTCGAATTAAAATTTCAGAATTCATTTGAAACTGCCTTTCATTTTCACTGCCTGACTCAGGACACCCAAATACTCCTTGACTGTTTCCATACAGCTTCACTACATTCTAATTTGCATTTGTAAAATTTATTTACATGTAGAGAAGCACATATACACCAGTGAAAACTACTGCTTTGCAAGACTTTATTTTACCGGATCCCTCTGTTTCAGAACAGCAAAAGGAGAGGAAAGAATATTTATCTTCAGAAATAGTGTATTTGGACATCCTCCTCTGTGGTAAGAGTTTATCCCTAATAATTTCCACAAGCAACAGAAGTATCTAACACTTGTCACTGACCCCTGGCTTTGGCACACAGCTTGTCACTATCACAAAGATGGCGTCAGTTGCACTGAACTGCAAATGTTCCTAGCAGCCTGTTGTGACTACCACCACCTTCTTCCTTCCCACTTCTTACAAACCCAGCAATCTTTAAATCTCTGGCCTGGCACCTAATTTATTATTTGTTCAATGTGAAGATGGACACATTAATTTTCTTTCTGAAAAAATTCTGCACTATACCCAGCAGCTGAAATAATCTGCAGCAAAATTAGTTCTGTCTTTGGTTAGTGAACTATTAGGAAAAGATCACCCCTTTTAAAATTTACACTTTCTGAACTTCTTAACAAACACTTTCTAGGCCTCATACTCCATCTGCAGACTGCAAACTTTTGCTGCAAATATTAATATTTGAAATTCAAATAGGTAGAGAGCTTCCAAAGTGCTAGACCTTGTTTTGTAAAATCTGATTTCTAACTTAGGTCCCACTCCCAAAATCCGCAAACGTCTATTAATACTGTCTGGAAATCTGGAATTTCCACAAAAAAAAGACTAAGTGGTATTTGTTCACTCACAGATAACAGGAAAAGATGCAAACCAAGCAGAAGTAAACTCAGGTCATCTAGAAGCTTTTTCTGAAAGTTTGAGGAGAAAAATGCTTAGCTAGTTAACTCTGTTGTGTGAAAAATAATCAAATTTACATTTTTTTTCATCCAAACAATTGTGCCAATCACTGTACCACCACCACTACAGATACTACTCTGGTTTTTGGTCCACAGTGTAGACTCCCTTTTTATTTCTCCTTGGTTTCCTCCTCATTTCTAGCAGAATTCTTTAAAACCCTGAGCAACATCTTACTCCACAAGTACTTTCATTACACTACAGCCACTACACAATATCAACAGGATAACAGGAGCTGGACCTCAGTCAGTAACTGCTACTTAGAATGAAAGCTTCTGCATTCGCCTTCATTTCATATGATAGATAGGGTTCACAGAAGGCTCTTTGAGAAAACTTCACATACTTCACATGATAAGTTTGAGGTAAGAAGAACCACATGACTCAATGTGTCTTCTCCGTCTCTAATTTCAGTAATCCTCTATGAGAAAGGATTGAAAACCATACCACCAATGCACAAAAAATTATTTAAAAAACGTCAATAAATCTAAACAAATTCAGTGCAAACTGAGAAATTCCCCAAAGCCATAGATCTTATAAGATCACTCCCAGGCAAAGTCCACCACCCTACCTCAGGGCAGCTCCTAGATAATCCCTGTTTGACCCGAGAGCACGGTGCAACCACCGAGCATCCAGCCTTCCACACCACAGCAGACCAGCTCAGGCAGGCTTCCATCAAACTGAACAGCGGCACAATGGCAGAGGTGCAGGCCTTCTCTCAAGAAGACAAAACCCAAGCTGCTAAGGAGTAGCTGAAAAATTGGATCTATCCAGAAACCCCAGAAATTTTAAGGATGTGAAATGTGCTGGGGTCTAAGCACATTGGTGTAAGGAGCTCTCCATGATTAGCCTGGCTAAGCAAACACAAAGCTGTGTTCTGTATTAACTGAAGTTTCTAAGTAATCTTAAATTGCCACCCTATTGAGAGGACACTTCACTCAACCCTCCTGTGGTTCATTTATTATAGAAAACACGTTCCAATAGTTTCTGCAGAAGGCATGACAGAGGATGGGAGGAGACTTGGGAGGCTGTGGGGAAACACTTCCTCACAGCAGCTGCTGTCCCAGGGACCGAGGAGCAGTGTAGAGCAGCTCCATCAGATGCCAGCGTCTCCTGATAGTGCCACTCTTGTTATAGACACACTTTGTAACAGAAACAGTTGGGGAAAAAAAATCACATGAGGAAAAAAAAAAAAATCTTACAGCCTAGCCTACTTAGGCAGGATGTAAACTGTGAAAGTAAAAAAAAAAAAAATTTGGTAACAGTAACATTCAGGGCATACTTGTCTCAAGAAAACATACAGATTTTAACTTAATTACACCTAACAAAGTTTCCTCAGGTAACAATCAGCAATAACAATATATTCTATTGGTTGATAAGGTGTTCATTATTGTGTTCCTTTTAAAATTAACTCAACATCAAAGGCACAATCTGTACTTTTGCATTCTGCAGCCTTCAGAAGTGTTCTTGGTGGGGATGAAAAGGTCACAGGGCAATGTAGATAGAAATGAATTTACCAAAAGGAACTACATTTAACAAAATATCCATTTCCAGCTTTGCTGAGTTGGAACAGATGAAAGATAGGGCTGTATCCCTCTACTAATGATAATAAGGAGGGAGATAGAGACCAATTAAATTGTTACAGCAATGAGGTACTAAAAAAGGGTGAAATCATCACAATATATACATCTAAAGCACAGAACAAAGAAAACTACAGAATGTCTTATCTACTCATTTTTGTTTTTAAAGCTCTGATGTAGTTCTTTGAACTAGTATAACTCCTTCCATAATGATTTCATTTGTTACCATTTCTGTTGCCACACTTCCAGAAAAGTAGTAAAAATACTAGATGAATAAGGGGCAAAGTAACTACAGTACTGTCCCTGTGCCTGTCACTGGATGCCATCTGATGTGAAGGAAAGGACATAATAGTAGGAACTTGGAACAGTCATTTTCCAAAAGCATCTCCAAATCCACTATTAGGGATGTAACTGTGTCTCAGTCTTCACAGCCATAAGCTATAATATTTATAGAGGAGTGTGATGCATGTTAATATTTCAACATTAACTTTGTTTATTCATAGGTAATAAATTCATTAAAATAAGCAAGCGTATACAATAAGATTAGACACATCCTTCAGAAAAACCTTCATTTTCACCAACTGGTTCAACAATAAATGAGTACCTCACAGAGGAGATACTTAAAGAGAATGACAGCACTAAATATGAGATAGTTTCATCCAGTGAAAGACTCTCTGAAGATGTAAAGCAAGAAACAGGAGAGAATATGCCAATTAAACTTACAAGTAGTTTTTGAAATAATTATAAGGTTATGTACCAAATACATCGAGAAGTATTAAGAGGATTCTTTTAGACAGTGCTTTAAAAAAACCCTACCTGACACCTACCCAAATTTTGTAAATCTAAGATGCCACCTGCGAAATGTCCGTATGATTTCTAACCAGTGGGGCCAACTCAATACCGGGTCACTGGACAGCAGAGAGGAGAGATATCAGCAGTAAAGCCACCAGTCAGCATTGCCAGATTGGCATAACCTGCCTGCAATAGTGTGTCTTTTCTTCTTATGCATCCTTGTCTATTTTTACTTTTGAGGATTTCTGTAACCACTGTGACAGAATAGCCTAGCAGATTTTCCCCATGCTGGTCCCCTGCCCAGCCGACAGCTCCTGCAAGGAGGGGCAAAACTGGGCATGAGGAACCAGAGGAGGTCTCAGCAAGTGGCACCAAGGGTGAGGTCCAAGGGATGAACAGAGGTTCCAAGGGAGGCGATGTCCTTATGAGGCCAAGCCATGGTCCCTCTTCCCTACAGGGCTGGGTGACACCAGTGCTGACGGATATTCAGGAACAAAGGCAACAGGTGAGTTTTTTGTCCTAGTATCATAGATGGTTATTTTGGGCATATCCATAGAGGAGGCTGCTTGGCGTAGCACCCATGGGCTAAAAGGACACATTTTCCATACATAATAAATCAGGAAAATGAAGTGGATCAGAAGGCAACAACTTAGCGTACCAGAGCTGCAAATACACTAACTTCTAGACACCAGGGGACACATGGATACTCAGCTTCAGCTTTATTTAACGTGTAAGAATGTGAATACTACCAGGGCTGACTTGTTACACCGCTGAAGCTGAATTACCCCTTGCAATGTAAGCTCCCTCTATTTCAGGCAGACTTTGTGTTAAGCTGGCTTGACAATGACAGCAAAAACAAAGTCAACTGACTGTAAACCCACCGGAGTGAGCCCTGCTTTTCTCTTCACAATCCTCTCTTTTAGCTGGGTGCACTCCACACTTGTCTCTTTCTCACCCTTCTTCTTTTTGCACCTGACTCTTCACTTACAGAAAAACAACCACAACAGGAACAGGGCAGGAAATGGTAAAATGCTTTGAGGCTATCCACCACATTTTATTACATGCTTTGCTTTGTACCTGTTTAATGGTTCAATTATTTTAATGTTTCATTAAAAGAAGTATCTGCAGATAACACATTTCCTTCAGAATCTCATTTTCTGTTGTTTAGGAACTACTTTACTAGTTCTTCCATGTTTCTATTCTGTGTGCTGAAGAGCTGTTTAAGTAAATTTCACTATTTTGCCTGGTGCTCATGAAGTTTATTACAAGTAAGTTATTTTAAAGATGAGATATATAGCTTATGTATGTATTCACAAAGCGAGCACAGCTTAAATATTTTTGCCATTCTTAACACTTATAACAGAGAATGGACCAGATTTCCTCATATTTTATCTGTTGCTACTCTTCTGCCTGCTAGATTCTCCAGGAATACTGTGTATGTTTTTTCCTGCTCCCCAATACTTCTGCTCAAAACCTTTCTCCTCACACAAAGAATCTGGCCACAGATGCATTACAACATGCTGTGAAGCCTGAGCCTCTACCTGTGCTAAGGGAGGTTCATACTGTCCTCACCTGAGTCTGGTCTCTGCCAGCAAGCTAACACAGGTGTTGCCACACCACTCCTAGAAACTGGGTAACACAGTTACACATAGCCTTCATCTACTACTTCATTTTCCAATATCCAGGGAACACTCTAATAACAATAGATACCAAATCCTGAAGCTATCCCATCACTTAATGAAACTTACCACTGACAACTTTTATCTTGTTTATAAAGAACCTGTACCTCACACCAAAAATTACTTCCTCTACAGCACTTTCATGACTCCTTTATTTCTGTTATTGTCTGTGCAGTCCTGAGTGGAAGTTTAACCTACTCAGATAGTAAGACCTGAGTACAACAGCTCTGAAATCCTATGTCTTGTCTTAATTCCTTGAACCAGGCACAAAAAGTTACTGAAAACTTCTGCCTTTGTTTATGTGTGCTTCCTTGAGAAGAAATGTGACGCACCAAATCTTCCCACTGAATATCACCTGACCTATTTCAAATTGTTATTTCTCACCCCAAGTTAATTCGATAAACCTCTGAACACTCCTTTTGTCTGACTCATGCCCTCCTCTTCTGCTGGTTCTTAGCAGCTTCCATGAGCTCTGCTGTCCTTGAACAACTAATTGACTTTTTTCTAGCTCCTAAATACACTCAGCAGGTTACTGCATTTATAGACTTTCCCTTCTCTTCAATTCATAAAGAGCTCCTATCTCCCATTGTGATGAGCAGTCCCACTCCTAGAGCACTAATAAGCTATGACTACACACCTGCTATCACTTTCTTCAGTAAGCCCCGTGCCAGATAACCACTGGTTCCTCACACCCATTGCTCACAATCCATCACCCTACTCACCAGCAGTATTAAAAACCCCAAAGAATAAATGGAATAGCCCACAAAAAGTCACCCATCTCTCTTCACTGAATAGGTGATGCCCAATAAAACTGAACAAATCAGAGGAAAAGGACTCAGCACGTAATCATTTTCTTAAGTTATTGGAACTTCCAAAAGCAACGCTCTAGAAAAACTCATTAAACTGAAGGTGAAACATACACCACAATGACGAACAAAACCAGAGTTCACTGCAATTGCCCAACTAACGACAAAAAAACATCCAAGAAGATGACTGCTTCAGCCACCTTCATTAGAGCACCAGTTTAGGAGAAGACCAACTGGACCACAGTCAAAGCCCCTGGAGTCACACCAGGAAAAAAAAGAGTACCCGGCACCACCCAGATTTAAGAGTAGTGCTTTACTGCCTCCAGCCGCTAGTTTCAGGCAGTTTCTCTCTCACAGATGTCCATCATATAAACTTCTGGGAATGTGATAACTTCCTTGGTAAAAAGCACCAGTTTCCTGAACAGCTTTTAAACTTGCATTAAGAAAACTGTGTTACGATTCTGAACATAGACTATTTCCTAAAAGCACACACCCTGAAGTTTTTGTATTGCCAGTTTTATTTACGTTCACCACCTGATCTTTAGCACCCACGACTGAGCATCCATTCACGAGCAGAAACAAACAGCAAAAAACGGTCAGTCCCACGCCACTCAACTATACAAGGGAAACTGAAAAGAAAAATAAAAGAGCACAAAACTGAAAATATAACCCCGGCTACCTTCCACCGTAAAGCTTAGACACGCCATGCCGTTAAGCATAAGTAATTAAAAGAAAGGGAAGAGCCTGGGACCCTCACCACCCGGGGAGGCTGCTGCATCTCCGGGGGCCTCCTTCCTTCCCAAGAAGCGTTACTCACTGGGGCTCAAACCGTGCTCTTCGGCGGGACAAGTGACGGGCCGCCGGGGCGCGCCCCCCGCCGCTCCCCAGGCAGGCCCTGGGCCCGCGGCGAGGCGGCTGGGAGCCGGCGGGCAGCGGCAGCGGTCGCCCCGGAGCCGGCCGGCCCTGCCTCCCTCCCTCCCGGCGAGGCGCGGAGGAGCGGCAGCCGGAACGCGGCGGCGAGGCCCGGCCGCCGCTCCCCGGCGCCGGCAGCCTACCACCAGAGGTCCCTCCTTGGCCAGTTTTGCGGCGTGTTTTTTGCTGCACTTGAAACTTTCTGGAGAAAACCCGGGCTCAGGTCCGCGTCTGCTCCAGCCTCGGGCAGAACCAGCGAGACAAAAGCGCCCTCCCGTCTCCTCAGGGGAAGCGCTCAGGCAAAGCGGTTCCCAAGTTGTTCCCTTTCTCCCCTGAATTTGCCTCCCCGCCCCGGGCAATTAAATCGAGCGGGGAAAGAGTGCCCCCCCTTGCCCCGACGCGGGGGCGAGCGCGGTGCGGGCGGGGGTGGGAGAGGAACTGGGTGTTAAGTGTTCCTGAGGAAGTTGCACAATGAGAGAGGGACTCTGCTTGTTTACCGGGTCCTCTACTTTTTTTTTTTTTCCCACCCCCCCACC
>JANZLQ010000086.1:21993610-22012058 GCA_026212715.1 Elanus axillaris | reverse complement strand
GGGGGGGGAGGGGGGCTAGGAGGGGGACACATACGTGGGTCTGGTCCTCGAGCGGTCCCGCCGGGTGCCGAGTTGGCCGGCGGGCAGTGGGCGCCGGCAGGCCGGGGGAGCCTGGCTGCGGCTCTCGGCCCCCATCCTCTGCGTAAAAGCGACCTGAGGCAGAGCGCGGGGAGTTGGGCACCGGCAGTGGAAGTGCGGGTCCTGCGCGGGGGAGCGACGGGCGACGGGCAGCGCTCGCGGCTCCCTGTGGCGGGGGGCGCCCGGGGGGGAAAGGTCTGAGGCCGGGCAGCGCCGAGCCGGGCTCCTCCGCCCTGCCCCAGATACCGGGGTTCCTTCAGCACGGAAACGTTCCTCACAACGGGCCTCCTCTCCTCTGAAGCCTAGCCAGCTCATGAAGTAAAAAAAGTCGTTTCGAATGTGCCACCTGCCCGAATTCTCTCCGCCATTGCCCCGTGCTCCCAAAGAAACACACTGTCCTCAGCGTTTATTTTCCCTCGCTTGCTGTTGTTCAGAAAACGGTGAAAACTGAAGGCCCCGGTTATTTTATGGCGTTGGCCAGGCTGGGCTTCCTCCACCTACGAGGAGGTCTGTTGTGCAAAAGAACATTAAGCAAAACAGACCCACGTGAGGCCTAACTAGACTGGGGAAGAGGGAGGATGGAGGATTGCAGTCAGCTGCACATATGATACTTTAAATAGTTGCGCGTGTATATGTATCTGTGTAGCTTCAGGCTAAGTATAAACAACACCAAACGTACTCCTGATTATACAAATACTGTGTATTCTTTCAGACCACGGAATATCTCCCTAAGGTGACTCGGTCCTTAAGGCAAAAGCTGGCAAAGTGCATTTTGAGTTTTTAATAGTTTGGCATACTCTTAAAATAGCTCTCCAACCTCAGTATATCTTTTGTTAATCCCAGTAATGATCAATGCCCAAACTTTCTCTCAATTTTACATACAGTCCCTTCTGCAGTTACAGTGCCAACTTTGGCCCTACTTGCTAGAACAGAAATAGTAATAAATACTAATAAATAGCCAGGAATAAATATCAGCATTAAATATCAATAGAAATAAATGCATGGCAGAAATGCTCACCTACAAAGTCAGAATAACTAATAAAAAGGTTTATATAAGACCAAATACAACCTTTTTGCTATTATAGATATGTACTGTATTACAGTAGTATCCCCATGATGGGGACAGCATTGCACTGGACACAGGATAGAGGTGGTCCTCCTCTGACAGGGCCTCCCAGTCTCAGCTTCTGTTCAGTAGAGTATTTACTTTAGAACGTGTATTAAAATATTTAAGAATCAAACTTGACAGCTCTCCTCCCTTAAGCTATGCCCATGCTCAAACAATTTAGATGTGACTTTGCTTAGACTTCTACCATACTATCTTGAGATGTATGGTAGAAGTTTATTTACATTAACTTTTTGTCACAACAGTAAAATGGGGCTCACACCCAGGTGTTTGCAGGATTGGTGCCTAAGCCCAACACATGATAGTTATTTTAAGATGAGCATTTCTCACACTCCCTCAGATTGAATGGCATTGCATATAGGCTGCAGTTTTCATCAATGAACATATGTTCATTAGAAACTAATTACGGAAAACAGTATTAACCTAATTGTAATAATTAGCGATAACATACATTTAAAGTATTCTAAAACACAGTGCAAAGAATAGTAAAGGATGAGAAAATTCCTACTTTCCACCAGTGAACACTTAGTTGAGGAAATGTATGGGTTAGAAACAAAGAATAAACTGCAACTGAAGTTATTCAGCGCTCTTCTGAAAATTATTTCCCAATGTTGTTGAAATGTTTTTATGCAGATAGTTGCCAAATAACTAGATTATTCTATTGTAGCATTAAATTAGCTGGGCTCTGCAGAAGACACTTAAAGAATGATGCAATTTGGTGCTATTTAAAACTCTTTAGGACGCTTGACCTGTACTAATTATTTCTCCAGATGACACTGAGGTTTTAGGGGCAGGGTGTACCATACCCTTGTTATAAAGATGCATTTCTAAGAATACAAATGAGGAGTTACTGGTAGTTGTTTTATTTATGCTTGAAAGACTTTGTCCCTTTTCCTTTGAAAATCTTAAAGGGAAATGCAGAACTTGTGAAACCCTGTTATATTCTAATCTGTCTGATCTACTAGCAGAAGTCACAGGAGTGTAGCCCCTTACAGAAAATGATGACACAGGTGGAAGAGCTCCTTGAAGGATATATATTGGAAGTTGGAACTGAAACTGAGTATTTGAACCAGCGCATAGCTGCTTTATTGGATCAGTAGTTTCAAATGGATAGCTCTTTGATTAAAGTAAAAGGACCTGGGAAATTAACAAAGGTACCTTCTGTTCTCTGTCTCCTCTTCAATCCTTGCCCTAATCATATTGTGGCCGCTCATGATGTATAATAAACCCATTATTTCGTCAATAAAAATTTATTGAGTAAAAATAGTTTATTCAAATATGCTCTTTAAACATTAGTTCTGTTGCCATTTTATTTAACACTAGGCTTCCATCTGTATTCTGAAGACAGAGAATTTTGAACACTTGTTTTCTATATGTAAGTATGGCGTTTAATATGACTTTGGCAGTATGTTTAATGACAGATTTTGGAGTAGCTAAATTTGGTCTCTCTCTGAGTATTCTTGTAACTTGTCGAATAGGTGTTTGTGCTGTAGCCAAATACTGATTATTTTTCTAAGAGCATGCACATGAACACCTGTATACATGGCTCCCAAATCCCAATCTTGAATACCATTTAAGGTGGTGAGAGGAAGTAAATGTGCATGATTGATTCAGTTTGCATGTTGGGTTTATACCATCATGTGATCTAATGGCTCCTCAGCAATTTTCTAAACATAAACTGAGAAAAAGAGAATCAGTATTTATATTTTACCAAATTACATGGCACTTTTGGGGTCTTGATTTCTGCAGTACAGACTAAGATGCCTTAAAGATGGCCTTATTTCTCAAAAATAGCCTGCGCGTGACATCACCCTTCTTCTAGCAACCTGTGCGCTCATTGTGTGACCTTTCTCACCAGTGACAGTCACCAGTCTGCCACAGGATTCTTCCCCAAGCCAAACCAGGAGGACAGGAAAGAGGGCTTGAGGGCAATCACTGGCAAAAAAATATGGCATATATCACTCTGTAAAACTCTAAGTCAGGAAAATAGAAGTGTAAAAGCTTTAAGAAATTGGGGATGAGGAGAGATGGCGTATGTGCCTGTCCAGCAGGACATGCAAATTGCAGTCCACAGTGATTCCAGTTCCCCTCAACAGTGCTCTCTCCCTCTCCAGGCAACTTGATGTCCCCACAGATGTCAAAAAAATAACAACTGACTCATTATCAATAGAATCGACTGGGTTTTGCCACTAATCCCAGAATAATTATCAAAGTCAATTTGGATGGCACACTAAACTGGAGAACCAGTAATACAACCTAGCTTTCAAACCTCAGTGTGTGCCCTGGTCACATCCACACTCCGCATCACAGTGAGACTCAGTTACGCAACAGTCTTTTTTCCTGGGAGGGAAACTTGAGCCTGAGTACTTGAAAGAAACTGCAGTGTTTTCCAGCCAGGTTTCAGCCCAATACACACCTGGATGCACTCTAGGTGCAGCCTTGGAGAGCTTGTTTCCACAGGCTAGGAGTTTCGAGACATTGGTGTTTCAAAGATTTCATCAAAGTTGCAACACTAAAAGATTTCCAGAGGTGGTCTTCATCCTGAAGAAATTTGAAGGCAGGTATGTAAGTTACGGGATTGTCGGTGCAGAAGTGAATCCAGAGCAATATTGCCTATGAAAAGTTTGGGAAGCATTGGACCAAAATAAGAAGAGGTAAAACCAGAAAAAGTAATTTCTAAGAGTGGGTCAAATGCAAATTAGGACTTCTGTTGGGAATATTGATGAGGACTCTTGAGCCAGGAGAAGACTGAAGTTAGAAGCTTGGATGCACGGGTTGGGCATTAAGGAAGGGCTTGGAGCACTGGCAAAATCTTCAATCAGTTGAAGGAAGCAGGAGCGGGCACTATTTTGAGTGGTAGGGAGGAGGGGTACAAAGGCACAGCAGAGACTGTACGATCTGGAACAGCTGACAGGCCAAAAGAAATCGTAAGAATAAAGGTCCTGTGGGAGGAGAAAAGTGGGGAGTAGTAAAAGAGAGACTTACCACAGAGGAGGACAAGTTGTGTGGAAAGGGGCAAACAGAGCGTGAGGGGGCAAGGAAGGAAAGGGGGAAGAAGGGAGTGAACCTGCGTCATGCAAAGCTGGAACAGGAGACTTGCAGTCTTTAAAAATGGAGTTTACTAGATGAAGTTTGAAGAGGTAGTAATAAGCAGTATCTTAATTTTGAGTGAGGAAGAGGGCAACCACCACAGGACTCTTTTTGACACGGACCTGTGTTACTGCATGCTCTTTTCTGAGGTATGTGGGCACACTCTGCGTATCAGGGCCATTATCATTTCCCTTAGCAAAAGGCTTTGTCTCTGACCGTGCATATGATTACAACAGCCTTGCACCAGAGCATTACACTGGAAAGCCTGTTCAAGCTGGATACTCTAGACCTGTCATCCAAAAGCTAGTAGCCACTCTGAGAACTAAGGCTGTATTTTTAAATATGCACAAAGAAGGCAAGTTGATGAGGAGGCAGCACAGGAACAAACATCACTCTCAGGAAAAGAAGCTGAATGAGAAAGGGTTGCAGCCTGCGATCCTTAGGTGGAAAACAATTCTGTTGAAATAGGCAACAAAATAAAGGGGTTATTTTAATAATTGTTGGTAGAATTTCTAGATCTATAACTGTTGCTGAAAAATATCTGGAAGTGAATAAATAGCTCATCCTGTGGGTCTGATTGGACAGCAAAGCCGGGCAGCATGAGGAAAGGAGGAAGAAGTCCCATCTGAGGTCCTTAAGACACAATGGCAGAGTGAGAACTTGCTCTCCCTGAAGAGCAATTGAACAGATTTTAGAGCAACATCTGTCAGACTTAGTGACTCACAACCACATGTGGATGTTCCTAGTAAAATATAAATTGGTCCAGCAGTAGATGAAGAGGAAAGAATCCCAAATATTGCTTGTACTAGATGTAAGACCAGATGACTCAAAGCATGCAGGCAGACTCTCCTTTCTTAATTTTCAGTCCTTTTTACCTAATAGTGTGTTCCAACAAGTAAATAAACCCCTTCATTCTAAAAAGGGATTGATGATGTAAGACAGATTGCATGTAACAGGCAATACGTGCTTGATGTATGTGGGGTAATGCACAGGTTTACTCCAAGCAAACAGATTTCTCCTTGAAGTAGCCAACCAAAAGCCTGACACCAATGGTTAAAGGCAGTAGAAGGAAAACAGAAAAGCAGCTAGGCTGTAGCAAACACTGAATGACATTGGTAAGAGTTTTCCTTACCTAAGAATTCAGAATTAGGATTGCAGCAGAACAGGTATCCGCTAGGCCTACCAAATGTGACTGCAATTAAAGCAATAGACAAAGCATCTCCTGTTCACTGTTAGGCCCAACATCCCTTGTAGAACAACAAGAAGTGTGTCCTTTATAACATTTTTCCAGTGACTTCGTGTCACGTGGACACACAGCAATAGCATTCCCCTCTTTGACAAGCAACAGAGAATATTAACAGGGCCTGTTTCTGAGCGTGACAATGAATGGATTATTCAGATTCAGAGAAATTTATATTCCATTGTCATCCATCCTGAGTCATCAGGCTTTGTGGAGTCAACTCTTACAGTTCCTGGGCTGGAATAGTGGGCATTGTGGCTATATACCTGCTATCACAGATTGATGTATGTAAATGTATATAGTTGGTTCAGTAAGTAAAAGGAGTTTTCATTCTGGACTTTTAAGCTATGTGCTAACCCCTTGTGGAAGGTTGACCCTGGCCAGATGCCAGGTGCCCAGCAAAGCTGCTTTCTTACTCCTCTCCTCAGCTGGACAGGGGAGAGAAAATACACCAAAGGGCTCGTGGGTTGAGATAAGGACAGGGAGAGATCACTCACCAATTACTGTCACAGACAAAACAGACTCGACTTGGGGAAAATTAACTCAATTTATAGCCAATCAACCAGAGTAGAGTAATGAGAAATAAAACAAAATCTCAAAACACCTTCCCACCACCACTCTCTTCTTCCCAGGCACAGCTTCACTCCTGGATTTTCTACCTACTCCCTCCCCAGAGGCACAGGGGGACAGAAAATGGGGGTTGGGGTCAGTTCATCACATGTTGTCTCTGCGGGTTCATCCTCCTCATGGGGAGGACTCCTCACACTCTTCCCCTGCTCCAGCATGGGGTCCCTCCCATGGGAGATAGTTATCCATGGGCTTCTCCACTGTGGGTGCCCCATGGGGTCACAAGTCCTGCCAGCAAACCTGCTCCAGCCTGGGCTCCTCTCTCCACAGATCCACGGGTCCTGCCAGGAGCCTGCTCCAGTGTGGGCTTCCCACAGGGTCACAGCCTCCTTTGGGCACCCACCTACTCCACCGTGGACCTCCCTGGGCTGCAGGTGGGTATCTGCTCCACCGTGGACCTCCCTGGGCTGCAGGGGGACAGCCTGCCTCACCATGGTCTTCACCACGGGCTGCAGGGGAATCTGCTCTGGTGCCTGGAGCATGTCCTCCCCCTCCTTCTTCACTGACCTGGGTGTCTGCAGAGTTATTTCTCTCACATGTTCTCACTCCTTTCTCCAGCTGCCCTTTCTGTGCCCACTGCAACTTTTTTTTCCCTTCTTAATTATGTTGTCCCAGAGGTGCTACCACTGTCGCTGATGGGCTGAGCCTTGGCCAGTGGCAGGTCTGTCTTGGAGCCAGCTGGCATGTGCTTCATGGGACATAGGGGAAGTTTTGATAAGCTTCTCACAGAAGCCACCTCTGTAACCCCCTGCTACCAAAACCTTGCCACACAAACAAAATACACCCCTCATGCTAGGAAATCAGTCTGCCAACATCTCATTTATTATCTAGAAAATAATGACAAATGTGAACTAATATTCTTAGAAAAATAATTACGCACAGTATTAAGAGGTGGGTGTACCTGCTTGATGTAGATTTCAAGGTTTGAAAAACACATTTTAGTGGGGAATTCCATCTCCTGGCTACCATAACAGAGCAGACAGGATATTCTTTTTGCTTTGAGTATAGAACTGTATATGTTAGTAGTCTTCACAGGCTAATGCCTGTTGTGGAAGAATCTACTCATATTGGTTTACATTTACGTTTCCCACAACATGGTTTGATTTCAGTATCCAGTGATAACAGAACTGATGCATGCTCTTAACCATTCAAGAGGAACTGAACTTCAGAAAAGATACTTTTGCTGAAACTATTTCATTTTCACATGTTTCAAGGCAAGATTCACATAACACTTTACACTGAGTCCTCCTAACTTCTTACCCCCCAGGGAATTTTTTGCAAACTGAAAATCCTCTGTGGCTTAAACTTTAGAAAGAAGATGATGTGGCATGGGAACATGAACCATATAATCATTATAATAATTTTAGTACTGTACTGGGAAGCATATCTACCCTATTTTACCTAACCTTCAAGTATTTAAACCAGAAAAGTTAAAACTGAAGGACTTTTAGATTTGCAGTGCACAAATAATGCATTCAGGGGTGTTGGCAAGTTCCCAGAGAACATTTAAAACTTGTAAGCATCCAAGAAAGCACAGAAGAACTTTGGGATCATTGGCAAAAAAACCAGCAATGGACTTTTCTGGCTCCAAAGAGAAAGTGTCTTCCTCTCTCACCACTCATCTGGGCAAGCATGGATGTAACTAGTAATTTCATAAATATTTGATCATCCTGAAAGCACTATGCATATTCTTCACTTTACTTACAGAAGTAATCACAGTGATGATGATGTGCAAGGGTACTGTTAGTGCACAAACCTCACCCAGGGGCTATTCTTAACAGCTGACTTCTGGCATCTCTCTTACGTTCTGAGTTTGGAGCTAAGGATTTCCATAAAGTGAATGGAGTGAAGACTGTTCCTTACAGTGAGATTCAAACATATATGTTAAGTGTTTATTGCTTTTAATTAACTATACAGTGAATTCAGATACATGCCTAACATTATAGACTATGTGAATATCTGAATTGCAATTTTCAGTCCAGAAACTTGTCAAAAACTGTCTCCTACACGATGATGATGATCTCCTCCCATTCATAATATTTCTGACTTCACCTGTCTTGGATAAGATAGCTCTGAGCATCAATCCAATGAAAAAGAGATATTACCTAAATATATCTGAATGAGCAAGAAGACTATATGATATATATGTACATAAATATTTATTTATATTAAAATACTTAATCTTTCAGCAAGTAACAGGGTTGCTTTTTATGGAATGTAAGCCAAGTTTCAGCTGGGAACAAATAATTGATTTATATAACCACACATAAAAATAGACTGACCCATATCTATAACAACAGGTTCACATTATAATAAAATGGTATTTGTTGAAAGCAGAAAGCACCTATATAAATGGACTTATATAAAGAAATTCATGTAATGTTTGGTCTATATTAGGCATCCATAGAGCTCTGCAATGTGATGGTTTATATGCATGTGAGCCAAAATATGAACAGTTTGTCTTCTGGTGTTCTGCAGGGAAGATGGGTATCCAGTTCTGAGTATCATGATCTGCATTTGTATCAGAAGATTGATGTAAGATGACATGGTCTGAGAAGAAGAAGCTGCATACAAAAAATATTCAGTAAAATTAAGATTTATTTTTTTTTATTTCTGGAGTAGGCCACAGTATTGTACATTTTTGTTTACCTTACTACAACCGATCAGAATAGGGCTCTAGTGAGCACAGTTCTGCACACATCAGGGAAGCTGCAGCTGCAGCTTTGAATAGGGTAGGAAACATTATATAAACTTACTGCACATGCTGCTTCTCCTGCTGTAATAGCTAATATGTCAAGACATGCTTATAGAAACAGACATATGCATATGTGCATCGCATAGGTAGGTGCTCAGCTGGAATTCAAACCAATGTGTATTTACAACTACTGTCACCACCCCTCTGTTGCACAGCTTGCAAATTCGCAAGCTGCCACAGTATATTCCAAATAATTTAAGTTGTACTTCTCTTCAAAGCTAAAAGCTGGAAGTATAACTTGGTAATTGTGAATATTTAATACTTCACAATACTCACAGACTAGTTTTGCCAAGCAATATCTGTTCCTAAACCAACAGACTATGTGCAATAACAACACCTTTCTTTAACTATAGCTACCATTACTGGTGCTCAAAGCCAACTTATGAATCCTTAAAGCTTAGTTAACTCAGAATTAGTTTTCCTCATAGTTACAGCATGATGTACTCCAAAGTAAGGAGTATTTCCATGCCAGTTTCTGTTTTAAATTCTTACTTTTATTGTCTATAACATTTTTTTTTTTTAGTGTGGCAAGAATTCTTTCATAACAGAGACTGGTTTTCTCCCTAGTATTCTAATAGGTGAAAAATAAATGTTGGTAGAAGATAAGCATGGAAAAACTCAGCCTAATTTATTTTTTTAAGTGATGAATGACTGAAAATAGGGCATGAAAATGAAACCCATTTTAACCTTGTTGCCTTTGCCTTATTTTAGCTCTAATGTAGAGTTTGGGGAGGGGGTGGACAGGAGTGGGTGTTTCTGCAGCATATATCTGGTTGCTTAACCAATAAAATATAAATCTAATTGATCCAGTAAACCATAGAAAGGGCAAAAACTGTTAGATTTTTTTCACACTGGTTAGCCTTTCTGCCTTAACACAGATGTAAAAGTAGCCAACTGAGGCAAACTTAGACTCCAGTTGCCACCTGAGCTTAGCTGAAAGATAGCTCCAGTTCAGTGTGCATCGACTGAAACTTCTCTCAGCTGACTCTGTTGATAAGAGCAAAAACTAAGCGTTCTCCATGATATAAAGCCCAGTTCTCTGACAACTAGTCAAGACTACATGGTCATCTTGTACTGGTTATTGAAGAACCATTAAAATAATTTTTTCTTGCTTCTATTTTCCAATGCTGACTAAATTAAAAAAGAAATCTACAGCAGAAATTTGCAGTAAATCAGGATCAGTAGAATATGCAGTGGATCAAGTCTGCTAATAACTGGTGATTTCTCCAGCTAGCATGTATGATCAGATAGTCCCTCTATCCCAGGAAATCATGCCAATATTTCAGGTGTTTAGAGGGTCAAATATCAATGCTGGTGTTTTGAAAGAAGAGCAACACAAGAGGGCACAGATCCCTTAAACAATGTAACTGTCTTGTTCTCTATGTATCTGTGTGAGATTGAAACAGCTTGGTCATTATATACATTTTTGAAATGAGGTAAAATCAAAAATTAGAAGATAAAATGTATTTCTAAACCCACTCAGTGACTGGTCAGCCAAAAGCCCACCGAAATCAATAGAACATTAATTGCCAGTAGGAACTGGGCTTGAAAAGCTTTAGACCATTTTGAAAATTTTGCCTATGTCTAAAAATAATCTAATATTTCTGGAGCAAAAACCTCATGGATTTAGGGTATCTTGCATTTCTACATTGGAACTTCAGGATGTGAAAACACCTCTGACACTATGAACATTTAAAAAAAAATTCATTGTGTTTTACATACGCTTGGCATCAGGAAAGACTGATGTATGTGACCAAAATTAAGCTACGAAAATTAAAGTAACTAAACAAAGTGACAGTAGTAATTATATCAGACTGTTAAGTGTAGCCCTCTCTATGAACTGCAGTGAGCAGTACAGATTCACCTGATCCTACATACATCTTTCCTGTTTGACTCAATGGCTTTGTGAACTCTTAACTTACAACTTTCTAGAAGGAAACATTTCAAAAACTGACCTGCAAGCAAAGCAAGAATTCTATTGACAGATTCAGCTTACCAGGGTATACCATTCACTGCACTGATTAAAAATTTACCTGCAATTAATCCCATACCTGGCAACTAGAAAACAGGAAATTTTGTTTTAAAGCATAATTTTCAAGTAGCAGAAGAGAGAAATTCAATCATGCAAACCTTAATCAAAGTCTCCAATAGGTGTTTGCAAAAGGTTTTTTTGTAAGGATAGCAATTTAACAGCAGGGGTTTGAAGTTGCAGATCACATAACAAAAATTTAATTTCCTTGGCCATATCTGTTCTCAGCTTCCAAACGTTCTGGGGCTCCATGTCAGCTGAAATGTTCCTTTGCTTGTCATCCCTAAAAGCACACTCAGTGTGATACAGCATTATGCCAGCCCAGGGAACTGAACTTGCAGTGACTTTGCACAACTGTGCAGCATGTGAGAGCAGCTGAGGTTCACCTGGGTCTGGAATTCACAGCTGGGAGATTTCCGCAGTTCCAGCAACAGCTCCTGTCCCTACTCATCCACCACAGTCACTCCAAGCCCACCATAACCGAAGACATCCTGTAGACTTAAGATGGCAAATGTAAGATGTCTCTGTCATCCACATATAAAAGCCTCTGTGGGTCACAAATAGCTCATTGGGATGGGGAAATAAGATTTCCCTTTTTGACTGCTGAGCTTAGCTTTTGCACAGCAGTTCATCTGCTCAGTAATTATTACCAGCAAGCAGAGTCACAAGGAAGAAAGTAGTTTTTGATAAACTAGTTGACAAGAATCACTGCTTCCTGACAAAACCAAACACCTCCCCTGCCCCTCTTGCAATCCAAACTCATGCTGCATTGACTGTGAGGATATGAATCACTTCGTCTTTTACCGGCAAGAAAAAAGAGCAAAGTCTTAATGTCCACAGATCCAAGGTACAGGAAGACTAGGAGCTCTTGGACTCAGCAAAGCCTGAGCAGAGAGTTCTTCCTGGTGAGCCTCCAGGCAGCTCTCCACTGCTAATGCAGGAAAAGGCATCACAGGAGTCACGCAGGACATTTTACAATAACATCCACTGATGTGTCAAGGAGTCATTAACTTCCTTGAAAATTTGAATTATATTGTTCAGGAATCTTGAGTTAAAAAATAAAAGTCATACTGAGCCTTGCCAAGTAGCTTAAAAATTGGCAATTCTGATCTTCAAGGTGCGAAAACGTTTCACTTTTTCAATATGATAATTTTTCATTCCTATGTATAGAAGCTGAACTGAAAAAAAAAAACCCGACCCTCAAGTTTGACCTGTCTGGAATTGAGTAACTACTAAGGAACTTGGAGCTAGGTAGGTGAGGAGCAGTCTAAATTAAAACAGATAGGAGTACAAACTTATAATTATCATGTATATAAGTATTATGTATATAAGAATATATAGCATATTTTTCCTATAAATCATATACACTGTAATTTTGCAGACTGTTGGAAATGTGGACCTTAGGCTTAAGTAATTCTGTGAGGATGGTGGGTAATATGTATTTGAAAAAACATTTTTTATGTATGTATTTTTGTTTGAATATTCTTCATCTTTATAAAGACAGAGCTTGAAGTTGCTTCAAGGCTTGGCACCTTGGAAGGTGGAAGTGTCTCCACTGGAGACAATAAATACATGGTGTTTGTAACAGTATATATTATGATTGGATCTAATAGCACAATCTGAAGTGAAGATGTCCCAACATTTCTCACTTCAAGACACCTCTTTCAGTTACTTAAAACTTTCCCAAATGGGTTTTGGACTGAAAAATTTCTTACCAGATGCTTTTCCTTAGCCTCATTATTTTCTTGTTTGTTTCACAATTTACAGGTAAAATAATGTAAGCCTTTATGAGAGCAGGGCTAGGCCAAGTGTGTTATGCTGCCCATGCTGAAAATGTTGTGGGTTTTTACCTTAAAAGTTTTACTCCATCCAATTGTTGAAGTAAAAATATTAAATTTTACAGGCATGGAGGGGCTTTCTTTATGCTAGAGAAACATTCCTGCTGTTCTTCTGAAAATCTATCCACATTTTAAAAATTCCATTTTGCAGGTGTTCAGAAAAGACTTGCTAAAGATTTAGCTGAAAACTCTGAAGAGCCTGCCTGCTGTGGACCTACTCAGGGCTGCAGACATAATTCTTCCTGTGATTACAGCCAAGCATCACAAAATGCATGCCTCTCAGGGACCTTCCTGTTGATAGAGTGCAGAGGAAAAAAATAATTTGAATGCAGTGTAGACAAAAGGGGAATTTAGGAGTTAGTGATTATATACATGAAGAAAGAAATGGAAGGAGTATGATGAGCATGAGGGTGGGACCATGAATTCCTATGTGTATATGCAGGGGGCAGGGACTGGGAGCTAGTATGGAAGAGGAGGTTTAGAGGACGACAAACAACCAAGGTGGACAAAGGAAGGGAACTGAGGTTAGCTGAGCAAAGGCAGCAGGACAAATAAGAGGGTTAGATGAGGATCCCCACTTGTTATCAGGGGTGTCACCGAGAGACTGCCAAGCCTTATATGGTCCACTGACTGTTATCCGCTGCTGTTGTTTCATGTGGGCACCAGTGATAGAGCCAGGAGTAGCCTGAGAGTATCAAGGACTACAAGAGCCTTGGGAGCAGCAGTAAGGGACTCTGGAGTGCAAATAGTTTTTTCATCAATCCTCCCGATCAAAGGGAAGTAGTTTGAAAGGGCCAGTTGAATCTGATGAACCAACAAATGGTTATGGGACTGGTGTCACAGCCAGGGGTTTGTCTGCTTAGACCACAGGACTTGCTTTGAGGAACCTGGTGTACTGGGGGCTGATGGGATCCATCTGTCAGAGAAGGGGAAGAGCACCCTGGGTCATAGGCTTGCCAAGCTGGTGAAGAGGTCTTTAAACTAAAGTTGCTGGGGGAAAGGAACCTCAATCTACTCCAGTTTGACGCCAGTGCCAGTAATAGATGCCCAGAGCCTGGAGAGGGATGACAGGTCAGCAGGAGGGCACCTGAAGAGTGGCACAAAGGAAAAGGACACAGTAAGTCACTTTCATTAAGGCCTCAACTTAAATGCCTCTATGCAAACGTACATAGTGTGGGGAATAAACAAGGGGAGTTAAGGATGTGTATGTGCTTGTAGGGCTATGATCTTATTGGCATCACGGAGACACAGTATGATAGTTCCTATGGCTGGAGTTGGAATAGAAGGATACGCGTGGGCTCTTTAGGAAGGACAGACAGGGGAGAGGAGGAGGGGGTGTTGCCCTCTGTGTCAATGACCAGCTGGAGTGCATGGAGCTCCACCTGGGGATGGATGAGGAGCTTACCAAGAGCCTATGGGTCAGGATTAAAGGGAGGGTAGGGACAAGTGGCATTATAGTGGGGGTCTGCTACCACCCAATCAGGAAGAACAAGTAGATGAGGCCCTCTATAGACAGATAGGAGCAGCCTCACATTCACAAGCCCTGGTCTTCATGCGGGAATTCAACCACCCCAATAGCTGTTGGAGGGCCAACACAGCAGGGCATAAGCAATCCAGGAGGTTCTTGGAATGCGTGAAGACAAATTCCTTCTCCAAGTGAAGATGAGTCAACAAGGAGAGGCACTATGCTGGACCTTGTTCTTACCATGAGCAGGGGCTGGTGAGGAATGTGAAGCTTGAGGGCAGCATTGGGTGCAGTGACCATGAAATGGTGGAGTTCAAGATCCTTAGGGCAGCAAGAAAGGTGCACAGCAAGCTCACTACCCTGGACTTCAGGAGAGCAGCTTTGGCATCTTCAGGAATCTGCTTGGTAGAGTACCATGGGATACAGCCCTGGAGGGAAGAGGGGCCCAAGAAAGCTGGTTAATATTCAAGGATCACCTCCTCCAAGCTCAGCAGCAATTCATCTCAACAAAGAGGAAGTCAGGCAAAAGCACTAGAAGGCCTGTGTAGATGAACAAGGAGCTCCTAGACAAGCTCAAACACAACAAGGAAGCCTACAGAGGGTGGAAGCAAGGACAGGTAGTCTGGGCGGAATACAGAGAAATTGTCCAAGAGCCAGGGATCAGGTTAGGAAAGCTAAAGCCCTGAAAGAATTAAATCTGGCCAGGGACATCAAGGACAACAGGAAACGCTTCCCTAGGAAGACTAGGGAAAATGTGGGCTCTCTCTGGAAGGAAATGGGAGAAATGGTTACCCAGGACATGGAAAAGGATAAAGTACTCAATGACTTTTTTTGCCTCAATCTTCACCAGCAGGTGCTCCAGCCATGCTACCCAAGATGCAGAAGGCAAAGGCAGGGACTGGGAGAATAAAGAACTGCCCATCAGAGGAGAAGATGCATTCAGGACCATCTAAGGTACCTGAAGGTGCACAAGTCCATGGGATCTGTGGGTCCTGAGGGAACTGGTGGATGAAGTGGCTAAGCCATTATACATCATATCTGAGAAGTCATGGCAGCCTGGGGAAGATCCCACCGACTGAAAAAGGGGAAACATAACCCCCATTTTTAAAAAGGGAAGACCCATGGAACCACAGGCCAGTCAGTCTCACCTCTGTGCCCAGCAAGATCATGGAGCAGATCCTACTGAAACTATGCTAGGGCACATGGAAAATGAGGAGGTGACTGGTGACAGACAACATGGCTTCACTAAGGGCAAATTGTGCCTGACAAAGTTGGTGGCCTTCGACGATGGGATTACAGCAGTGGTCGATATGGGAGGAACAGTGGGTGTCATCCACCTGGACTTGTGCAAAGCATTTGACACTGTCCTACATGACGTCCTTGTCTCTAAATTGGAGAGGCATGGATTTGATGGATAGACCACTCAGCGTATAAGAAATTGGCTAGATGGTTGCACTCAAAGAGTTGCAGTCAATGGTTCAATGTCCAGGTGGAGACCAGTGACGAGTAGTGTTCCTCAGGAGTCAGTATTGGGACCAGTGCTGTTTAACATCTTTGTCGGCAATATGGACAGTGGGATTGAGTGCACCCTCAGCAAGTTTCCCGATGACACCAAGCTATGTGGTGCAGTTGCCATGCTGGAGGGAAGGGATGCCATCCAGATGGACCTTGACAGGCTTGAGAGGTGGGCCCATGTGAACCTCATGAAGTTCAACAAGGCCAAGGGCAAGGTCCTGCACACTGGTTGGGGCAATCCCAATCACAAATACAGGCTGGGTGATGAGTGGATTGAGAGCAGCCCTGTGAAGGAGGCCTTGGGGGTATTAGTGCATGAAAGACTGAATATGACCCAGCAGTGTGTGCTCACAGCCCAGAAAGCCAGCCATAACCTGGGCTGTATCAAGAGAATTATGGCTAGCAGGTCAGGGGAGGTGATTCTGCCCCTTTACTCTGCTCTTGTGAGACACCACCTGGAGTAATGTGTTCAGCTCTGGGGCACCCAAATTAAGAAAGACATGGACCTGCTCAAGTGGGTCCAGAGGAGGTCCACAAATATGATCAGGGAGCTGGAGCACCTCCCGTATGAAGACAGGCTGAGAGAGTTGGGGTTGTTCAGCCTGGAGAAGAGAAGGCTTTGGGAAGACCTTATAGCAGCCTTCCAGTAATTAAAGGGGGCCTACAGGAAAGATGGGGAGGGACTCTCCAACAGACAGTGTAGAGATAGGATATTGGGTAATGGTTTTAAACTGAAAGAGAGTCGATTTAGATCAGATGTCAGGAAAAAATTCTTCACTGTGAAGGTGGTGAGGCATTGGCACAAGTTGCCCCGAGAGGCTGTGGATGCCCCATCCCTGGCAGTGTTCAAGGCCAGGTTGGATGGAGCTGTGAGCAACCTGGTCTAGTGGATGGTGTCCCTGCCCATGGCAGGGGTGTTGGAACTAGGTGGTCTTTAAGGTCTCTGCCAACCCAAACCATTCTATGATTCTATGATTTCAGGAAATGGGGTCGAAAATGACCAGCTAAACCAGGGATTAGATAGTGTAAAACTGCTAAGTGGTAATTTGGGATCTGGTCAGTGGTTAAGCTGAATTATTTGGGTAGGTAAGAAGACAGAAATGTAAAACACATAAAGAAGACTGTGAATAAGAGTCAAATAAAACATTAAACCAACACTTTAAAGGTGCAATGCAAGGTTAAATGCAAACATTTAACATAGGAAATGCCAACACTGATACTGCTTTTGAAACTTTAATTTAAACCCTTGGGCCCAAGCATGACGATACACTATTATGGCATGATGATAGACTATTTCTTATATAGAAACCCAGCCTTACTCAAATAACCCCATTATAAGAAATCTCCTCTGGGTTTCCACAAGGTTATAAATTGAAGATTACAAAACTCCTGCTTCGTTGACTCTGGCAGTCAGAAGGTGTGAAATGCATTAAGCGGTGCATTGCCAGAAGGAAAGTCACCTGCATGGAGATGCTAAAAATTAGGTTCCTTCTTTGCCTCTGACAGTTCTCATATGGTACTAAACAAGTAATTTTAATCTAACTTTTCCAGATGGTCACTAATTACACATTTTCAGAGAGCCACCCGAGATCTGAGATCTAGTTTGAAATAGTGTTGGCTAGTCATAGCTGACTTCTGCTAGAACAACACTTCAGACATAAGGACTTGAAAAGTCAGGTCCTTGGTACCTTGGACACTGAATATTACAAAACAATTTTGACTTTAAGTTCTCACTTTCCCATTCTGTGGCAGTTAGTATTTCTCACCTCAAACTGTTCCTCAGGTCCAGATGTCCCTCCACGTAGAAAAATGAAATTTAATTTGGTTACTCCACAATTGATTTCAAGTTGAATACCTCAATAAACAACTCTCTTATTTATGCAAAACTTCATGGATTTGTTTGTTTCAACTTGAACATTTAGTTCAATCCTTCAGGGCTTTTGGCATTTTTTTGTTTAGCTTGTGTTTCATCTCATGCAAGGGGTCAACTAGGTTCTTGAATTCATACATAAGGCAAAACCACCCAATAGTTCTGGAATGTGAAAACCATTGTAGCTTGCATTTACTGAATAAAAACCTATGTGGTTAAGCTTTGTAACTAAAATAGAACCTCCACTTTTGGATAGAAACCAGAGAACAGTTTGGAGTTACAGTAAAATATCATGTCGACAAATTAAATTCAGTGGAACAATAGTCTGAAGTGTTGCATTCATATTATTTTCAAATGCAGGAAACCCAGACTGTGATTCTTTCATACCCAAGGAGAGTTTATTAAATGAAAGCTAATGTAGGAAGATACAGAGCCAAAAACCTGGGGTAGAAAAGGAACATTTTTTTTAGTAGTGTGGGAGGACGAAGCTCAGAAGAGTGTTTTATATCTTTTAGTGATTCAGGTATTACACACTCAAATGAGTACCCAACAGCAGAACAGCTTTCTATGTAACTTCTCAGGCTAGAGGACTGAAATCAAAGGGTTACGTGAGGGAAAACATAAGTGTGCTTGGTTCAGCTGAAATCAAACTCAGGACACTCCTAATCCTGGAGTGATGTTTACAGCTCATGATCCTGTAATTAGAAAAAACCAAAACAAATTCACTAACATCAGAATGGGAGATAGCACAGTAGAATTTAAATGTGTTTTTTCTCAGGGTATTAGATGGTGAAAACTCAAACTAGAACCTGTCT
>JANZLQ010000086.1:21960598-21992331 GCA_026212715.1 Elanus axillaris | reverse complement strand
ATTTTGTTTTATTTCTCATTACCCTACTCTGATTGATTGACAATAAATTAAGTTAATTTTCCCCAAAATGAGTCTGTTTTGTCTGTGACAGTAATTGGTGAGTGATGTCTCCCTGTCCTCATCTCGACCCACAAGCCCTTTGGTGTATTTTTTCTCCCCTGTCCAGCTGAGCAGGGGAGTGATAGAGCAGCTTTGCTGGGCACCTGGCATACAGCCAGGGTCAACCCACAACAAGGATGTATGCACACTTTCTCAAAAAAAATTTCCTTTTCCACAGGCAAAGCTAACAATCCATTACAGAAAAATGACTTCAGCCTTCTAGGCTGTGAGAGTGTTACTGCATTTGGATTACAGATCTAAAATACTGCAGGAGTTTTCTCTAAGCAGTTTTCCTTTGATCAAGAAAATGTCTTGTATTGAAAACAAGTTCATGAGATTATAATCTGAGACACTAAATACTTTTTAAACATTCATTTAAATTTATTTGAAAGAAACCCTTGAAACCATAAAAGAGATGATTTAATGTAAGAACTGGATTCCCTTACCTTCTACGTGAAAGAAAATGTCTATTTTCTTTCATAGCCCCCTATGAAGGGGGTAAATTTTCAAGAGTAGTTCATTTTGCAAGGAAAAAGTCGTAAGTGTATATTCAGGTCAATGGTTCATCATTTTGGCCAGAAAATCTGAAGACATTGGTTTTGGCATTGCAATAAGGTGACCTTGCAAATTTCAGCAGGTATGATCTTTTGTTTTCATAGTCTACAGACAGAAGGAGCCATTGGACCTCATAGCCTTACCTCTCATATAATAGAAATTATTAGGTTTTAGCCAGATCTGTTACTTACTGCATTCAAAATTAAGCTATTAAGTTAGATGAATAAGGTTTCAATGCCCGGAAGAGTACGAGATTAATTTGCTGCAGTCAGAAAACAGGACACGTAAGGTGACACTCGTGCCGAAGGTCATGGCAAGAGCTGATGACCTAGTAGGTGATGTGATCTCAGAAGACGAACCACACTTCACACTATGGAGGAAGAAAAAGACCCTCTCAAGTACTTGGCAAATCTAATGTGGAGGTTATTCCTTTCCACCTCCAAATCTGGTAATGAGTGAAAACCTGAATATATGAGGACAACACATCCAGCAGGACTCTAAAAAGATCCTTGGCACAGCCTCAAAGCATAAATTCATTCTGCATGAGGTCCCATATTCAGGTGTGGTTGATCTCTGGTACTTCAGAGGAATATCAAAAAAATTGGGATAACTTGCTTACATGTTGCCAATTGTTCATGAGGCAGAAAAATGCTGTACCAGTTCTTGCTGGAGAATAACTAATGGCCCTATGCATGAGATCCAATTGTAACGATTGCTTTACTGCACAGCTGTAATTTAACAAGCATGCTGAGGGCACTGCCTACAATATTGCTGAGGCCTGTGAAGGATGGAGATAAACACCACTTCACTAAACATAGTAAAACTAGAGGGAACTGCACACCTATTCAGTCAGTCCAGTGGACCTACTATGCTTTTTCTCAGGAACTGGATTAAAGCAAATATTTTTAGAATTAATCTTGCTTCAGATTCTGACATATATCCTAAACCCTCTGCATGTCTTAAAATACTGTCAGTTTGCCACACCAATTGGAATTAAATCAGAACTCCAATTTTATTTTTGATAGCATAGCACCAGTAAACTAAACTGGGAAAGTAAATTCCAGGTCAGAATTGTCAGCCTGTTTCTGTAAGAAGATGACAGTACAACTGCTGATCCTTTGTATTTAAGAACTGTTAAATCTCAAACAAGCTAATTCAAAAAATAGTGTGGGTAAAACCCCAGATTTCAAGTAGAAACTAATCAAAGATGGATATCAACATTAGTTAATGGCACAGCAAAGACATAATATTTATGTATACATTTATATATATATATACATATGCTAATGTAAGAAAGTAAAATACAGCAAGCAAGATAGTTTTTGTCTAACTGCTGCTTTTATAAGGGATCTCTCTGACTGGTAGTGTCCGACCAATGCACAGTAGAAAAGTACACTATCAGACGTAAGGCCTATGCCAATTGTTTTTAATGCAGGATCATAAAATATTCTCTTGCATTATAACAGCTACAGTAAAGTGGCACTGGTGTGAAACTGATATAAACAAGATCTTGCATAGGTTAATGTGTTTTTATGAGTGACTGCAAATAGCACTTGTGAATGGAAATGTGCAGCATCTACTTAGAAAAGCCATCCATTATTGCAGTATTATGAGAGAAAAGGAAAGGATAACATCATAAGAGGTCCTGACTCTAGCTGAGGCTCTGTGTGAACTGATGGATGCAAAACTCTAAATCGGAGATTTGCAGCATGTGAAGGATGGGCTGCTGTAAAACATGAGCATTTACATGGGTCCTGTGCAACTGGGCACATATAGAAGGGGATTTTGATTTTCAGGTCTCTTTTGTCTCTGTCGGTATGTGCCACTTACTACCTCTTAACTACCGTGGAACATACCTGGTACCTAAAATTGAATGATGGGCCTGAACTCTTGGATTTTTCCCGTGTGATGTGAAGTTAAAAGGTTTAGTATAACAGACTTGATTTAGACAAGCAAAGAGAAACAAATACGATATTTACTTACTGTAGGCGCTTTCAGTACCTAAGGTTAAAGAGCCATCTGTTTCTCTGGTATAATTCCACTGGTTTCAACGGAATCAGGGCAGGATAAATTTGATGCAATACGTTCACCTGGTCACCTAGCACACAGCAGAGATGTTCCCTTTGTGTGGAAGTCTGCATACAATCAGTTTGCCATCTAGTGGCAACTATTTTGAACACAGACAGTAATTTAAAACAGTAGCTCTTGTTTTAAATACCAGGGTGTATTAAATCATCTGAGGTGCATGAAAACACATTATCAGGTAAACAATATTTTAAAGTCCTAAAGGGTATACCCAGCATTGTAGATTCAGACAGGAAAAGTTTCCTGACTCAAGCTACCTAACACAAAAACATTTCCAATTGTGCTAATACTTTCTGAACAGTGTGCCTGGATATATATCACCTGTAGCATTTTACATGAAAGAAGACGGAACAAAATACTGATGATTAGACTTCTAATTCACCCATCTCCCCCTCCTGCCAGTCTCTCTGGGATTAAAAGAAATGCTATTCCTGAAAACTTTTACATAGCTGAACTGTGGCCCTACCTGAGTAGTCTCAACGACTGGAATGGCAGCTGCTCATGTGGGAAAAGCAAAAAGACATGGCCAATACAGATTGTTTGTATTGAAGGTTATGAGTTACTAATAGAAAGACTAGTCATAGCTAGTGACCACATGCCATACCTCCTAACACAAAGCAGCTACCAGAATCTGCTCAGGAAATGCAAAAAAGATGTACTTTTTGGTGTTGGATGGCCTGATAGCACTTATGGACCTATGTAAGTGGGTTTATTTTCCCTAATGCTAATTTGGCTATTCTTAAGAGTAACTGGACACTTATCTACTTGTAGTACTTAAATCACAGAATCACAGAATGGTTTGGGTTGGAAGAGACCTTAAAAACCACCTAGTTCCAACACCCTGCCATGGGCAGGGACACCTTCCACTAGACCAGGTTGCTCAAAGCCCCATCCAACCTGGCCTCGAACACTGCCAGTGATGGGGCATCCACAGCCTCTCGGGGCAACTTGTGCCAACGCCTCACCACCTTCACAGTGAAGAACTTCTTCCTTACATTTAATGTAAATCGACCCTCTTTCAGTTTAAAGCCATTACCTCTTGCCCTGTCACTACATGCTTATGAAAAAAGTCCCTCTCCGCCTTTCTCGTAGGCCCTCTTTAGGTACTGGAAGGCTGCTATAAGCTCTCCCTGGAGCCTTCTCTTCTCCAGGCTTGATCTTTGTTACTATAGTATTCCTTGCTTTACTATTACTACTGTATGTATGATGACACAGGACATGTATCTGATGTAGGAAAATGCTGTTATCTTATTATACAGGTATATGTCTCATTGCTTCAGACTCGAAGTGGCAAAGACTTCTGCCCTTCCTTCTGCAGCAGGAATTCCATAAAGTGCATAAGAAGCTTAAAAAAACCATTAAACCCAGTGTGAGACTACAGTGTCCCTAGATCTGATTTTAAAATAGTAAAAAGATAAAAGTTCTGCATGTCTAAACTGTACTGGGAGCCAATTCCATAATGATGGAGATTAAATACTTGAGAGCCAACTGATGTTAGTCAGCCTAGAAGACATGCCAAATAGCTAGCAGTAGCTAACCTTGGTGAATGACAGGAACCAAAGCATGACAAAAGGTCAGAGATGAACAAAGGTCCTCCAATTTTAGAGTATCTTGAATTGACAGGGGAATCCCCCAAACACTGAAAACTTGAGCAATGTGATGTGATAAATTGGGTTTAGAGAAGATTTAGGCTGCTGAAATTCATATTAGCATGTCATTAGCTATTATCCTGCAGAAAATCTTTTAATAATGAATTCTCTTAAACTGGAGCTGTACTAAAGAGCTGTTAAAATGCATTTTGGAGATGTCATAAATACATTTTTTTTCATTTGTTTTCTGACAAATATCAGCTGAATCTAGTGAGAGAGGAGCAGTAAAATTGAGTAAAAATTCTTTAGATGAGAGAATTTATCAGGTTTCTAAACTTAATGGTATGTCTGCTTACATTGTAGTAGTCAAAAATATAAATATACATAGGTGTTTCACTGAGTTAGTGAATGCACCTGTATCTGACCTCCTATTCAGTGATCACAGACAAATGCTCAGTTCATTGAAAATATACTTTAGCCCCAACTCCCAACCTAGCTGTGACAAAGTGACTTGCATTCTGTTCTGGGCCATGAATCATGGTCACAGGAGTTAATTAAACTTCTAATGACAGGGTCAATGAGGTCAAGTGAATGAGGTTGTCTATATGTAATTACGGCAGAATGGAAGATAATGAAGTTCAACAGGTATAACTGAGAACAGAATCTGTCTGCTATATTAAAGTGCTCAACTTGAAGATTCAAAGTTGCTTTGGAGTGAAAAGCTGTGAAAAATACCTTTTTCCTTTTCAATGGGAAAAATTTTTGTCTAGAAATGACAGGTCTGAAAATAGACTATGTCCCAGTGCCGTCTTTACTCTCATTTTCAAATCTGCTGAACTCAAGTGTGTGAATAAAGCAATTGTTTCAACAGCACACATTTTTGTTTTCTAGGCAAATGCAGTGTATCTATGACTGCAGAAAAATAAAGACAAATGAGAAAAATTTGTAGATGAAAATTCACCCTGGATGTGGTTTAATCTACATCAGATCAGTTTTAGAATGTCTGTATTTTCTCATATTAAAACAATGAGTTCAAACTAAAGATGGCAAATAACAAAAGTCATGAATTTGTGGTACTTTTCAATCTAATAAAGAAACTACATACTTTATCCTGACTCCTCTATACAGACATCTCTTGCTCACAAGCTTGCTGTTTTTAAAACCATCACTTCCCTCAAATACCAATAAACAGCAAAAGCATATTCCATGAACAGGGCAAAATGCATGCAGAATAATTTACTGCATAATCCTAAGAACCCGGTGTAAAAGCACTGAGGCAGGTTTATTTAAACTCCCTCTTCGAAGAGCAAATGGAGATCTGTGAACGTGTAAGTGTCCCAATAGTCCTTCCCCAGCAGTCCCCCAGCTGTATATTAACACGTTTATAATAGCTATTGGCAGTGCAAATTTCTTTCTACTACCTTGTCAGCACTCAAATCAGCCCTTCAATCAGAAAGTATGCTTCTGCAAATGAAAAAGGAGTTCAGTTTCCATGCCCAATCAATCCTGGTATCTCTCCTCAGAGCGCCAGAAAGAGATGGTTAATTAGTACTACGTATTACCGCTCTGGGGCCACCTGCCTGCCATGAACAAAAATGAGACCATTAGGTCATTTCAGAGAGACTCCACAGTTACATCTGCCCCAGTAAATTAAAACAGTGACTGGGAACGTTCTTGGGCACAGAAATGGGACTACACGTTAAATTAAATGGTGATGGAAAAGGTTCTTGCCTGTGTTGGCAAGCACAACTGGGGAGGCTGGCACAGGCCTGCATCATGCCTCCCAGGCAGCTTGTAGGCAGCCACCATGTCTGGTAGAGTACAGACCAGTCATGCCACGCCATGTGGCGTTCACGGGGCCATCAAGGCACTTCTGTGGTTCTAGTATACACATAATGTATTTTTACTTTATAAAATGTTCAACTGTTCCAAAATCACCCATTATATCCTGTTGGGTAGATTTGGGCTTTTTCAAATGGTGGAAAATTGGGCTTGGTAGCTGTTAGGTTATATGGTAATGGCCCATCTGCACACCCACAAAAGAGCACAGAGACACAATGTTGGAGGGAGAGCCAAATAATACCATGATGGGCTGATCCCAGGCCTGATCCCAGGAGAGCCATCAGTCCATCTCCACAAGCCCAGAGGAGCATGGACACACAGTGGCAGGCGGGAACCCAAATTACAGCCTCCTGAGGAGCAAAAAACCTTCTCTGGTCTCCTTACAGGTTTTTACCAAGAGAGTCTCAGCCCCGTTGCCCAGGTGTGAAACCCATCGAGATGAGTCACTGGGAGCAGCTCTCTGGATGACCTTTCAGGCTACTGGGTTGGGAGACATTATGGGATGCAGGAGAAGATTGGTTTGGGGATTGCCCAGTATTTATTGTGAGATGTTTAGGGGAGGAACCAAAGGCTGGAAAAGGAGGCATTTAGGTGATTTGGGGAGGAATGAGTGTGGAAAAGCGCTTTTGTCTGTGAGCATCTGGGCCAGTAACTGGAGTGGGGCTGCAACCTCAGGGGCTCATATGTCCAGGTCTCAGCAACTGGGCAGACGGGGATCCAGGGGCCAGCTACTGGGCAAGCAGTGTCCGACCCAGCTACCTTCTACATGTGTAGAAATACATCTCACTAGTGGGCCTCCAACCTACTCAGCCAGGGAGGGAAGCAGGATGACACTGTTGGTATTGCCTGTGTTCGTGTGAGTACCCTGTGTACCTGTTTGTGATCTGTGTGGCATACATGTATATATATATATAAATATATGTATATGCATAGATGTGATGTATATGTATGCTCTGTGTGTGTGCTTATTGGGAATACATTTCAGCCTTGCTACTGTTTGGATCCAGGGACATGCAGCTGCAGCAGTCTTTCCTCTCTCAGACTGTTTGATCCAACATGATATATTTTGCTCTAACAGTAGCAGCAATTTTGCAGTCCACTCCTCAGTTTTTGTGGGCCTAGACCTAAACAGATTTTTCAGTGCTTCACTGTACTTATCAGAAATTCCCATTAACACTAGTGGAGATGCCGGAATATCTTCAAAATGTAGGCTTGTAGTAATCAGCACATTAAGCTTCTCAGCAGAAAGGCCAAATATTGGGTTTTTTTTTTTAAATACAGACAATTAAACTTGGTTCTTAGACATACAGTGGGGCCAGGGTGGGAAGTTTACATTGCTGCAATTGTGTTATAGCTTCTCTCTGGATAAACAGAAGCCTTCGTTTTCAGTTCTATCAATCCCACACCATTCACAAACAATAAAATTAATTTCTAGTTTGAATAAAAAAAGCCTACTAAATTGGTTTCTTTGCCAATACTTTCAGGCTTTATGTTGTTGATCTTGTTCACAAAGCCAACAGTGTCAGTTAACAAAACAAAAGATGTTGTTTACTAATTTTGCTATTAACTGAGCCAACTCCTTAGATACAAGTAGCTCATTGGGGTTAATTTTCTCTAAAAGAATCCAATTCATTTGCAGTTTCCAAATCAGAAAGAATTATACCAATTTTTTTGAGTTGAATTCTTTTAGTACTATGAACATTTTAGAGTTCATGAGCTTTTACACTGAAATTCAAGGAGACAACTTTTCACGAGTTGAAAGTCCCTAAAATTCACCTCTTATTTAATCAGTTATATAGGAAGCTCTTTTACATTATATTAGCAGGAATGAGTGCATTGTTAAAAGCAATCCAACAAAATTTGGAACTAATAATAGACTGATAGATTCAAAGCACATTTCTGCTTGCACTTAATTCTCAGATTTACCATCCCTCAGAATTTATGCATCTGCAACTAAGGTTAAAGAAGGAAATAACCTAACTGTTTTAATCCTCGTGGAGGTAGAGTCTAGATCTCACACAATTCTAGCTCCTTCCATATGGGAGCCAAGCTGTTATATTAAGGCTATATGATGCATATATGATCAACACCAAACTGTATGGGCTGTCTTTCATAGGATACAATTAAGCTATATCTGCTAAAGTTGTAACACATTCTAAGTCAATAAATGTTAGTGCCTTTTACTTTTAAAAAATGCATTTTCATCAAGTTCCCTTCACTGCATCTACAGAGTCTTCCAGTCGTTGTGGTAAAAGAACGAAAATAGTGGCCACTATTCATTTTTCAAGTTCTTCTACCCTCGTACACAATGTAAGTATAGTTCCTCCCTATCAGCAGATGGAGACAGAGTACACGTGTTTTGATGTCATCATCCTTCAGTTAAAAATTTCTCACCACACAACTCGGCATCCATTTGGTTGATCTTTGCATTTTCTTAAAGATTAAAGGATAATGAATCGACATACCTTGGGTTTTAGTAATTTCCCTGACTTTAAAACTGGGGGAGTGGGGGGTGGTGGTGTTGGAGTTACCGAAGAAATGTTTTTCTGGATCTGCTCTGCTTCTTAATGCACAGTGCTGCAACACAAATCACCTGTTAACTTCCATGAGAGATATTAATGTAATGTTTCTGTATGAGATAGTTCTTCAAATTGTTGTTAATTAATTTTGCAATGCTATTTGACAGCATCATAAATTGTGGGCTTAAATGGGGACATCATTATTACCATCACTGATAAGCTTAGGCAGCAAACTTAGCAGGAAGGTTTTATTAAAAAATTCTTGCAGTTCATAATTACAAATTGACTTTTTGTTTTGGCCCAGGTAGCAGATAGGAACTAAGTATTGCCTGGGTACTATTAAGTGCCATTACGAGTTTCTTAAAAAGAGATACTGCCATATAGCTGTACCCTTAATTTTACTTTCAGAAGGTGTCTTCAGTTATTCTCCATTCTGCAGCGGTCTGTGGTTACGGTTGTGTCGCTGTCTCTTAAATCTTGTCCATTACATATCACTACAAAGAAAGTACATGGATATGGCCAAATGCTAAATAACAGTATTTATTAACTATTCCCAAACATGTAAGGGAAATGTATTGATATCCTACCGAAGTAACTGTCTCCTGGGTGTTTCCGTAAGGCAAACCAGCACAAACTCCAGGGGTTCAAAAGGAATGGAGTACTATTTTTCCTCATAGTCTTAATAAATCTGTAGTGAAATGCTTCAGAAAATAGTCTGTATTCAAGAGTAGGGCTTGTTGAAACCAAAATAGATCATTTATTTTAACCTCTATTAAAATCTGTCTTCTGTCTTCGTCTGCTGAATAGGAGTTGTCATATTTCCTATACCTGGCCCAGTAAAAAAGAATTTGTAGAAAATAAGAAATACAAAAAGTGATTATTCAATTGTCTTGGTATTTTGCTAACAGCAACACAACATCTTGTCTGATAACATTCACTATTCAGTGATTTAGTCAGTAGTTTGGGTCACACGCGGTTTCTGCCACATCCAATTTGGATTTGCTCCCATTCACTGGGTCAGCATAATTCCAATCTTGAAGCAAGGATGCAACAGAAATATTATCCTTTCTCTTAGAGTATTTAAAGTTTTCAGCTGTGTGATAGGAATGGAAGGAATCTCTTAGTCTCCCCCACAAATCCATGCCTATGGCTTCCATTACACTTCAGTCAAACTTGGTAATTTTGGTTCTACTCTCAATCTTTGTCTGGTTAAATTGACTCTTTGTGAAGAAGTAAGTCAGTGAATGTAAACTCTTCTTATGTTTAATAATGGTCTTAGATTAATGCAATCCATTACTTTTTCAATTATCTTGCTACTTAGAGTTACTGCAAAAGTTTATGCGAACTAATTTCAGATCATGGCTGTTTTCAGCTGGTACTTTGGGGTAGGTAACCTTTAAAAAGGTATGAAACCTTTTGTTCCTTTTCAAATAATTTTTAATTACTAAAGCAAAAATTTCTTCATTAATTTTCTACTAGTGACTATTGCAACCATTTAAACAAATTAATTTATTTTTTTAATTTTGTTTCAGTCTATTTCTTGGACATCACTTCAGTGCTCAAAATAGGACTTAACTGATGTACAGGCTTTTGTGCTAACATTTTGCACAGGAAGAAATTTCACACAATACTACCAGTAACTTCCCTGACAGTATTCACAATCTGGACCTATCAAATCCATGAGCGAAATCTCTTGTTTGCTGAAAGCAGACTATATTTTAAAGTGGATAATGTTCATTTTGTATGAGTAAAAAGGCATAAAAACCCCTAATGAAACTTGCACATATTATGTTAGTGACAGCAAAAAAAAAAAAGTTCGTTCTTGGTTCTGTTTCAGAAGTGTTCCCTTGCATGTTCTCCTTTTTTCCAAATAACACAGCATACTGAATCATAATGTGTCTGTAAAAAGTAAAATCTGAATCCATTATGGAACTGCTCAGTAGAAGTTGGATCTGCTCTAAAGCACACTAAATTTCATTTTACTGAAGGAACAAAATATGGTTCAGGAAAAGAAGAGTCATAACATAAGTCTGGCTTTTCTTAACTTAATTATACCTGATTTAATGTGAATTATACTCAGTGTAATAAAGTGATAGCCAGAAGAAAAATATTAGCAAAGAACATTGTGAAGAACATACTACTCCACATCTATAGTCAATAGAATTAATGTTAAAAATTGCAAAAATAATTAAAAGGAGGAAGGTATAATAACCCCAAAGACCTGTGATCAAATGAATGCTGAAAAAAACAAACAGAAGGTAGAAAATAATATTAATAATGTTGTCTCTAAATAACCAAGTTATATTATAGATATGCTTTGGCTGACTGTAGCTACAAAAGGACGAACATTAAGTGACCTAGTAGGATTTTGCCTTTGCTCTTCAGCAGCTTACAGTCTGCTTGCAGATGGCTTCTGTCTCAATTCAGTTTAATCCAATCAACTCACCTCACTCTGTCCTATGCTCACCTATAAGAATGTTTTTTGGGGTGAAAACCGGCTGCTTCTTCCTGCTGATGTTGGCATATGGAATATAGCAACAGCACTTCCTTTCACTCATCATGTGTCCATGGCTCTCAAGGTCAAAACTGCTGAAACCAAGGTAAAGGGAATTGAGTTTGTTTAGTGTTGTATGTCACCAGATAGTATTTAGAGAATTAGACAGCTACTGCGGGGCTTGAAAGAGCTATTGCTTTCATTCTTACAGAGTGTTCTTCAATGTTCTCTCCCTAAAAAACAAATTAAAAGGACACTTCATACTAGAGTGCTGGTAGTAGGTACTGCAAAATACATCTTGTAAAAACGATTTCAAAATATGTGATGTAGTTCCATTTAGGAGTTATAATTCTTGGACATGTCTAATAAAATCCTGCATTTGATGACACCAGTGATTTCCTAAGATTCTTTCTTTAAGTTGTTTTAACATATAATAAATGACCCTGTAGTTTTTAACTTGCATTTTTTGCTTTGAAATACCTGAGGATTTGGAAAGGGAAAAATAGTTTGAAAATAAAAAGTATTCTAAGATTTAAAAAAATATGTGTTTAAATTTCAGTGGCAACGTTAATTAAAAATTGAAGTAGAATGTGATACAACTGGAAAAGTTTCAAAGGGTTTTCATTTTCATGTTGCATGCATTCCTTTAGCTTACTTGACTGAGCAAAGCATGCTATACCTAATGCATCGCTACAAGGACTAAGAATATTTTGGCTATAAAGAGAAAAATCCTGGGCCTTTGATGCCAATGAAAGTTTGTCACTGACTTCAAGAGAGGCTAGGAATTCACCTACTGTAATTAGAGGTCAACAGGCCAACAGCTGACAGCCATCTTTCAGCTCTGTGATTTTCACTTCAGCCCTGTCTCACCACTTTTATTACAGTATGAATCTACATCTAGAGCAGATAAGGCTTCAAGGAGGCAGTTGCTAGAAGAGGGGCAGCAGATAAAGGAGAATTAGAGGAAATGTGCATCTGCTCAGAGCAATCGAATGAAAATTATTCCTACCAAAAAAGTGCCAAAGATTAAACTTCCAATGCTTAGAGATACTTTCAGGGGGGTAGGAGGTAGCATGGCTGCCAAACTTGCACATGACATTGTAGTCAATTAACATTAAAGTGAGGATGGTGTACATTGTGGAAAAGAAGGGATCAGATGGGTTATCTGGCCAATTTTCATTTAGAATAGGACTAAAGACAGTGGAAATGAGAAAGCTGTATTTAGCCCTCAGACCAACCTGGTTGAAGAGATTAATCATTCTCAGTTTTTGCTTGACTTTGTTTTCACATAGGAAAAGGAGAAAAGAGTAAGAGTGTCCTGGACATTTACTTATTGGCAAATACCAGTTTGTAAGGCCTGATGGATTTCTCTCCTATTCCATTAGAAACTAAAGCTCCCTGCTCTCTCTCTCCTTGTGGAGATAGATGCACTATTCAATATTTAGCACTTTACCGTATTTAGCAATATAGGAATAAGTAGTTTGCTAAATTCACAGTATCCACACTCTGTCAGTGTTGGATGGTTCTGTAAATACGTTACCTACCACACAACCATTCAAAGAACTAGGGCCCGAAGTGAATGCTAAGAGACATTTGAGTGAAGTTTCATCCAGAGAGCTATCTGGTTTTGCTTTGAGGATCTCTTATTTCCAAAGGCAGTTTGTTCCACTGGCTAATTGCCTTTAAAGTTAAAAATGTCCTTCACATATCTTTCAAATTTGTCTAGCTATAACTTGTAGCTGTTTACTTCTTGTGGCTTTTCTGATAGATTAAAGAGCCCTTAAGTACCTGGTATTTTCTGCCTGCGAAGGTACTTATCCATCATAATCAAATCAGCCCCCAGAGCTAAACAGATTGACCTCTTTAGGGCTGTGGTCCTAATGAAAAAAAAACAAAACAAAAGAAACGAAAAAACATTTCTAGCCATCATCTCGCTTTTGAGGCTCTTTTCTGCACGTCCTTAATTTCTTAATTTACTTCAAAAATTGATGGCACCAAACTGGATGCTACATTGTCTTCCCAGTGCTGTGTTTAGAGGTAATACTTCTTCCTTATTTCTATACGTATTCTCCCACCTTAAACCCCAAATACTTAAGTGCTTGTTTCGTGTCACAATATTGCAGGAGAAGCTCATAAAAATGAGCTAGTATGAACTAAAGCTCATCTACTGCCTTTCTCAGAGTCACTGCCTCCTTAAATAAGGGCTTCTTTTACCAGCATGTAACAAACTAAATCAATATGGAAATTGCACTTTAGAGCTGACTTATGTTTTACATTTTCCACTGCAATCTCACCTGCCAACTGAGTTTTATTTAAAGATGGGGACTTAAAAAAATATTCTATACATTTTATTTTCTTTTTGTCTTTATTAATTTGAATCACTTGTCAAGAACATTATCCAATTTTATCCTCAAAATCCACAGCAATAACTGCACTCAATAACCAGCTTTGCAAAAATTCTGGAATAAAAACAAATAAATAAAAAGAGCAAGTCTCTTTCCAGCTTTGCAAAATGCAAATGATTTTTGAAACTTTGCAGTATCTTATACATTTGGGTTTTGATTTCATTCCTCTACTTTTAGTTGTTCCGCAAGTAATTCCTCTTCTTTTTTAGTTATGAATATGCAATTATTATTTCCCCTACCTCAGTCCTTGTAGCCAACCTACACACATGTGATTGCTTTTACCTTTCTTCAGAATTGAGTCCTACTCTCCTAGTAGTTTTTACCTATTTTTTCTAAAATCCATTTCTGTTGTAAATATGGTGTCACCATTCAAAGAGATAAACACTGGCTTCTTTTGCATTGATATAAAGCTTCACTGTTTGCAGTCCATAGTCTCTGCTTACCATTCTGATACACTGAAAAATTGCATCCAGTCCCCAATATTTCACTACTTCATTTATGCAGGGTCACTTTTCATGGATTTACTTCTGAATGAATACCTGTATTTGGGATATTTCATCGTCTTAGTCTTCATTTTTCAATTTTAAATTTATTTTTGATCAACATAGACAAGAAGTCCTGTAAAACATCAGAACTTCCAAACTCACTTGCTGTCAGGTCAATTCCATTGATCTGAGGGGAAATCAGCACGGGATCTTGCAGGGCACACAAATATGTGCAGGTTTAGGGCCCACATTTACATGTCGAAGTGTATTTATTTAATGGAATCACTATAGTAATTACGTTCCCCTTAGATCATTATTGCATAATGGATCATGGCTTGGACATCTATGGAGGTCTTACCACATGAGTCAGGTAAACACACACGGCTAGTTTCAAATATTTAATAGCTGAACTGGAGGAAGGGCAAGGAAAGTCTTCACTCATTATATGTGTTGTACTTGGGCTGAGAATTTATATAACAGTCTACTCCTAAAACAGAAACTGGAATGCTTTAATATCAAAAAGCAAAATGTAGCCACACATCCTTCCATTGTAAAGTATCATGTAGCACAATAGTAAAGGTGGACGATATGAAACTGGTAGCAATACTATCTACAGCCACTGTCTTTCTCGTGACCACTTTCTCTCTGTATTTTTTCAGAGGAAAGTAAAGTGTAGAAGATGCAGGATGGAGGGGATAGGCGGAGAAGAAATTACTATAGAGAAAAATCTGGACTTAAAAAAATGGCCAATAAAAAATGAAAGATACAGAGAAGTTAAGCAAGAGGAAAGGACAAATATGACATGATAAAGCAATAGCTAGAGTGAGAAAATGCAAGACAATCTTGAGTCTATAGAGGAGAAACCTGATTTTACTGACCACTCTACTGCCTGTAGTAAACATCTTCGGTTTCATGTTCATAAGCAAGCACACAGTATTGCCAAAGCAGTTGCTCAAGTTTGATGCATAGAGATCTCTAGTCCTGATGTCCCATCTTTCCCTTAAAAAAAAAAAAAGGCCCAAATAAACATCTGGAATGTCATTGAGTCATCACAGAAAAACAGAAATTAAAGTGTTCTGCATTAGGAAGACTATTATTATTAGCAAAACATATTAACCTTCAAAACATATTTTTATATTATACCTGTAGGAATTAATACAAGTCCTCAGGTCTGCAGAATTCAGGAAGCCAACTTAGATCATCAGATACATGAACCATGCTTCACTTGAAAGGATCTTAAGGCATTTTATGAACTTGATCAGGTGAAGGCTCACAGGTTTTTCTCTGTCTGCATTGCTTCTGACAGTTTAGAAATGAAGACACTGAAATGGAATGAAAGAAATGATACCAAGGTATCCTAGCAAATATACATGCTTTGTATAATTCTCTAGATAGTGTTTCTCTTTTCTTAAAGACACAGTATTGGATCATAAAATAATGGTTGCTTTATGAAACTCATATTTTTAGGAGTTTCATAGAACTTTCATAGAACTCTAGAATAAATTCACAAACAGTTGAACATTGAAAAATATTTAACAGATATCCCTTGTTACTCATTTAAGCTGTCTACATCCTTACCTTTGGAAGGAAGCACTAGGGTGACATTCTCTAAAGGATGGGAAACTTAACAGTTACTGCTTTACAATTTTCGACATTTTATTTGCATACAGTTTCAGCATACTTGCAAGGATGGCATTTCTTAAAACTAGGCTTATTTAAGCATCTGAATGATCTTAAACTCTCAAGGTGTCCTGTCTAATAACTGCCAAGCAATGTCCTCATTTTCTGAACACTTATAAAATCAGTAAGTAGTGGGTATAAAATAAGATACGATAAAACCAGAGCCATGCATTATAACCGCACATAAGAAGCTGAAATGTACCAAAGAACTTTTAGCAACTTTTATGTAATCAGCAACAGCAAAAATTCTATCTAAATATTTTATTTTCTAATTTATTTTTTTTCCCACATTATGACTGATAGAAATCCAGAATTATTTTTTGACAATCACATACCTGATGTAAACATGGCATTAGGTTTTACTGTCTTTTCCCCATTTGCAGGTTGTTCTGGTGAACTTGTTGATATGCGTGGTACTTTTCTACACTGTGTACTATGTGGTCCTATCTGTGTGCTTCGCAGTATTCAGGTAAGATTTCCTTGTCTTTAGTCTAATATGCTAGCATACTGCAACTTGCACCAGGTAAATAAATGAACATAGGAGAAAAGATGACATGAAAAATGGAAAAGAACTATTTTATACTCAATAAAAGGACAAATTATATTCCCTTAGGAAGTTATTGATTAGCATGTATAGTGCCAAATGCCGTAAATAAAAGTGGGCAAGAGCAAGACCACAACACAGAATGGGATGTAGAGAGCTTGAAAAAGCCCAGAGAATTCCATTTGAAATCACATTTAAAAGCACCTATAATATGTCATATAATCACTAAGGCATTACTGAAAATGTCTGGCTAAATTTATTGATTCTTTTTCCACAGGATTAAAATGTTGGATGGTTTGGGACCTTTTGATTTTAAGACAAGTCCCTCATGGATTAACCCATATTACTTAGGTAACTGAAGTTTGTTTCTCTTTTTTTTCTCAGTCAAGGAAATAGACTGTATCTGTATATAAACTTGTCTTCCTTATGGATAGTATTTTAAAGCTGTTTCAGTAATACTAATGATTTCTGGTTTTTAACTACACTGCATTTAAATGCTTACTCATCTTGCCAGCACTTCTTACTTCTGTATTGCCACTTATCATTCAAGTGATTGTTAGGCTTTCCCTTGAGTTGTTCTTCTGATCTTGCATCATCTGAAGAAAACATGCTGCTTTGCCAGGATGCTTCATTTTCATTGCAGAACAATTACTTATTCTCTGTAAAGTTCCTCCACAAAGTTGTTAAATTTCATTTTCATACTGCAGTAAATTTCTTATGAATCATTGGGTCTAGATCTGAATAATAGGTCGCATTCAACTAATGGAAATTTTTCTTTGGTAATGCCTGAATACAGTGAGCATTGAAATTTCAGGGTTTGACTGTAGATCAACACATTGTTTTTCCTGTGGTATTTTTCTTATTTTTTACATTTTTTTAAACTGCTGGGTGAAAGATCCACAGTACAGTAGGAACTAATTAACCCTATAAAGAAAAGAATAAAACTGAAAGGCACAAAATGCTGCCAAAAGTGTACATTAAATACAACAAAAAAATAATGATGCTCTCTCTACTTTCAGCTACAGTAATCATAGGTATTATGTTACTGGAGCAGTAAAAACCCAAACAATTCCATTAAAAATGTGATTTTTATATGCCTGCATACGTAAAAAGAAGAACAAAGTGCATTTAGATGGAAAAGTATATGAATTACAAATGCACGATTATGGCCTGTTGTGTGGGAACTCAGGACTACAGCTAGAAGAGACATCACACGTTTTCCTTTCAACCCCCTGCTGTCCCAGGTGGCCACAAAGCATAAAGTCACTCTTTGCCCTAAAAGAGATTCTTTCCGATGCCATTACCCTCAATAGCAAGTAAACAGCCAAGCACCACTCCATTGCTGCGTCGAAGAGCACAGCTCATCAAATACCATGTGGGGCTCCCCACCCTTCCCAGCGTCGCTGCTCTGTGCCTTCCTGTCTGCCTCCCAGCCCATGGGGGAGGCACAGCTTGGCTATGCCATGGCTTCTGCAGAGCCGCACCCCACATCAGGGACGGGGCGTAGCACGGGCTTGGGCACCACATGGCTCGGCACACTCTGGAGGAAGCACCAGGTGACGGAAATGCGCCATTGCGTCTCTGAGAGAAGGAATGTTCTTCATCAGATGACTTTAATAGTCTCTTTTGGCAAGATAATTTAGTTACGACCACTTTGCTGGTAATGTCCATTCACGGTTTAACACAACACAGAGCTAGCTGCCGAGCATCAGGCGTGGTGAGAATGTGGTAGCTCCGGCAGCCTTGCTGTCAGCGCTGAGAAAAGCCAGGCTCCTGGTTGTGTGCACTGTGAGATCCATACGGATGGATGGCCTCTGCTCACCTTGTAGGCTCTCTGCTCTATCTCCCCTTGTACATCTTGTCTTTAAATTGTTCTGATATCTATATATATATATATATATTCTGGTATAGATCATATATATATATATATATGATGCAATGACATCAACAGGGAGAAAGCTATGAAGTTTCTTACCAAATATAACCCCTTAACCATACAACTCTCTTTTGGATGAGAAAAATTTGATCTATGTCAATATCAACCAAATCTATTTGGCACCATATGCAAAAAGTGTGGATGGCTCCTAAGTAAAAATTCTCATCTAGGCTATATAAACTGGTAATAATCCTGTCACTGGCCATAGTCCTGTAAATACTCATGTTTTTACATAAAAAACATAAGATTTTAAAGTGTACAGGCAAATCAGCATACAACCTGTGCAGATGTCTGAGGCAAAATTAGAAATGAGCTTTATAATGGAAGTGTTAGTGTTAATATTTGATCTTGTAAAAAAAATTTGCACAACCATCTCAGACATTTTAACTTCCTATTGCTATCATTCTGAATATGAGAAAAAGCCTTTCAAAACTGTATTTGGTGTAAATGTCCTATTTTCATTTACAGTTCTTGTGATATCATTGGAAATAACTTTCTTCATTTGTGGTCTGCTGTTTGCCTTGGTTGTGGAAGAATGGGTTTGGGATTATGCTGTAACAGTTACTATTATTCATATCACCATAACTTCAGTTGGTAAGTGGGTTTACCGCTAAATATATGCATAGTATCACAAGTTGAAGGATCAATCAGCTAGGATTCATCTACAGTATTACTGGACTAATTTATTTTTTCCTTCAAGCTAAATAAATATATCTATTTTCCATCCATTTGACTCCTGCATGTATTTAAATTCTGCCATTTAAAACAATTCTGGTTTTGTTGCAGAATTTTAAAACACTATTTTCTTGTAAAAAAATCAGAGTTTTAGTTCATAAACTAACAGTTCATATCAAACAGATCCAGCCTAGATACATTTTCAGTATCTGGGAAGTATGTTTTTCTCTAAACCAAGAAATCAATAGTTGTCCATGTCCTGATACTTTAAGATCTACTCATTAACACTTCAGGTCTAGTTCAGAGTAAAAATGAGGCTTGCTTCAGCAAAGCTAGTTCAAAGTTTTTAAGTTAGATAATTTGAACTAAATCTCATTGAGGAAAATAAAGCATTTTTCCATCGCAGCATCTTCTTTTCCTGAAACTTTTCCCCTTGAAGGAAAGAAAAGGAAAATAATTGGCTACTGTAAATGAGACTCATCATCACTTTTTGCCAGCACCTGGTAACCTACTCCCTCTTCTCATCCTGTTTAGCAGAATGCTGCTATGGCTGATTAGAAAATATAATTTAACCCCATCCTTGCCGGAGCCCATTTGGGGATGCTTTTCTCCTATACAATGAGCTTACTATTTTTATTCTAGAATTCAGAAATAGGAAAAATATGACTGACAAATTAGGACTCCCTCCCTACTACATAATAATTCATCTTCCATTTTCCAATGCTTTGTCCATTTGTCTTTTAGCACTTTATACAGAAGGGGACTCCCCAGTTCCTATGACAAGTTAAGCCAGAGACGAACGGAGACTTCATCTTAAAAAAATTAAGCATAATTTCTCATCTACCAAATTTGATTTCCTGGAATTTAAACTACTGTTGTTCCTTATGAATAACTGTTGGATTTAAATCAAGGAATTTACAAAAACTACAACAAAACCTGCTTTGTGTGTAATGTATACAGGAAGAGATCTTCTATCATTATATTAGATGGTGCATTTTGATGTCCAGACAACCACAGATTTGTTACTGTTTCATTCAGATGGCAAACCAAACCTCTGCTGGCTGACTCTGAGCTGCCAGCATATGCAGCATGCCTCCCAGCTCACTTTACTACCTCTACAACCCTGTCAGCTTTTTTTTTTTTGGGGGGGGGGGGAGCAATACTGGGTCCTATAACAGCCCTGCAGTCGATCCTACAGTGGAGATGTGGGTCAGCTTGCACGAGGAAAGGGCAAGTGCCTGCCACAGGAGCAAGCACGCTGTGCAATAGTGCTAACTTGCAGTGTGCAGCCCCAGCCTGTCTGTCATGTGCTGCATCACCCGTTAAACTGAAAATGGTAGGCAGCATAATTTATTTGGATTGCAGCAGTATATAGGCACTCTACCAGGGATCAGTGTCTCTGTTGTGCTAAACTGTGTACAATAATAAAAAAAGGCATTTCTTCCACAGAGAGTCTGAGAGCTTCATTTAGCACACACTTACTAGGTTTAACACTTGCTTTCCAGTGGGATCCCTCACCAGACTAAGCTTAATAGTATGGCCAAGTATCTGCATGATCAGGACCGAAATATGCATTTGCAATTTCAATAGATGTTAAAGTATATCATTTATGAAACATAACTAAGCAGACCTTTGATAACGTAATGTTTGCATATCCCCACCCTTATTGTTTAAAAATTTGCATTTCTCCTTTTCTTCTCCTTGCAGTTATGTCTGAATTCCCCCTGATGTTACACTGGTGGCTGGCATTAGGTATAATTACATTCTTTAAAGCTTAAATTGTTAGACTCTATGTAGAAAATTAGTATTTACAGTATGAACTGTTTCTATTAAATGTATGCTGTCTCACTAATTTGAGAATTGTCAACATTTAAAGAAGAAATATATGCTTTTCATTTATACTTCTTTTAATGACACAGGCAAGTAATGCTGGGCTAACATTTGCCTTGGCTTAAAAAAATCTTCTGTTTTAAGAGCAGAATGTACTCAGCTTATGTTAATCTTTTTAAGAGCAGACACACTCACAGTCTTGAAATAAAACATGATTAAGTCCTGACTAATCAAACTATCTCAGTTAATTCAGGTGTCAAAAAGACTGTTGTCCAAACTAGTCTTCCTTGGCACCCTTTATAATCAATGGAAAGAAACAGGCAGCTTCAGCAGCAACTTTTGCAAACACCATGCACAGGTACTTATGACAGATGAGATAAATCCCAGTCATCACATTTCCTTAGAGTGACTAGCAAACCTACATTTCTGAATGTTTAATTTTCTGTAAAATTAAAAGCATAGCTTTCTACTAGAATATATTATCAAATACTTAAGGGAAAGGGACTGTCTTCTGTTCTTATATGATGGATAACAAGGATCGACAGCTGCAGTAAATTGCTAATTGATGGGGACAGGCAAATAAATTCCCTGTCCTGGAACTGCTTTTTGCATTTGTGGGTGGTTAAAGCCTTGGGTAAAATGTTTGAATAGACAGGCCATTAAAAACAACACCAAAAAAAGATTAAAAGAATGTCTGTTTACAATTTTATTGTAACTTTTGTATCCCACTATAAAAATTAATATAAAACAGTCATATATTTTCTTTCAGGATCTGGAGTAATTTCAATGACTTGTGGAGGACAGATTCTGGCATACTGCTTGTTCAAAGACAACTTCATTTACCCAATTCTAGACAATTTTTGAAAAGGAAAATTAGAACTTGCCTTTATATTTATATGAATTCTATAGCTTCATTAACAACATAATTAAAATGAAATTAGAAACTGTCTAATTTTAAGGCTAATATTTAGCTTATTTGTATCTTACATTTGTTTTCAATGCTAATGTCATCACTTTTACCTGTTGTATGTACATTTTCCATTAAGCAAATTATTAGATACACTGTCTCTTTTTTTAAAAACAAATAAACCATAAGGAGCATAAGAGCAATGATGCAACACTCTTGCAAAATCCTACCAGGAAAAGGAAAAAAACAGATTTGAATTTCATGTTTTCAGGGTACTTGTTATCTACTGCATTTTATGAAATGCTGACTCTAATTTAGGCTGGAGTCTGACCTCTCACAAGCGCTGTAAAACTTTAAAGTCACCCTATCTGGCATAGATCACTGTAGGTTTAAAGCAGTCTGTACTGGCAAACCCCTGGCAAAGAAGGATCTGTGAACAGCACATAGCTCTGCATCTCTTTCTGTCTGAAAGCTCTGACCCAGAAGCTGCCCAAGACAGCAGCAGGCAGGCGTACAATCCCCAATGTTTGGTTGACCCCCTTGCTTCCAGGGATGCTACAGACAAATGTTTTCTATGATAGCTTCAGGCTATATTCTCTCTTTCGCTAATCATCCATTTATGGTCTGGCTGTGCTGGAACAAGGAAAGGCAAAGGCTACCTCAGCCACTTTTTTACATATCCTTTCTCCCCCAGCTGCAAGTGGCCAATGGCAAAGTGTGACTTTATGGGTAGTGGTAATTAAAAACAACAAACAAACCACAGTAGTAGCTTCAAGTAACTCTTTATCTCTTTAACTATAACAAAGTAGTAACAGGAATATTGCTAGAAGGCAACTTCATCTTCAACAGGATACCAGTGACTGGATTTAAACTGCATTTTGCTTAGAAGAGCAAGACTGGATTGCTGTTTGCACAGGAGTGCTATATGTTGCGTTTGCCCTAATCTCACTCAACAGATAATGCCTCTGAAGAATCTGTCCCCTGTTGATCTAATCAAACATCTTAAACTTTATTGCAAGTTTTACAATTTTCAATTAAGTTTCAATACTGAAAGCACAGACACAGTGAGAAGCATGTTTCAGAAGACTCCCAAAATAATGAGAATAATGAGTTTCTCTCACTCATGATAGATGTGTAAGTCATCTTAGAGACAAAACAGGTATGTAAATCCATAGCATTGAATAGACGTAGGACATAGACATAGGAACAACTTTACAAGTTGTTCAGCATAATACGCTACGTACTGAAGTCAGCAGAGATAATTCTGGAGAGTGAATTAACTGACCTGCACTGATCAGTGGTCTGAATCATGAATCATTTTTAGTTTGATGGGTTTGTATCTCTAGAAACATTAGTATGCAGATGACTGACTGGTATTATATGTTTGAAAATGTTTGCACATTTCTTCCAGATTTGTTTCAGTTCAGAACTATAAAAATGGATAGGAAGTACCATCTAATGTAAATTCATACCTCTGCCCTCATCCTCACACAGATTGTGTAGGTAGTGTGCCATGTGCAGAATTATGAGTGGATTAGATATTAAGTTAATCCACGGGTGGAACAAGTTTCTATTTTTAACCTGACAGGATTTTCCTCTACATGTGTCAGCCTAGCTACAGCTTGTAGTAGCTCTGTTGCCTAGTCTTGACATTTTTAACTTTTGTTTTCTATTTAAAATCTTAAATCACCAGCAAGAGATACCTTCAGGCTAATATGAAGAGTGCTTTAGTCCCAGGAATTCTCCAAAGCACATACAACTAGGCCAGTGCTAGAAAAATAATCACAGCAAGAACTCTATCGGGCATTAAAAGCCTTAGTCCAGCTATTAAAGTGTCATTAGCTTTTTGCATTACTTTCATATATGGAATGGTGAGAAAATTTCAACATTATTTATTTCATCTTTTCCATCACTTTTATGTTGAGCATCAATGGTAAATATTACACATAATGTTCGAAGTATAGAAAAAGTTCATATTATAGAAATAAATATTCATCATGTAAGCAATAGGAGCTATGTCTGTGCAGGCATCACCTGGTTAGGAGCCTTCAGAGATAATATCTAATACTGTGTGATATCTACCTGATACACCAAAATGGTACTTCTGAATATGACAAACCTGGCTGTTTCTGGAACAATAATAAAGTGACCCACTTAAGCAATTTGCACATGACTAATTGATAACAGTCAAGACACAGGTGGGAAGGAAGAGCTGCTGGAGGAAACAAAGGGTGTTGTATGTGTTTCACAACAGACCTGCCAAAGGCTACAAGAAAAGACTGCTACAGAAAGCAAAAGGAAAACAGAGAAAACAGCAACAGGGACATGTGTTTGAAAAAAAGGCCCAATGAAGGCAAGAAACGAGAAGACAGAAATGGACAAGATCAGTGAAATCTGCAGAGTGACCTTGTAGCACTAGAGTCTCATGACATGAGACTTGCATGCCACTTATATGCCGCAATCTGTTTTTCTGCTGATGTATATACATGACTGTAGGAAAGGTGGTCTCTATAGTTACTACTATAATCTGTGATGTTATGCCTGCGGCTCCTGCCCCAGGATTTTCAGAATTCTTTGCTCTCTGACCCAGCCAGGCACAGGAATATCGTCTAATTTGGTGTGGGCTCGCTGTTATTTAACCCCTTGTGGTAACAACGGTCTAGGAGTCATGAGTTTGCACAGGTATCAGTGAGGGTGTAGACAGTCTAGAATACATTACAAGCAGATGGACACTTTATCCACTTCCAGGCAGAGTTTGCCAGAAAGAAAGCTAGAAGTTGCAAACATTAGGTACAGAAATCAATGGAATAGTACACAAATGACATGCACCGTACTTAGAGGCATTTTAAGATTTTTTTTTCAGAGGCAAGAAGCTCCTTTTCATCATATCCAACCACCTACTGAGACAGATTATAGTTCTCAGTTCAGCCCTCTCTCTAAAAGGCTCTGCATTCATTCTTGTTCCAAATGGTGAAGTGTCTTACTCGTAACAAAGAACGTGACTGAAATGGTTTTTTGGAGACTCTAAGTGTATATTCCTAGGCTAATAGTACTGCCTTCAACATAATGTCAAACTGTAAACCAATTCAAAAACTTGTTCTGTGACCAACAAACTAACTCAAATGCATAAAAGCAGCCAAATGTCAAACTATGGAGTACAGACAACATAATGATTTTTGGTTGTCATTTTTTGTAAAAATATAGGTTTAAATACTTATCATTTCCTAGTCAAGTAAAGAGCTGGTTATTCAAACTAAGCCTGTCATTTTTCCACCTCTGTAAATTGCTTGATCAACATTTCCATCTCTTTTGTATTCAAACTTCAAAAAGCAAGCAAAACAAACCCTTACAGTATTCATTATTTCTGTATTCCTAAAAATACCAACAACTGCTGCACCAATAAATACAGAAAACACAGTATGAATAATACTGGATCACCAGCAATGGGTAGATGAGTCACCTGACCACAGCCTCCTATGTTGGATATTCATGCACGGGATTCCTGTGGGCCGTAGTCTCTTGACTAGAAATGCACATTGTGACTGAGTGAGCTTCGTTAAACCAAGAAAAGATGTGAAAGCCTGACACTTTCTTCATTCCATCGTCTGGTATGTATGTTGTCACACCATAAAGTTAGATCCTTGTTAATCTCCACAGGTATTAAAGCTTTATTTAAATATTTTGTATCTTCCAAATGTGGCTGACTTACTTAGAATATTTATTTCTTGGCCTAAGAGCCTGTGTAATGATCCGTCTGCTTAGTAATGGCTAATACTCTAATCTCTCCTTTTTGTGAGCTAATCACAGCCCCAGACAGCAAGCACTCTCTCATTAGATGTCAGAGAGGATAAAGGTCTTAGGAGTGGTTATAAAATTTGATGGTGTAATTAATACCTTTATTATTGGCTTTAAACCTTTTAGTGTGAGGCTATGAATTTAAGACGCAGACCCGTGTCCCAACCTCTTGACTGCTCAGAGAATGATATGGATCCCTTCAGGTACACCTGGATAATTATGCCTGTGTTGTAGGGCACGCATGCTCTGTGATGGACTTACAAGTACCTTGCAGTCACCTCCCAGTTCATACCCTCAGGTTTCTTCTGCCTTCAGGGGTGAAAGAAGGGAAAGATGTGTGCTTGGATGTCATCCTGACATGTAGTTGTAGTGTGGCATTGGCTCGGACTGGGGATTTGGGAGGTGACACTAGGGCACCAACTATGGACAACCAAAATCGAGGAAAGGCCTTGGCCCCAATCTTTTAAGGTTGCCTATGCCTAGAAAACAGTCGCAATCAAATATAAGGGTGATGGTTGTAACTGCAGCCTTTAAGAAATATGCAAGTTCCTTTCAGTCTCTTGCTGTCATTGCCCTAAATCAAAGACAGTCACAGCCTGTCCATTACCGTTCTGTATTTTCCAATGACAATAAATCCTAATATGAGATTATTTGCTGTGGATTTGCAAAGTGATTTGTAAACAAAGGGTCCACTCCTGCTTCCAACAGCAAAGATCCCATTATCTCTATTGGAGCAATGTTCTACCAACCAAAGGACCACTTATATGTACCCAGACCCTCTCTCAGAGAGATCTTGTCACCAGATTTTCAGCATCAAAAGCAGAAATGTTTAAATGAAACATGGGTGATAGCAAAATGCTCAAATATATTAAGAATTACCAATTTCCTAGCAGTCTTCAGACACCTTTGTACTGAAATTACATCTGCATCAGTAGCTTTCAAAATACACTGGAAAAATGCTTCAACTCGCTTCATAAACACAAAGATGTACCATTAAAAATGACAATAAAGATCAATGTGTTTGCTATTTCATATGGTATTAACTGAAAAAAATTAGCCAAATTACATAAGCAAATTCAACAGCAAATCATATTTATATTAATTTGAATTTAGTATTTAAAATTAATGTGAATTCTAAGGAATTGTTTTAACAGTACTTCACTGGAAAATTATAGTGCATCTTATGAAAGTGGGGAGTATTCCTCAGCACACTCCCACGAGAGAGAAGGGCAGGCAGTGAGTGGCAAAGGTGGAGGGAAAAGGCTGTTTCAAGAATGCAGCTGCTTCAATACCCAAGAAGAATGAAAGAGAACTCATAGGATATGAACCAACTTACCTAGCTGGGAGCAACTTTCCATTCTAATGAGTGATGTGCTAGTAACTAGGTCCTGGCAAAATTTTTCAGTAAATCATTGGTACACAAAAATTCGTTTTAAGACAGCCAAACCATCTATGAACACAGTTAATTGAGTTTTGCTTGAAAAAGAAAAAAAGGTGAAGCACCTCAATGCCTTTTCATTTCAGTCCCATTAGATCTCAGTTGTTCAGGTCAGACTCACAAGGGTACCAACAAGAAGAAAATGAGAGGTTGCTATTACAGCAGATACATTCAGATCTAAAGCAGTAAACTCTCTAGATTGAATTCATCAGTCAACTGTTTGGTGTGCCATATTTTCCAGCAGCTTTTTAAGCATGCAACCCTTGCTTTAAGTAAATTTTATTTTCTGAACATTTGCCACTGAATCATTTAAAGAAAAATGCAAGTTGTAATTGAAAAGCAACTACTGTTTTCCATTGTCAGGAAATGAAACAACATCAGGTCTTCAACTTCTGAGAAAATAAAAGCAGTTCTGATTAAAACCAAAGTTGCATTAAACTGAAATTTTCACATAAAAATCTGTATAGACTAGAAGGTATTTTTATTGAAAAATATATTCCCAAATGATAATGTTTCATAACTTATTTGTTGTATGTATTTTTAGAATGTGTTATGTATCACTAGATAACATTTGCAGACTGTTCCAGTTGCCGAGGTAACTATGTTATTTTAATGATCAGTGGAGAGGATCATTATGTAAAACATTATGTTAATTTCAAATGCAGAAAATTGATGTCTTGCTGTTACCTTGAAGCTGTACCTTTTTTTCCTCCCACAAAGTGCCTTTTTCCATGAAAATTAATGGTATAGCTAAGGGCTCGAGTATCCTTTTCATACTGATTCAGGTTGCCTTTGGAGGCAAGTAAGGTAAAAATGACACCTGACAACCAACTAACAGCAGATGAACAAATTTCAAACACCATAGTTTGCACAGAAAAAGTATAGGAAAAAATGTTCCATATATTCTTAACTAATACACATAGACAGTTTGTGGGAATTTTAGGAAGGTACATATCTTACATAACTTCATTTTTAACTTTGAAATATATTATTGCTTAGTTAAGTAAAGCAAATTAGAAAGAACATGTAAGTATTGTTTATGATTAAGTAAATAAAAGTATTGTCCATGATACAGACCAACTGATGAAGAGATTCAAAAACTGACATTAAACTTCTGTTGCTTTTATTGGATTAAGTATCTACTAGATTACTAGATTATACCAGCAGTATAAACGCCACACATTTATGATTTTATTGCAATCAAAAGCTCTGAGGCTGCAGTGAGAACCCTGCTGATGTTAGTAGTCCATGGTGTTTCTGTTCTCTCAAACCTGCTTTCTCCATCAAAAAAAAAAAATCTGTAAATTTGAAAATTATCAAAGCTAAGTCTCACACAAATTCTAGAGCTCGTAATGACAAGTGTTGCTATAGCACACCAGCCTCACAAATGCAAATTGTCTCAGGCTACCAAATGCAACTCAGTTTTGTCACCAGAATCTTCTTTTGCCTCTTCTCTGGAGTTCTGCCTACAGATTGTGTTAAATTATGAACGCTTCGTTCTCTAGGTGGAACTGGATGCTTTTATGTATTAGAACTTGATATGCTGAAGACATCTGAGAGCTCCTATATTCTCCTGACACTTCATCATAATCACCCGATCCATTTTAGAGTCAGTGAACTCTTCTGCCAATACTCAAAGTGCATTTTCATGGAGACTGTATTTATATGGACTGTACCTCTTCACGGAGCTTATTCAAATCCTTTCCCAAGGATCTCCTCTGCAGGCAAAGCTCTGACTTCAAAAGGCAGTAGCTCCTTCTCAAATTCTTTACCCATAATTACACCTATTACATTGGTCTTCTTCTATTTCAACGTCACTACCCCAACAGGCTTTTCTGACATGCTGAGATTTGCCAATTTGTATACACTCCAACTGAGGACTGAAGCTGAAAATGTAAGAATGTAAAAAAACAGAATTGTACTAAATCAACTAGATACTGTAAAAAGATCAGACAATGATACAGCTGGGAATAAGCCACATATTAACTAAGAGGATTAGGAATTAATTTCCCCCTTCCAACAGCTTATGCCTTGCTTGTCCATTATGTGTGACCAAATATCTTATCCTGAAAAGCTTTGCTTTCATCCTTAGCATGGTGAAAATAGTGGGCTAAATTTTCAATCCTTGGAATGATTTAAAGCTTTCTGATGGGTAGCTTTCTGCTAGAAAATGCTGATTACACAAAATCTAAAAGCTTCAAGGAAAAATATTCTTTTTGTAGAAATTTGTTGACAGAATATAATCTATACACATTATTCTGTTGACTACTGAAATACAGCAGAACAGGATGTAAAAAGAATAATGTCAAACAATGGAATAAAGCGAAGCAATACTGAAACAAAACTCCTGAAGTGTATGTTTTATTTCAAACATTTTGATAGGTTCTTTTAGAAACTGTAATACAGACTTTTCAGAATTTTTGTTTCATGGGAAGTTTAAATTCTTGCAGGGAAAAAAAAAACAAAAAAATGAATATGTCAGATCACTTTTTAGTCTAGTAAGGTGATTCATATGTTTTTGGGAACAAGCATTTTGAATTATAACAGCATTGTAGCTACAGCTACATCAGATTTTTAATCTTTTTGCAAACAAATTTGTTACATGAATAAATACAAGCACAGAATTAGCAAGTAAATATTAGTTAAGGAATGCTAGCGAGAAATAATGAATTTTAAAAAGAAATATGAAAGGGGGCATCATTAAGCACAAAAAAGAAGTCAGCTGTGTTAAAACCTGCTCGAGGTAAAACATTCTGCCTCTGCTCCACTGGAGCAGGGCTGTAAATAGTATAGAGAGCAGTACAGAGCATGAGAACAAGTTAGCTAAGTGAAGGGAACGTATTTTGGACCTCTAATTGGCATGAGGTGAGAAATACAGAAAGTATAGTAAGAATTTATAAAGAGTAAAATAATGACATTGATGAAAAACAACAAGCTTAAGGATATGGGATATAAAACTGTATGTACAATGGGCTAAAAATATTGAAGTTGCAATATTCAGCCACTACAAAAAAAAAAAAAAAGAATCTATTTTAACTGTCCACATCATCTCCTGTATGTTTACAGAATCTCTGTATTCTGATTCATCAGCAAAAACCAGACTTTTCTCACAAGTCTGATACTGTCAAGAACATGCAGACAGAAGGGATTAGAGACTACAGCAAACCACAAACTGAGTTAAAATTCTTACCATCTATGGGGATTTCCAATCAGTTCTTCCTAGAAAAACTGAAATACAATTTACAGTAGCCAGATTACTTCAAGAGGGTGCAGTGACTGAATAGTAACTTGCAGGTACAACCTTCTAATTTATATCAAGTATTTACGTTGTATCTTTGTAGCACTACTTACTTCTAAGCTATCCACAGTCCCCAAATACTTCCTTGTGAACTGGAAACATTTAATGTACTTTGTTTCTGAGTATCACTAATTTGAATGTTATCAACCCAATGAAATGCTTCCTTACAGTAAGTCATTAAACCAAGCATTCTAAGCCATAAAATACAGCATACATTTTTGTTTGCAGCCTTTCTTCATACAAGTTAATGTGTGCATTATGATAATCTTTGAATTATATGTAGTACATACTACTTTTTCAAGAGTCTTGTCTGGTTCAGTGTCCAGGGTGTATTCACAGGAAGGGGACAATAAGGCTGAAAAGATATCCTTAATTTGGGGTGCACCAGAAACTAAGTAATTAATATTCATAGATTTGAAAACCTGGGAGTTACTGTTCTGATCATCTGCTCTGTGATCACGTAGGCCGATGCCCGCAGCAGCAAAGACCACAGAGCTTTTTCCATAACCCAAATCAAACTGAGGCAGAGATTGTTTACATGTGGAAGTCATCCATAGTAGAGCTAAAATTTGGAGAGATCCAAGATCCGGTAGTGCTTTATATAAATCGTTTCAGTGTTTCAGTACCCTTACGGTAACACAAAAGGTGTTTCAATTGCTCCCAGCCAGAATTTGTCTAGCTTCTGCTTCAGGCCTTTCGTTCTTCGTATGTCTTTGGTAAAGCACTCTCTGCCATGACAGATCCTCCTGCGTAGGTGCTTACACGCCATAATCAAATCACCTCTTCTTCCCCCGTCCTCTGCTGAGCCGAACGAGGTGAAGACCTCACTTTGGTACGGCGAGGCGGGTTTGCCCAGACCTGCAATCCTTCCCCACTCAGCAGCCTTTGAAAGAGCCCGCAGGCACCGTGCAGGTCTCAGCCGTGCCACACGCAGGGATAGGACCGTCTCCCTACTCCCGTGGGGAGCTTCCACCCTCGCACGTCCCAGCCTCTACACCCCCACACGGCGCAGGGTGCCCGGGCCGCCGGCCCACACGCCCGCCCACCCCAAGCGCTAACACCCCCCTGCACCTTGCCTTCCTCCCCGGCGCCCCCGGCCGGGGCGCTGGGCGTCCCTGTCCCGCCCTCAGGGGAGAGGTGCGTCCGCCTCAGAAGAAAGCCGAGACCCTGCCGGCCTCCCCGGGTCTCCGCCTCGTCCCGAGGCGCGGTCGTGGCGGGACGGCCGCCCCAGGGCACCCCCCGCCGAAGCCAGGCCGCTCAGGGAAGCCGCAGGGCCCGACCCCAGCCCTCTTGGCCCGCCGTACCGCCGCCCGCCCTGTCACGGCGGCCCCGCCGCAGGCCAGAGGCGAGCGGAGTGGAGGGAAACGGGCGGCCGGCGGGCGCCCCGCCGGCCCCAGGGAGGGGCGTCCCCCCCGCTCTTCCCCTCACGGAGACGTGGCGGGAACACGGCCGCGCCGCCCTCAGCCCCGCAGTGACTCAGCGGCCGCCCCTGCCGCCCGGCTCCCCGCGATGGGAGCGCTGGCCCCGAGCCGCCGCTGTGCGCTACCTCTCTGGAGG
>JANZLQ010000086.1:21932082-21960015 GCA_026212715.1 Elanus axillaris | reverse complement strand
GAGGGAGGGAGCGTGTCGGCTCCCGCAGCCGGCAGCTGACCCCGCCGGCCGCCTCCACGCGCGCGCCCTGCGGCTTCAGGCTTCTGCCAGGCGGCCGTTGGAGCGCGTCTTGCGGCGCGGCGGGACGTGGAGGCGCCTTGGTGGAAAATACCGGTTACTGGCCTGGAGTCTGAAGAGTTGATGTCCCCGCAGTACTTGGGTAGCGTAACTGTAACAGCGTGGGTTAGACAAATTGCGTGTGTCTTCTTTTATTTCTACGGCTTCTGACAGGATACATTAATTACTAAGGCGTTTTTCACAGTGTCATCTATTCTGACTAGAATTTAGCGGATAAATACAAATATTTTGGCGTTGAGTGGTGAGAAAGCAAAAAAAAAATGAGCAGTCCTGGTGATGTTCCACTTGCATTTTGTTGAATCACAGTTTTTGTCCTGTATATGAACACCTAATGTGCATCAAAAGACTTGATTGAAAACATAAAGAAAACGTATCAAGAGGGAGCATACGTTGAGCCAAAAATTTAATTTCTCAAAGCAGTGATGGTTTTGTGCAGCATTTTCACATAAGGCACGGCAGCTCTGGGAACTGATTTCGTTAGATAAATTTTTGCAAGTTAGCCATAGGAATGAGTGGGAAAAATGGCAATTGATTGTACTGGAAGTTTTTATTGGTATGCTTTAAGACTTGACTCCTAGGATATCTACAGTCTGTAGGTATTTTTTTAGCAATTACTAAAATAATAATAACTTCGGCAGGAATTGCATGAGAGAAGCATGTAATGTTACCAGTTTTTAACCTGCACTTTCCAATGGGATGTTTCAACTGCTAAACCTGTTTAACCTATTCTGCAAGCCTGACCAAAATCACAGCACTAATTTTATAAATTTGTGCAGTTTTATGCTGCCATTCCTGTGCTGGGCAAATAGAGAAGGAAGTCAAGAAGAAAAATTACCTGCCAATTCCTTACGCCTGCTTCTCTTCTCTTGTCCTCCTCTGAACAGTGGTTATTTGTTTAGCAGCGTATTACTGCTGGTTTTGAACAAGAGCTTCATGGCTCTATTTGCTTTATAAACATCAGACAAAAAAAATATCAGCCTCAAAGACTTTATAATATAAAGGGAATTAGGACAGTGAATAATGCACAGATGGGGGAATGCAGCAAAGCGATAAAAGTTACGTTCTTAAACCAGTAGCAGCATGTTCACTGTCAAGTGTTTTTAGGTATGATGAGAAAAGATGCAAATAGGCTAACAAGTTTACTAAACTTAAAGGAAGTTCTTCTCATGCTGGATGAGCATCAAGGTGTTGAGAAAGTAGGATGAGCCTATCTGAAAATTTAATAAAGGCATGGCCAGTGGCCTGGCTGAAGGCAGAATTCAATTCTTTTAGTAGTGAGTGAAAGAAGTCAATAAAATTAGGGAAGATGTTACAAAGTCCAGCAGTTTGCTTTTATAGGAAGAGTAGAGCTATTGGAGATGTGGCTCCAAAGGGACTCAGTAAATGCAACAGGCGAAGAACTGAATATTACTAGTCCTGAATGAATGTGAGTTAGGATAAGTTTATTTTTGTCAAAACTAAATAAGAGGATAGATACCTCACTGAGTATTGCTAGAGTTGTAAATAGTGGCAGTATCTGACAGGACATAAATGAGCAAGAGGTGTTCCCTGGAACCAGTACACATCAGCGAGATAGTGTGTATTTGCACGCAGAACAGATAGGGAAGGGCACTCGGTCATCTTTAGTGAGTCTGCAGGCTTTAAAGTGCAGCTTGATTTTAGCAAAAACACATAATACTTTTGTCCATCTGCATTCACAAAATCATGACAGATCAGTGATGGTTGTTTCAATCCATGCCAGTCAGGCATGATCAGCTACTATTGGGCATTGCCATCTGCTTATTCTGTGCCTCCATTAGCAAGTGACCAGCAATGTAACAATGAACCCAGAAAACAGTAAAGTAGAAAAGAGAGTGTATACATATGGTATTATCTGACGTATTCTTGAAATACTGTTATTTCTGATTAAACCATTTTAGTAGGTTTCTGGCTAGCCATGCAATATTATCTTTTTCTATACGTGAGGATGGAAATAGTTAAAAACCAATTAACAGCAAGGAGACTGAAAACCAAGCTGTTCGACTGATTTAAGAATAGTGAGGTAGTTGGTGTGCTGGAAAAAATGCTTATCATCAGCATTGTCCCTTTTTCTCCCCCCAAGTGCAGCATACACAGGAATGCTAAGGGTCAGTTGTTATCTTTGTATTCCATGGTCCATGAATTGGATTTTAAGGTTCTGCCATAGTTAAGTGAATAAATATTATGCTAATATGTCATAAGAAAAAGATATTTGAATGTGAAAAACTGTACTTAATAAATTCATAAGAATACAGTTTGTGACAAGATTAGACTATGCCAGTAAAATAGTACACTGGGCAGCCCAAACAATTACTATAATCAGATCCTTAGAGAATCATAATTATGCCGTTAATTGAGTACTTACTGAAAACCAGATAATTAATTCAAATCACTGTAGGACTTGCACAGTTAGCAGAAATGTGGACATCATAGGAATCTGTCTTACCTTTGAATTTGACACCTTGAAAAATGTAGGATCCCGAAGCTACAGGAATAATATTATAACCCTGGGCACTATACAACTGTTCTACAAAAAGGCCTTTCTGAAAATCAGAAGTAAATACATTGAAATACAGTACTTATACTGGCTAGAAGAAATTGTGTAGCAGTACTTGTTTTCTTACACTTACCTTGACTAATTAGCCCTTATACAGGATGGTTCTGTATCCATTTAAGTCCCATTCAGCTCAGTCATAAACTTCTGATTAGTTTCAGTCAGACAAAAGCAGGCTCACTGAATGGGAATGGATCAGCCAAGAAAATAATTGTAAAACCACTAAATTATGTTCTCAGCAAGGTGAGGTGTTTTCATATAAATATACTGTATGTAATTATCTCTTTGTAAAGATTGCGCACCAAGTGAAAGGCAAGCAGCATACAAAAAATGAGATGAGCAGTGATTCTTGAGAACAGACAAAGGAGACAGCAGTAGATAGAGCAGCTCCCAAAGGCAACACTGGGCAACACAAGCAAACTAAAGACAAAGATGTAGACTTATGAATGTAAGACATTCATGAGGGGAGTGAACGTTCGATGCTACCAAGGACATTTCCACAGTAAATTGTATAGCAGAAATTCAAACTGAAGTATGGCTGTGGTAGTTCCTCATTTTAGGAAATGAAAATTATTAAGCTACATAGGTGGAAAAGAGCAGTCCCATGCTTGAAGTGCTTTTTTGGAAGTTCAATATTTGTTATGAATTAATTATCTGTTTCTATAACCTGCCTCTGAAAGTGGTCACATGAAATCCAACACGATTGTTAAGTGAAGCAGCAGCTAATAAGACAATTTTGGAGTAGTCATGAGATGCGTGCTTTTATATGTGAAATTTTTACATCTTTAAAAAGTTGGCCAGCAAATTTAAAATCTATTAATACTGTCAGTCACATCTTCGTTCCTCCCTCTGCTTCCAATGTCTTTACACTCACCAATAGGTCTCACTTAGGTTGTGCAGGCTTTGGTATGAGCATGGACTTAAGGATCTGCTTAAAAATCCATGATCTGCGTCTGCATGGTTCAGGATGTGGCCAATGGACTGAATCCTACCTGAGGAATGTTTCTAGCTGGGCTGGCACATTCCTCTCAAAGGAGCCTGGGACCAAGAAGTTTGGACAAGACATTACCGCTCCAGTACCTCAGCGTGTGGCTGTGCACGGTTAGCTTGAGGAGGGAGCTGAGAGGAGAGAGAGGATGAGGAAGCGGAGGAAGGAACATAAATTTGTCCTGCTTAAAGGTCCAGAAAAGGTTGAAGCTGCTGATGTTGCTGTTGCAAAAAACACACAGTCTGGACCTCTTGGTTCAGCATCCCTGGCTACCATACTTGGGACAAAGTGTTTCCCTGTGAAACTTCTTTTTCAGAAGTTTCTTGTCCATCTTAGAGCACCCCAGGCTTGCTCTTGCTCTTGCACTAGCATACAAATGGTTTGCATGGACCACTGGCTGGTCTTTGATTCTTAACAACCCCTCCTCCCCCTTCAAAGCCATAGGTGTACTTGTACATAATTTTCTTTCATTTGTAAAACAATTAAACTACTGGGACACATAGACCTGAAGTGGCTTCTGTTGTTGTCTCGGTTACTTCTGAAGTTCTTGAATTCATTGTCTTTTAGAAGCTTAATATATCTTCAACAAAAGTTTCTTTTTATATTTAACGTAGCTACTCTCTGTTGCTTCTTCTAGCATAGTGTAGGAACATACCATAGAAGTATGCCAGGTTGGAATGAACTTCCTTGCTCACTGAGTGCTACCTTGTGGCTTATAAAAAAGCGACCATCTCTAATCCATTTCATAAACATACTGAGCTTTTTTAAAGATTAGGTTGTTTGTCCTTCTTGATGGGTGTGCTGGAACCTTGCTCCTCTTCATATTTAGAATTGGATTTCTAATTTTCAACCTACAGTTGCCAATGGGAAGTTTCTACACATTTCTTTTGTATCAACATTGTCAATTAACTTAAATGGATTTTCCCACCCAAGATATCTATGTTTATGAGTACTCGCAAACAGCAATTTTATTGTTGCCTCTTAGTTGCTCATGCTGAGTAGATCCTGCTCTTTCCCATGTGATTGTCCATGTCTGAATACATCTTTCTTGATTGTGAGTGATCAGAAGTGACACTATAATTTTAAGTAATGTCTGATCAATGTCTGTAATGATATTAAAACTCTGCTATCTAGCCTGATATAGCTAGATATACATAGGACTGCATATGCCTTTTTTATTGCTGTACTACACTGTGTCTGATGGTTGCATTATGACCAATTAATATCTGCCATTTCAAACTGATGAGTCCCCTGGCTTATAGCATAAAATCTAGTTATTAAGTCTATTAAATACATGAACTTGTGTCTCATTTTTATTTTTCCAGTCCTTTTATTCATCCATTTTTCCGGTATGATGTCCTGGACTTTCTCTAAATTGATAGCCCTAATTTCATACTATCAGTAAATTTCACATTTTTCTTCCTGTGCCAAAGTTATGAATGAAAATATTCAATAATAAGATCATTAATAAGAGGAAATCTTGAGAAATTTTAATAGGAAGACTCCCTTTTCCCCAATTAATCAGTTCATTTTTTCAGTGTAATGTATTGCTGTCTCTTTTCAGCTAAGCCTTCCCCAGTTTACAAACTTGCACTGCTCCCAATCCCGTTTGTGTAATTGTGTATGTAGTTATATTCCTTATGTGGTACAGTATCAAATGCAATACTGAAGGCCGTATAGGTTAGATCTGCTGCAGTCCCCCATCTTCCATGCAAAAAGTTGTTTTGTACCAAAATCTGTATTTGCCTTGGTAAAGCCATGTTGTATTTTATCCCAGGTTTCCATTTACCTCTGTGTCTCAAAATATCCTTTCCTCTGAAGTTCTTAAAAAGACTTGCATGCTATCGAGCTCAGAGTAACAGGTATAAAGTTGCCAGTTTTTCTGTTTTTTTTTCTCTGAATTGTATTTGTTATGTTGACATTCTCTGGTAATGTGGCATCACCTGAGCTGATAGAATTATTTAATTGCTTACTACTGAATTCATAGGTGAATTGTTTCAATATTTGGGGCAGGAGATTATCTATTCTGCCTGGCTTAATTTTACCAAACCTTAAACACTCTGCTTCTCTCTGGAATGCAATTTAGTGTTATACACACATTTTCAGTAGTTGTCTGGCTTTTGTTGTCATTCTCCTTACAGAAGATCGAGTGAGAAAGTTTTGGGGTGGCCATGCCAACTTTATCTTTGATCTCAACTCCATTCTTACTGTGCAGCAACCTCACTGGAATTTCATTTTTCTTTTTCTTTCTACTGTCAAAGAATAGTATACATTTATTTTAATTTATATTGCTAGGTCTCAGGACTTAGCTTGACTTTTGGCAATTCTCATTTTATCCCTACACTTTTTGACCTCTAAGATAGAGCTTCTGTTCTGCTGTCAGTCCCCCTCAATCATTTATTGTAGTTTTTTTGCTCATATCTTATACAGTGTTTAGAAAAATCCATTTATTCTTTTCAACAAAAGATACTGCACACTTGTGAATTACCTTTATGGAGCTGCCGACTCTTTTTTTTCAGAGGATACTGAATATCTGAGAAGCCCATGGCGAGGCTGTAGAACAGAATGCTCGAGGTCTTAGTCTTGGGGATCATCTATGTGTAAGCCTGAACTCTTATTTTTGTTTAAAAGTGACATAGGATGAAAAAAGGCATGCACTCTGCAAAATGCTTTTAGTAACGACATACTATTTAAAGTAGTCAGTTCAGCTCATTTTGACTAAGTAGGATTCCTGAATGATTGTGTATCAGCTCTGCAAAGATGTTACCTTCTTCCATCAGCATATTTGGCTTGAAAAGAGGGTATTTGTTCATTGCTGCTTTGAAACAGCTTAAACCACTTTCTGACGAATCTATGATAAATGACAAAAAAATTTTCAAAGTTAATTAAGAGTGCCCATCCAACAGTTTTCACTCAATTAAACTTGAATAGCTCTTTGGCTAAAGATGGCCATCACTGATGTTTTGTTATCATTTCATTTCTCACCATTCTGCTCCATGTGATACCTCCCGGAAACCACACAAAGGCAGGAGGATTGTCAGAGTCCAGGAAACATAACATAGGGCACTTGCTGTTTCAGGTTTTTGCCAGGTGCAATAGAAAGGAAAAGAGACACTCATACTGTTTGGAGGTGGAGGGTGACCCTTGCCACCAATGAGAAGGCTGGCTGGCAGATGTTTCTCAGACTGCATCCTCTCTTTCTGATACTGTCAAGCCAGATGCAGCCCCAGCTGGGTGGCCCATGTGGTGGCTTTTCCAACATTGGAAAGGAGATGGCTGCATTAGCTGTGTAGTCATTTCCCTCATTCTGTTAGGGAATGCAATAATAACTCTGCAGCATACACATACACCTTCATTCCCTCACTCTTACTGCTCAGATGCTCATTTCCTCCAATCCTTCCTGATGTATCCTCTCAGCAAAACTGACTGCAGTAAGTAATTGGAAAGCCTAATATTCCCATTTATTTTTTTGCCGCAAGAGTGTTCAATAGAATCATTGGATACTTGATTCCTATCATGCAATAAGTCTTTCTCAGCCTCGTTCCTCCTTTGTACTTTCAAAACCACCTTCATAGTCTCTGGCCAAAAAAAGGAAGCCAGTGTGGCCATCACAGTCCATCAGCTTGGAGGGAAGGGCAACATCACTTGAATAATTTTTCTCTGCAGCATAAAGATCAAAATGGGAAACACTGCAGCATAAAGTAAGCTTTGAGAAATCAGAGATTTAAAGCAGGAGCTTGAAGTACAGTGAAAATTATTAGAAAATCCACTCAAGAAAATAATGCAGGCAAGCACATTTTACTTACTAGAAGCCAGCAACCCAGAACAGCCGTTAGCCACTATGTGTCCCACTGGGCTGTGGGAATTTGAATAGTTATCAGGTGGAGTAATTAGAAACTGAGCAATTTTGTGGAATTACTGATATGTAAGTCAAGCAATTTTATGGCAAGAAGTTGGTGATGTTGTAAAAAAATGGTATATATTTGCAGTTGTAAAAAATATACTTCCCAGTGAGTGCAGTAACAAATAGTGAGAGAAAAGAAATGTGTGCTAATCAAAAATGTCCACCCAGGCCTAAACATAGAATGCAAGAAAAAAACAAGTGGCAACAATGACATTTGGAGGCAAGCTCAACATAAACATGTCCGGCAAAAATGAAGTAGTCATAGGCATTCAATAAATTTAGCAGTTTTAAGAACAGAAACCCTCATATTTCCTGTCCTCCCAAAAATAAGGTTAAAGTTGAGGCAGATATTATTTATGAAGTTAAAAATTATGTTTTTTCTTCCTTATGGCCAGTCAAGCCTGGACAAAGATAATTTTTCTTATTTTGTTTGATTCTGTTTTGTTTAATACTGTTTTCAGAGTTGGAATGTCTGTAGGTGGTGGGGGTGGCAGATCTCCTCATGATCTGGGCAGGGTCATGCACTGACATCATGGACTTTACCATAATTCCCAAGGCAAAACCAAATGGCCTAGGGATTTACGCAAAGCGATGAGAGCCAGACCTACTTACCCTTGCTTACAGTGTCTTTACCTTCATTCCCTTTCTGCAGAATTGACATTTCCTGTAGCACAAATGTGAGGACAGTCCCTCCCCTCTTCACAGGTGCAAGCCAACCCCTATAGTCAATTCTGTAATGCTGTCTAATTATTTAATTTTTCTCCAAACCCCAGATTTCTGGAGATGGCTTATATATCTGAATGGCAGAATCTGCAAGTAAAGATTCCTTTTTCTCTCAGATTGAATGGTTAGATAGATTTTACTTTGATGATAAGAAGTGGTAGTCATACTCTAAACAAATACTAATGGCTAAAAATACAGTGTCGCTGAATGAATGTGGCAAAAGAAATATTTATGGAAAAATGTCAACTTCTATGAAGGAACTCAGATTACTAGAACAATGGGGTTTTGGCACAGGAATTATGAATGCCAGAAATTAACATTCAGCTCTGTGTGTGTAAGTGTCAAACGTAGTTAAAAAAACCCCGACCCAGTCTGTACTCACTATTAAATCAAGCAGAAAACAATACTTTAATTAAATGGTTGGGGTGGGTTGACCCTGGCTGGACGCCAGGTGCCCACCAAAGCTGTTCTATCACTCCCCCCTCCTCAGCTGGACAGGGGAGAGAAAATACAACAAAAGGCTCGTGGGTTGAGATAAAGACAGGGAGAGATCACTCACCAATTACTGTCATAGACAAAACAGACTCATCTTGGGGAAAATTAACTCAATTTATTACAAATCAACCAGAGTAGAGTAGTGAGAAATAAAACCAAGTCTCAAAACACCTTCCCTCCACCCCTCCCTTCTTCCCAGGCACAACTTCACTCCCAGATTCTCTACCTACCCCCCACAGCAGCACAGGGGGACGGGGAATGGGGTTTATGGTCAGTTCATCACACATTATTTCTGCCGCTTCATCCTCCTCAGAGGCAGGACTCATCACATTTCGCCTGCTCCAGTGTGGGGTCCCTCCCATGGGAGACAGTCCTCCATGAATTTCTCCAACGTGGGTCCTTCCCACAGGCTGCTGTTCCTCACAAACTGCTCCAGCGTGGATCCCTTCCACGGCAGGCAGTCCTTCAGGAGCACACTGCTCCCACATGGGTCCCCCACGGGGTCACAAGTCCTGCCAGAAAACCTGCTCCATGGGCTCCTCTCTCCACGGGGCCGCAGGTCCTGCCAGGATCCTGCTCCAGTGTGGGCTTCCCACAGGGTCACAGCCTCCTTCAGGCACCCACCTGCTCTGGCGTGGGGTCCTCCCCGGGCTGCAGGTGGAGATCTGCTCCACCGTGGACCTCACTGGACTGCAGGGGGACAGCCTGCCTCTCCATGGTCTTCCCCACGGGCTGCAGGGGAATCTCTGCTCCGGCACCTGGAGCATCTCCTCCCCCTCCTTCACTGACCTTGGTGTCTGCAGGGCTGTTTCTCTTACATGTTCTCACTCTTCAGCTGCTGTTTCTCTCTGTGCCGCAACTTTTTTTCCTTCTTAAAAATGTTATCACAGAGGTGTTACCACTATCGCTGATGGGCTCAACCTTGGCCGGTGGCAGGCCCATCTTAGAGCCAGCCAGAATTGGCTCTATTGGACACAGGGGAAGCTTCCAGCAGCTTCTCACAGAAACCACTCCCCTGCTACCAAAACCTTGCCACAGAAACCCAATACAATGGTAGAACTGACAGAGGACCTGCGGAATCAGAACTTTGATTCCTGCCAAAGATTTTGCTATATCAGATTAGCAGGAGGAGTGGTTTTATAGTCCTTGGTTATCAGAAACCCAGCATTTACTAATGCATTTATAGGAAGTTATTGATATTGTTTGAAATAAACTATGAAACTCCTATGTACAATTTGTTATGATGGACCTAATATGAAAAAAGCCTCAAGTATCTACGGAAAGTTGTGCTAATTGGGTTCATTAGATCCAGTTAAAATTTGTAGTAAGAGACAGTTTTAGCATGCAGAGAAGTGAGTCGTTCAGTTCATGCTTTGCAAAAGTGTCACATTGAACTAGTTAAATGGCTGGAATGATCACTCGCTTGAAAGGGAATTGCTTCGGTTGAGAATCAGGATCCTTGCTGGAAGATTATGCTTATTCAAATGACAAGAAGGAAAGGTGACGCTCAGCCATCATAAGACTGTAGTACTTCAATAATACTTCTGTAATAGTTTTGTTTGGACAAAAAAAGTGAACAAAGATTCCAAGTACAAGTAGTATTCAGTGGAATGAAGGCTAGACCACTTCTAAATAAGAATCATAAACCAAATTAATGCTGTTACCTTAGTATATATTATGTCCTCTTTGTCTTGGACCTGGTGGATCAATTTTTATTCTGAATGCTGTTATTTGATACACATTTAACAGCACTTAAGGAATAATAGAAGTCCAGCAATCTTTAGTGTTTCTGATTGCTGTGAATAAGAAATTAGCTGTCTAAAGAGAAAGTAATGTGCATTATTTTGTAACTTGTGAGCCTTACCCTTTACTCTGTGAGAGAAGGACTCTGAGTCTCTCATAATAGAGGGGTCATTGGCTCCTCTGGGTGGAGGCATCCATTGCAGTCCAGGTTGCTCAGATGTGCAGATGAACACGCATGTGCAGAAAGACAATTCCAGTTGTGATAACATCTGGCAAGTAGGAGAGAAATGTTCTTTAGAACCAGTTTTGATCTGTTCCAGATGGTTAAATTGAGTCTTTGCCGCAGAGGTGAGCTATGGGACCTTTGCCCCTGCACATTGCTGGTGTGGGATCACTACAGCAAAGGGTGGGTGTGAGAGGAGAACTGGTCTCCCATGTATTTTTCCTGTAGGAAATTTTAATTCTGTTAAAATAATTTTGGTCCTCTCTGCTCTTCACAGTGGAGAAGCATATGGTCCCACATTTGGTGGCCAGCTCCAGCAACAGATTAACATGTCCAATAATGCTACATTTTGCTATTATGACAGTTAATGCAATTAGACCTGGGCATAATGAGACAAAAGATTCCATAGCCAAAGAAAAGCACAGGTTCTCAACAAATTAGAGACACAGTATTGATTTGTAATTATATATATGAGATAGAATGGGTTATATCTCCAATAATCCTTAAAGACTACCATCTGCCTCTAGACAAACTTAAGAAGGAAATTTAATTTGGATAAAAACCTTCCATGGGTAGTTAATTCAGCTAAGGGATCTAACAAATTTTAAAGACTGGGCTGTGTGATAATCCTTTGAACTACCTGCAGCAGCAAATTTGTCCTTAGCTTTTGTTCCCCACAGTGGCATTCAGCTTTTTGGGAGGTGATATACCCAGTACGGTCAATAAGAACAAATAAATTTGAAAGAATTTAAAAATTACTGCTGTTGTAATAGTAATAGTAGCAGTAAAACTCATCAAAATATAGGTGATAATAATAAAAGTACATTAAAATGCATCTTTGTTAAATGTAATAATGATATGAGGTAAGTAGACATTTTTAAGATTAATTTAAAAATAAGAATTATGAATGTATACATGTGTGCATACATTTGCTACAAATGGGATCAACATAGACCTTCAGTGTTACAGGCTAAGACAGACATGAAATGAGGGCAGAACAGAAATGTTTGAGTAAATGCCAGTTTGAAGTGTCTTCTCAGTCTTCCAGGACTGCATTTCTGCTCCTAAGCAAGAGCAGTTTCCATGCAATGAACTCCCTGGTATACCCTGACTCCGCCTGCCACTCTGTGTCCTTAGCAATTCCCTGTGAACTCTCTCAGTGGAGTATAAGGTCCATTTCAATTTGATAAAGAGGAAATCATGACGACCTGTATATAACAGACTTAAGTGCAATGTGGGGTGTTATGTTTCTTTCAAGATGTCTTTAGGGCAAATGCAGAGGTACGATTTTAATGTTTTCAGCTTCGTGTTGCTCTCCATTTAATGTTTTACATCAGACTTATAAATCCTTCACGACATTTTTGCTAAAGGAAACATTACTTCATCTATTACACTGCTAACAACAGCATACAGTTTTCTTAGGTAAGTAAAAAGTTCAGGCCAGTGTCAGAGGTTAGGTATATTAGTCATAAAGAAAAGCCTCTATTAATGCTTACGCACTAGGATTAAGATGACTTGAATGCTGTAATCCTTCCTGTTCGACTGTTGGCATCATGCTGTTTCCTCCTTAATCTAATGGAAAAAAAATTGTGGTAGATTGTTTCTTGCACCATTACAAGCTCAGCCATTCCAATTCATGTTTTAGTAAATATGCATATTTATCACAATAAAAACCTCTTAAATTTATACACACATTACATGTAGTATAGTCTTTTTTATTTTGGCATCTGCTTTAGTAAGCACCCAAAGTACAAACAGATGTTTTTCTGCACCAACGCTTTATTTTTAGTTCTGTAGTTAGAAGCGTGCTCTGTGGGACAGCAGGATCCCAAACTTAGGAGGAAAAAAAAAGGTGTTGGGGGCACATCAAAAAAAAACCATAAGCATTGCATGTCATGACACTTTGTAATTGCCACTCTTGGCAGAAAGCCAAACATGAAGTTCACAGTCTTACGAATCTACTGGTGCTGGAGGATCCTGCCTTGGAACTGGACATGAAGCTGACCTCTCTATATTTCCTGCCAGTTGCTGCTTTCAGGACACAAAATTACATTTGCCTCAAGTATTCCCTGAGCTTCAAATTGTTGGTGTACTCGCATGAAGCTTGGAGTTACGAAACTCATCCCTGAGAATCTGATTTGGACACTGTTGGATCATGGTCCCATCATAGGTGCTGCTTTGACTGACAGCTACCAGTATGTTCACATATGTTGAATATATTTGGTATTGGAGATAAAATGCTTGCTAAATGACAAAGTATTCCTTGAAAGCAGAAGACCAGACATTGGGGTTTTTTTTTATAAATATCTCCTTTTGAGCTGGTGATGCACAGAAGAGTGGCTGCTGTTGGTTGTGAAGTGGGAGAATTTAGCCTGAAGATTCCGTCCCTCTTTATAGATGTTTTCTGAGTTTAGCTTGGGAATACAGTGAAATGCAGGCATGGATAGAGGGGAGAATAAAAAAGGTCATGCTGGAAGTCAGGCAAATACTTAATTCTGTACCTTCCAAGAGTAGAAATTCAGAACTGAGGGATCCCATCAAATACTTTATTATAATTTCAGGTGAAGTCCTTTGAATTGAACATAGGGACACCCATATTTACAAGAACAATGAAGGTTACAGAAGGCACCTGGTTTGCACTATTAGCACTGTGTGTGTGTGTGTGCTGTAGAACATGCTAATAATACACAGGAAAGGGGGGAAGGATTATGTGAGTGTCAGTTTGGGAGCTATTATGCTCTGATCCAGACAATTATTATAAACAATCCTAATTACTGACAGCAGAAACACTCAAAGTCAGCTCTTAACTTCCAGCAGCAGAACTCCCAACTTCTGCTGGGGGAAATGGGCTCACGGTCAAGGTTTCCCAAAATCCGCCTATGCCAGCTCAGTAACTGTTGAGGGAAGTGAAAACAAAACTGCTCTCTCTTTTACAAAACACAAAATATTCCTAGTAGCAGGACAGAAAGCACAAATGGTCTTACTCTGCTGTGTACTCTTCCTAGCAGATACGCACTATGAGAAACAGAATTCCTTACTTCATGTTTGAGGATGATAGTTTCACAGGCTGGAACACACCATGGACTGGCTGCAGAGAGACTGAACTTCTCATTCGCTTCTAGAATCGTTCTCTGGAGTCTGTGCAACCACTAATTTGTAATTCAGAGGAACTTTGGACATACTCTTGTATTAGCTAAGAGGCATGCTAAGATTGTTAGCTTAGCAAATCACTGGATTCTGCAGTGCTCTTTTGTATTAGCTGCTTCCAGTAATGAGACTTTGCATGCAAATACAAGTAGTTGGGCCAAAATAAGAATATTGCAAGCCCTAATAGATAGAATTAAATATTGCAGGTATTTTTATGACACAGCAGAATGTATGAATAATGATCAAATGTTTAGGGATAAAATGGAAGGAAACAAAATATGTAATACTCTGCTTATATTAAAGGCCTGCTATGTAAACTGTATTTAATACCATCTTTAAACAGATGAGTTCTTGTGAGTATTCTTAGGGGGGGTTTCTTTTGTTTGCATGATCTACCTTGGTTTAGTCTGAAGTACATACAGCTTATTTAAAATGTGTTCTTAGGTTTCAGACCTAGTGCCTGAAACGTAACACCAAAACCAAATGATCAGCAGGACAGTCTTTGGGCATCAGCATGAGCTGGATTATGAGCTTTGGGGACGCATGTGAATGTCATTTTTTGAAGAACATAGGAGCTGATAATATATACTGATATTTTATAGTGAGAACAAATCTTTTTTTAGGAAGTCTTCAATTCAGAGGTATTCTTAATATTTGTACTTTTTGCTATAGCAAAATGTATTTGACAGTTGTAATTCTTTAACTCAAAATACCACTCAGAAATCTGGAGTGATGCAGAGGATGTCTTTCTGTTTGTCCATTGACATTTTTGATATTTACATTTCCAATCAGGGCATAAACACAACAGTTTCGCCTGACTAAAATATGCCATTAAAATTTAAATACATGTTTATTTTGCTAATACATAATTCACTGAATTAAGATAACACTGAACATCCACTGTGAGCTAAAAACTTGGCTTGCAAATTAGAAAGGGGCCTGTGTTCTGCAGATAAGTACACTGTCAGTGTTATTCTGTGTTTAAAATGTTTCAGCTACAGGGTTTAGAATTGAAGAATTGCTTCATTTCTGCAAAGCGGGATCAGGCCAACCTGTGCATCACAAGATGCAGGTTTAGGACTGAGTTCCCGAGAGTTGTTTGTGACCATGGCATGTTACATGTGATCCAGATTTGCTCGAATGGTGATGCTTTTAAATCTAATCAGAAAATTGTATCTTCAGAAAATTCAAGAAATTAAATCATAAAGTTAACAGGATGTGTTACTTTTTTAAAATAAAATTTTGTAAATAATGCAATATAATAAAATCTTTTTGCTACTGTCCTATATACTGAATCATAATTTGTATTTTTTTGTCATTCATATGCATTTACACTACTTTCATTGCTGCAAGGAACCAGAATTATTTTAAATTACGGCCTATTTAAAGGTAAAAGTAGCTCTACTGGACTGGACCAAAAGTCCATCTATTTGGTATCCTACATGTGTTTCAAAGATGCCTGTACAAGAGTTTTAAAGCAGGGCCAACATTCCCAATGCTTTTGCCAGCTTGCAGCCATATGCTGCCAGGCAATTCCTGAGCCAGATGTTCTTTCTATGTATGTAGTAATAGTCCATGGATTTATTTTCCGTGAACATGTCCGGTCTTGCCGAGAACCTGTGTAAGCTTTTAGCTTAACCAGCATCCTGTGGCAAGCAATTCCGCTGCATAAATTGCTTTTTTCATTGTAGTTATAGTTAATTCCCCTTAGTTCTGGTACTGGAAGAGACAGCGAACAATCCATTGACTGAACTCTTTTTTCCCCTTTGAGGTTTGTGTCTTAATAATTTAGGTCCCTGTCTTTACCTGCAGACCACCTTGTCTGCCCTCTTTGGGCTTTTCTTCTGGTTTGGTTTTTTTTTTTAATTGATCCTATAATTATAGTAGCCAGCAGTAAAATTGCTAGGATTACTTGTATGAGCAAGGTATACCCAACTAAGCCCTAAATTAGAAATGGTATTTAGTGTAGTTTAAATCTGAATATTATTTAAACATAAATGCAGTTTCCGTTGTATTTTGTTTGGATGTTGGGGACAATCAGCCTCTTAACAGCAAAACCTGATCTGACTGTACAGTTTAGGCCGATACTTATTTTGTTATTAATGAGCATGGTTTACTTCAGTAAGAGTATGTTATACCAAAAGAGTTTGTTGTGTACTTTTATGGCTTAAAAGACTTTCTGACATACACCAAGTATGATACAGAAAATGCCATTGGTAGATTTATAAGTATATGTCCAGTATTCTGTATTTTGCTATATGCCAATAATTTAAGAATGGTACATAATCATCTTTTCCAATGCTTCCCTACTTTCTGTCCCTAAATGTGAATAATACAAAATAAAATACACATACTGGGTCCTTATGCTTTGAAATTTGGGTCTTTGCAGAGCAATGTTGATGAAGCTTTATTTTTAAATATTAGCCTTGCTTTTCATTAAAATACTTACCTGCAGTCAAAAGAATGAGAAATTAGGTTGACTAAAATAGTTACAATATTCTGAACTGAATAGTTAAAACTAGGGAATTCTACTGACTAAAGGAGGATACTTGAAGCCCTTGGAGGCTGGCATTCATGGTCCCGGGATATGGCAATGCCCTGAAGTTATTACCATTTCACAGCTTGTTGGCAGCTAGAAGATGATGCACTTGCTTCATGGGGAAAAACAACATTCCAGTTTTGCCCATGTAACAAGTACTTCAGGCAGCACTTAAGACATTTAAAACTATTATGGTTATATATTGTAATATATGTTTCTGCATAACATTACAGCACACATTGTGCTGATTGCTTGTGAAAATATCTTCCTGTGATTACTATAATGAAATGCACTTTGCATAGATAATCTTGTAGAACGTGATGCTTCCACAAATAGATAACTGTCAAACAGGGGCTAGGAAAAAGAAAAATCTTCATCTTGAAGTCTGCTCCTATGACCATCTGCTCTTATTGTAACAATAATCTTTTATAGCAATTTTGTCTTAATTTTTAGTGATGCCCCAATGCAACTGAAGGGAAGCAACTAACAGTCTAAGAAAAGAAAAAAGAATGATTTTGGCAGGCATGCAGCTTTTTCCCCCTAACTGTTTATTCATGGTCAGGAGCTCCAGAAACAGCATACAGACATGTATGTAGTCTCTGCTGCTGCTTTGGTAAAACTAAAACTAATAGATATGTGAAGGTTCAGTGGCTGAAGATTAATTTTCCTAATTTTTGTAAGTGATTTGTGGACTTCTGCATTCTTGAAAATCAGCTTATGTCAGTGAGAAATGCGATTTTTTTTTTTTTATAAACAATCGCTATACTAGTAAAAGCCTTACTGCAGCTGCATTAGAAAAGCATTTTATACTGCTACAGCCACCTGAATACCTGAACGGGTATTAAATGTTGCAAGTACTCTTACATTGATAAAATTTATCTACAGTAGGGTCTTTTTCCTTTACCCATTCTGGAAGAGTCCAACTGGCAAAATGAAAGTGTAGAAGGCCCCAGCAAGAAAGCCCCCTTTCCATAATTATCCTTATTCTTTTGGGAAGTGCTCCAAAACTGGGCACTGTTGACAAGTGCACAGCCTGAACTGTAATTGTCTTCCTGAACGTGAAGAGGAGAGGGAGCTGACACCAGTTAATCCCATCATTTTGGTGGAAGCACTGGGGAAGAGAATAGTATGTGAATCCTTGTGGAGTTTCACATTGCTGTTCCCTTCTCCTGCCTGTTTTTTTTACTCAATAGAAAGGATGGTCTAAGTTTTTTACTATTTTACTATTTCATAAAAGGCCTGTGTAGTACAATGAATGATATTGAAATAAATCAAATTGTGACTGTCCTGGTTTCAGCTGGAATAGAGTTAATTTTCTTCCTAGTAGCTGGTACAGTGTTGTGTTTTGGGTTCAGTACCAGAAGAATGTTGATAACACACTGATGTTTTCAGTTGTTGCTAAGTAGCGTTTAGACTAAGTCAAGGATTTTTCAGCTTCTCATGCCCAGCCAGTGAGAAGGCTGGAGGGGCACAAGAAGTTGGGAGGGGACACAGCCAGGGCAGCTGACCCAAACTGGCCAAAGGGGTGTTCCATACCATATGATGCCCAGTACATAAACTAGGGAGAGTTGGCCTGGGGGGATCACTGCTCGGGAACTAACTGGGTATCGGTCGGTGAGTCGTAAGAAATTGCATTGTGCATCACTTGTTTTGTATATTCCAATCCTTTAATTGCTATTATTTTCATTTTATTATTATTAATATTATCTATTATTTTTTCCTTTTTGTCTTATTAAACTGTTCTTACCTCAGCCCATGAGTTCTACTTTTTTTTTGCCCCCTCAATTCTCTCCACCATCCCACAGGGTAGTGGGGAACTGAGTGAGTGGGTGCATGGTGCTTAGTTGCTGGCTGAGGTTAAACCATGACAGTGACCTAAGCAAAAAATGTAAACAGAAAGCAGAGTAAGAAAATATTTATTGTCCTATAATTACCCACAATGAAGAGAATCAAAACACAAACAATATAATTTTCATATGACTACTATTTGATTACCCCTAACCAGCTAAGCTAACAGAAACGTAATTTTATGATATTTGTTAATATCATTGTTACAATTCTGGGAAAATTGTAGACTCCCCCGGAGCAGAGGTACTTGGGTGTAGTTGAAGCTTTTTTACATCAGTCAGCAGGTGATGAAGGCTCCTACAGATGATTATCCTCACATGTACTTCTGTGATATATTCCAAAACAAAGTTAAATTAAATAGGTGCTAAATTCCCTCAAAAGCAGCAGAGCTCATGGTATCAGAAGTATCTTTGCAATATTTTCTGCAGAGTTTCATTGTCATGCACTCTCACATACAAGGTGAGTCTCTTTTCAGTGGGAATTTGTAAAGTACCTTAAATTATTGAAAGTGCTTACTTTTTGCATTTCAGTTTTAATGATGGTAGAAAATGAGTTTGGAAAAAGAGGTAAAAACAAAAGTTTATGCAGCCTAGCGCCAAGATGTAACCCTCCCCTGATTTGAGAGCCCTAGCCAAGGGCTGCAGATGGCTCCTTGTCAAAGACCAAACCCCAGTGCAGCTGCACATCATGAGTGCTCACTCGGAGCTCTGCTTCCCTGTGGCAGCCATATGGCTTGGAGCCATTCCCTGTGTGCTCTTCCCTCTTGTTGGGTATGCATGTGCATCCTCCTTCGCAAACCACCCCACTTCCCCGGTCTGTCTTGTGCCGTGTGCTCTTGTTCTGATTTTGTTCGTGAACATATTAATTTCTCCCAGTGAAGCTATGGTTGCATTTCATAGATTGAAATTTCAGGAAACTTGATCATATATGCCCTCATAATATTTATATGTTATGTATATGTTTACATTTGCATGCATTTACATTGCTTTTCCCCCATATGCATGCTTATTTAAAAGATACTTCAGAGTCTGTCTTTTTTTTTTTTTTTTGCTGCACATATGGTGAACAGTACAATACATAGCATGAGTTATTAAATAGTAAGAGACTATATTAAATCAAAGTAAATCTAACCCCTATAACATAAATCAGTTTTTTTGGATGAATATCTTCCAAGTAACTGCAAATGTTATGTTTTTCCTGTAGAAACTACACAGATGATATTCTGATGTAGGCAAACTTTCAAGTTTTGCCTTCTGTAACACCAGCGATTGCTTCCAAAATACACAGCAATGGTAGTATATTCTTGACTCGTATTTCTGCAGCTCTGTCTGAACTTTACTTTACAAACTTGTCTGTCACAATTTCTGTGCAGTTGGAGATTAGCAAAGTTGCTGCAACTAGTGACTTATTAGATGTAGTCATTTGTGCCTGTCACAAATGTACCGCTAGAGGACTGAGACCTTAGAGGCTACAAATTTGATGCTTTCTTTAAAATTATTTGTGACTACTGTGTGTGGCTATGCATCAGTCTAGAAATACTCATGAACTTTATTGCTAGGTACATGCTACTATAGTACAGATATAACAGTGCTTTGAGCTTTTATTATTTGTGCTGTATGGCTGGTATTTTTTCAGCTTTCTCACTGGCTGCTTTCAATCACAAAGAAATAAAAAAAAACCCTATTTCTTGTACAAATTTTTGCACAAGTGTTCATGTTAATTTTCCTTGTAGTTATTATTCATGAGAGTTACATGAGAGTTACTTTTGAATTGCTATAAAGAACAAATAAAAAGCATCAGAAGTAGAATCAGAAACAAATAATCAGATGTTTTTCCTAGAGTTTACGTTTGTGAATTTCTTGTTCAAAATGTGGCCAATCCTTGTTACAATAATGCTATTGGAAAATAGCTTCCAATCCCAAATATCATACACCTACATTCAAATGTAATTCAAGATTACAAGTGCTAAGCATTGCTGTCAAAGCTAATTTATGCAAAAGATGTAGAAAAAATTTTGGTTGTGTTAATTGATGATTTTTTATGGAATGCAAGCATAACAGAAACAAGCCTGGTAAGCTGATGAAACATGCAAGAAAAGCAAGAATGTGGGGACTTCTATTCCTCCTTTCTGATTTGTCTCTGGTACGTACAGGCATAGTTTTAAGGGATATTGTCTCATTAGTATGTTATTTCTCAAACTGTAGTCAGGATTTCATGTGTGGTTCAAGTATGGTGCCCTTCTTTTGGATTTTAGTTAAATTTCTGGAAAATGCAGTTCTGAGTTGATATGAACCTTTTTTTTAATTCATGTTGAATTCAAAAGATTGTTTCAATCCAAAATAGCAAAAATAGTACTAATAGCTTGAAATACTCCATATTAAGAGTGGCTGAGTTCAACTGCATTGTGTAAAATGTGAGAGAAGGAAACATTTTTCTAAGATTTGTTTGGGATGAAAGAGAATGATGCAAAATGAATATTTTTGTCAATAAGAAAGAACTAAGAATATTTTGCTTTGTGTTAACTGGAAGTTTTACTGGGTAATATTCAGTTTCAAAGCCCTTACAGAGAAGTGTTTTATTTTCTCACAGCCCATGACTCATGCAGTTGTGCCTTTCTTTGTTCTGAAGCATTTCTTCTCAGCTCATAGTGACATTTCTGGGTAGCTCTGGCTTGCTCAGTTTAGAACCGTGTCACAATTTTCATGAGCTTTTCTGACTGACTAAACTCAGAAGAATCTCTTCTCCTCCATAGCTGCTGTATGTTTTACTTCACCAGATGCTTCTGTGTCACAAATTCAGCTGTAATCAAATCTGCAGGCAACAGCAAAATTAGAAGGGTAACGAAGAGAAGAGGTCTCGGTCAATGTGCAGAGTAACTTAGTGAACATGTGTGAGAGAGAGCATGGTTTCAACTTCGTAGCCAGATGCAGACTGGAAAAACTATCCCAGCCTGTACTCAAACCTGATCTAAAGCGGGGCGGGGGGGGTTAGCTGACACAGACTGTGAACTTGAGTGATGGATATAGTCTGCCTTTTAAAGCAGCAAACTGTACATTTATTTTCAAGTATGTTCTCCACGCTTGCTAGCACCATCTCCATCTTGCTTGATGAAACTTCAGCTGGTCAGTTCATCCATTCAGTTACACCCCAAATGCTGGATATAGGGGTCTGCTTCCTGACTTAAGGGAGAAGAGATGTGGAGTTGTGAGTTACAGGAATCTTCTCTGCTCCTGCCTCTCCAGTGGGTTTGGTGTTCATTGCAATGTCCAAGAGAAGAGACAAACGCAGGTTTTCTGGCATTCATATGACAGCACCCTCAATGACAAAGTGAATGCCCCCTACCCCTGTATGTTTCCCTCATAAGAAATTTCAGAATGAGCTTCCTATTTGTGCTTCTGTGTGCAAACTGGTCAGCAAATCTGGTCAAACTGTATCATACGCACATATGTTCAAGTCAGTCATAGAAGCACTATAAGCACCAGTGTGAGAAGCAGATGTGAGAAAAGCTAATGTTTTCCACAATACCGTGTTTGTGATACAGTCAGAAGAGTATTTGTGATGTTGTACAAGGTCCCAGTTGCTTTACAGAGTTCAGGGCCCTCATGCTCAAGAAAAATCAGTTCAAATTGGAATGTACACAGAAATAGTCAACAAGGATGGTCAGGAGGATGGAACATCTCTCCCTGAAAGAAAACCAAAAGCATGTAGCATGTTTAACCCAGAAAAACTCTTTTTGAAGGGTTATACAGCTGCCTTGTATAAATGTAAAACAGGATTGAACAGGAACATGAGATACCATGCTCCAGAGTTTTTCTTTCATCTTTATTTCATTTTCATATGCTAGTATATATAAACCTATGCAGTGAATGCATTCAGTGTGCACCACATCTAGGTGACACCTTGGGGGAATTAAGAAGGACCAAGGCCATTATCTTCTGAAAATACACTGTCTTTTTCATAATTAGTGGCATATGTGAAGTCATGGTTTATAAAACCAAAATTGTATCAGAACTAGTTCAAGAGAAAGGGGGCATTCAGAGTCACCAGTGAAAATCCTTTAGTCCCCAACATTCATGCTGACTTTCCAAAAGTGGCATGAAACATCAGTCGTAGTATTAAGGTTTCCCCCAAAGTCCTGTACCTCATTGGGAAGTACTGCAAAGTGTACTAGATTTATCATCTGTTCTCTGTGCTGTTGGGTACAGAAATCCATGCCATTTTATCCGTCTTAAATCACACACCAAAAGAAAAGTAAACACAGTGATGTAACGGGAAGTAATGTGCTTCATTTTTTGGTACCTTTCAATGTAATTGAACATATGATGAATCATCCTCATAGATAGCTATATATTATTATCCCTGTTACATGCATAGGGAAAGGGATGCAAGAATTGATACAAGGGTTTGTGCAAGGTCACACTACAAATAACATGGTAAAATTACCACTCCTAAAACTGATACACCTCCCTGTAAAATTCAGCAGCTGTCTGACCATGAGCAAAAACATAAAGCAGATTAGGTGGGAGCCTCGACCACTCACTTCTGCCCTGTGATTTATGTAAGGTAAGCAGATGGGCTGCAATGGGCAAGATCTGAATTTCTCCAGGGAGTGCATTCAAGAAAAATCAGACTGGATAAACTAGAATAAATTCGTGTGCTCATTAGTCTTCGTATGGATAATCTCAAAAACGTCATCGGTAGTTCCTGTTCCACTTTTTGCAGTCACCGAATTAAGAATTACCGAAGCAGCCACCAGAGTGCACCAAATACATTTTAGAGCAGCTTGCAAGAAAAGAGAGTAACGGAAGAAGCGTCCCTCCCTTTTCTTCTTTTCTTTTTGCTGTGGGAAGCAAATCAGCTGTTTAAATATGTACGTGGAGGGCAGTGAGGGAGAAGGTGAAAACTTTCAGAAAGCTGGGAGGGTGTCGGTTCTTTTACCTGGCTATGTCCTTGCAGTTGCTTCTGTGCCAGTTGTGTCTTGCTTGCTAAATTCCATGTATTGAGCTGCCCCTTGATAGTATTGGAATTTTTTTTTCCATTAAAAAAGCCTATGAAATTTTGAATGTAGGATGCACATTAGCTTGCAGGATCAGACCATAAAGAAATGTTCACAAGGTGCTGGCTAGCAAACATGTTAACAGCTTTCTGTGTACATGTGTCTGACTTCATTCCCATCTTTGATATTCAGGGATATGTAAGCTGATCTAAAACACCTACATACCAGTACTGTACATTTCAGAGTACCGACTACTCCACATGGTGTATGCCATACAGTGCACATTGTAACTGAACATTGCATCTTCCATATTTTGAAGGGCAGCATAAAAGCATTAAAGGTGGAGCTTATGTGACAGATGTGGACATCTGCATGGGACCTACTCATGTTCTCAACTTTCCTAGTCAGTGGAAATAAATAGACAATTCTAGAGTGTGATTCATCTTTATGTCCTAAAGTAGAGGTCTAACATAGGGCAAAGGATTTTACCCTCTAAAAGTGTATTTTTTTCACGGACTTTCAATGGAGTGTAAAATCACTTACATGGGTTTAAGTAGGAGTTAAGTAACAGAAATCATACCCTGAGTATGTAACCTGTAATACTCTTTTTTTATGTTATTCTTAGCATTGGTTATTAACGGCTCTAGAACACTATTCACATAGTGGTTGTTTATGTAGTAGAGTGCAGCAATACATGAAGTGTCAAGCTTTATAAGGATTAGATTTCATCTTACGATATATAAACAACTTTCTGTTTCATGTCTTTTTTGGCCACTAGCTGGAACCCTGGAAACAGAATTTGGACAATGAAAGTGCTGCTATTTTATTTGAATGTGAATTAGGTGAGTGAGCTGGTAAGACATTTTCTGCTTATGCTAAAATCCATCTGAACAAATTTTACAGTAGATAATGCTAAGGAAAGGATGAAACTCTCCTGCATTAAAAATATACTTTAAAAGTCCTGAAGTACAGTTGTACTTTCCCTGCAGCACTGTATTGGCTGTATAAATGCTCTAGCATTGGTTCCAGAGGGATCTCTGAGCCTCAGTAGGAGTAAATCCATCTACTGCCATTGAAGTCAGCCTGTGAATTCGAATTTGTAAGCTCAGCTGTTACTATTTCCTCAAGCCAGTGCTTCTCAGTGGATTGCATTTGTACCTGCTGGTAATTGACGCATCATCAGGAACATGGAATGTGAAAAATCACCCATCACCTATATAAAATATATTATCCTATATTTATACAAAATATGAAAATCAGTATGTTTTTTTTTATTTGGGAAAACTTTAAAAAGGAAAAAAATCACTGTGCAGTGAAGAGTCAAAAGCGTATGTTGAACACATGCATATTCAAACCTTGTAAAGCAGCGATGAAGGATGGTACTGCAGAGAAGTTCTCTTTGTAGCAGTTGCTTTGTAAAGAGAACACTAAGCACGAGAACCCTGCCTGATATTCTTGGCTCTGGTGACTGATTATATTAAGTGTAAAGGTACTGCATGACATCTTAATCTAAATATTTAAACTGAAGGAGTCTCAGATTCTGTAGCAAGATAGGCTGATTTGTAATCTCCTTTCTCAATGATATCTCCTTTTATCACATAAACGTATATGCCTCAAATGGTGCATTCTTATCCAGTTGATTACGAACAACCGTACTTTCCAAATAAGCATGCCCATACCTTGTGAAAAACATGAATATTAACTGCAAACTCAGCAATTATTGACTCTAAGTTGGTTTAGGCAGAAGATGCACTGGTGAGAGTTGTGATATTCATGTCAGTTTACAGCAGTAATACATCTCTAGGTCAAAATTGTTTAGCTGGCTCCACTGTAAATCAGGAATAATTTCATCAAAGAAAACTATGCTGGTGTTATGCTGTCGTAACAGGACAGAGTTTGATCCTATCAAGTTGTCAAACATAGTAAAGAAAAAAGTGTGCCTACAGTTAAGCTCCTAAATCCACTTTGAGGTGCATCTTATTAAAGACAGATTTAAGAACGGAGTCAGTATCTCTGGTGGTTTTATCTGTAGTTTAATCCCTATTCTCATTTATTAACAGATCTTATTTCTTTCAAGCTCCTTTTCCCACCCTCCTTGTGATATACTTACAAAAGCTTTCTTTCTCTCCAGTTGACTGGTACTTATTCTGGGTTCTGCCATTCTTAATCCTCTCCTGCCCCCCACCCTGAACAAGGCAGGTTCTTCCCCTTCTCCATTTGCAGTAAAATTTCTTCAAGCAGTCCCTGGTGATGCCACATTGGCTACATCTCGTTCTTTTTACAGCGGCAATGCAGCATGTTATGGTGTGCCTTAATTATGATGTGTTTTAAGATGCTTATCAAAGAAAAAGCAGTTTATATTTTTGTTCTTATAGCACCTAATATATATGTAGTTTGGGCAAAGGGCTTTGGAAAGTACTCATTAAACACAGAATTCTTTAAATGTTTTTACTTTTCTTTCCATTATTTTTTTAGCTATTCTTTGAAGGAAATTTTATAACTAAGTGGGTATTTGGCATGGCACCAATTAGCTGAAGTTTTAGAAATGGCCAGGTCCTAAGGACCCTGATACTTAGATGTTCAGTTTTCTTGGTTTAGTTTAAAAGAAAAAGGTTGGGTCCTTCAGAAAATAATTTTGCATTCTGCATAGGCTGTTCGACAATTAACCACGTGCATTTAAAGAAAGAGCCAAAGTCACCAGCAGGTACAGGTGTACTGACATACATTAGCAGGATGTTTCCTCATCTCATGCTGATGTATTTCTAAAGTGAGCAGTGAAAACAGACAAGCCTTGTTTGTGTGTTTATGTGAGAAGTTAGGCCAATTTTTGCCTTTTGGACACAGCCTGAGATGTAGAAAGAGTGCTGTACCTCTGTAGTGGGAGTGCAGGGAAATCTTTTCACAGTCCCAAGTTTTGCAGTGGCTTTATGTCCTTGTTTTTGTGTTTGTGCCTGTGAGTAGGTACATGCAGATAATTTGTCCCAGTGTATTGCTCTTGGTGCATACTGCTCGTTAAGCTGTCCTAGCTGTGCTGCTAAGCCGTTGCTTAAGCAGAACTGCAGCTCTGTCTTCTTGTTACCCATTCCCTTTGGAGATGGAGAATATCTGGGGAGGTGGGGCAGCACTAGCCTCTTTTCTATGTGCTGCAAATCCTAAAAAATACAGATAGATCAAAATAGACCTGTTCTTTTTTCTAATTTTTATGCAAAGCTTATCTGTTGGTACTCATGTCTACTATTTAAAAAATTATTTTTAAAAATGTAATATGAAACTTTTGATTAAAAATTAACAATACAAAAAATACTTCAGCCAAAACACCTTAGCCAGCTGCCTGCAGATAAAACATCTTACAGAAGCCATGGAAGAGGCAGGCTTTATTAAAACCCACCCTTACCCTCAATTCTTTATATGAACTTAAAACTAAGGCAGCAGCTGCCTTCAGTGGTGTGGAAGAAGTGGAAAGGCAGCTCTGTAATGCTTGGTCTATTGAACCTCTGCCAAGTTCTCCTGTGCTTGTGATATTGAGACTGTTCTCAAATTTTCATGGCGACATTAGCCTTTTTAAAGAAATGGGGGACATCCTGTTTGGCGCTCTGTAGAAGGCCACCCTTTTAAGAAGAAACAAACTGGATGAAATTATCCACTTAAGTCAATGACAAAATTCAGTTATGTCTGGGTATGACCTGTGAACTCTGCAAAGTCACCAGCTGTAAGCATCAAGGACTCCGAAGGACAAACTGATCTTGCTTAGACATGATGGGAAGTTCTTCCTGTTTGCTTCTCTGCTGGGAACAACTTCACAGCAACCGTAGGTTGAGATTTCTGCGCTGCCCCTGCTTGACAGCTCTGTGCTGGAGAACAGCTGCACAGAAAAACGCCTGGTCTGTCCATGACTGCATGCTGCTTTCTGATTTAGGTGTACGATGGTTTAAATAAATGACAATTCCCAACTCTGTACATTTACAGGTTATGTTACAGTTGCCATGGAAAAAAAACCAAACAGGTTTGAGTGTTGTGTTACAGATCCTGCCTACCAATTCAAAACTAAGAGCAAGGCAGCGGGTCCCATCTCATGGCCATGCTGAGCTGAGGTGCAGAGGAGGCTGCCCTTACCAAAAAGGTGGCCGAGCGCTGCCCTTGGCAGAGCGTGACCTTGGAGCTAATGGTGGCTGGTTTAAGGCGCAGCAGCTCTGAGGCAGCTCAGTCAGTCACCTTGTGTCCTCACCTGATGCTGTCATCTGCTGTGACTTTTGTAGCGATAGCTTGTAACTAAAAAAATAAACCATCTCTGTGCTTGAAGAGTTAGTTATACCAAGCGCAGGATAGCGTTGTGGTTCAGTGAAATGGACAACGTACAAAGCAAACACTGAAAATGCTCTTCATTTTTCTTACCAGCGTGCTGCATTTGCAACAGGGCAGTCTCACCAGCCACCTCTAAGGCAGCAGCAGTTGGCGGGGGGCTTGCAGCACCCACCAGCCAGCCAACTTACTCACGTCTGAAACCGCAGCAGCTTTTCTTTAACTGACCGCTTTCTCTGCAACACCTTAAAACCAACTCCAGCCTGACCCGAGAACGCTGCTTTTTAACCCTGCATGGCGTGTGCAAGCTCGCTGAACCCCACGCGCGGGCGGGCGGGC
>JANZLQ010000086.1:21910089-21929383 GCA_026212715.1 Elanus axillaris | reverse complement strand
CAAAGAAATCTTAAAATAGAAGCTTGGCCACTTGTTGTTTTTTGGTCTTTTTAAAAACAAACAAAACTTTTCTGAAACATTGTAACATTCCTGTGGGATTGTTTTTTTTTCCATTTCTCTAAGGACTTTCCTTCTTCATCAACATTCCCAAGATGTGCAGAGCTGTGTGATAATAATAGAGCAAACACCCAAACCTGTATAATTCTGAAATACTTTCTGGAAGTAAGTTCTTCCATTATGCTCTGCACAGTGTGTAAGTGTACCAGGTCTGCCATCCACATTCTCCATTTTATTACTGGTGTGAAATTGGAACTTATTTTGCCTTTTTTAAAAATAACAAAATAAGAACAACTTTCAGTATCTAAGTTAGCATCTCTCTGCTAATTTGAAAACTCTAATTTTTAACAAGGATCAGAATATTAGGAAGCCAATGTAATACAGTACCAGCTCTAATGAAGCAGCCCTTTTGAAAAGACTAATACATAAACTGTGTTGAATGATTTTTTTTCATGAGCATACAAAATAGTGTATGTTAGAGATTTGTCTTTGGAGGGTTGGGGAAGCGTGGCACTGGTATATCCTGGAAAAAGCAATGCATTGGCTGTGCTTCAAACAAAGCGGCATCCTTAGGAAAGGGCTACACTTCCTAGCCACTTATTTTTTTCTTCAGGCATGTGAGAAGTCTTGCTTCATAAAACTTAAGAGCTACTTTTCTCTTCTTTTTTGGCCCTCTAAAGGCACAACAAGCCTGTGAAATACTTCCTTTAGGAAAGGTTTACTGTACCATTGGTTCACTAGGCTAAAATCTAGAACAGCCTTGTGGTTACTTCCAAGTTTCACGTTTTAGGAACATTGTCTTGCCAGTGGTGATGCACAAAATAGCATCAGAGCTGTTGTCTTTGCCATAGAGAAGTTTATTTTACATCATACTTTATAGTAACAGTTAAAGAAGTATCTTTGTATAGTGTAGATACTGATTGTGGGTGACTTCCATGGTGTGCCTAAGTATGTATCTAAGAACTTCATTACAGAAGTCACAAAGGCAGATTACCCAGTATCAAATTCAATTTTAGTAGCTCTCTTTTCCATATCGCTTCAGTTTTCCTCACTTCCTGGTTTTAACCCATTAGACCCACTAATGCTTTATTGGCTGTCATGCTACTTGCATTTTGGTATCATCTCATTTTCTTTATAATGTCCATGCACAAGCTTTTAAATAATTTCTTCTTGTGTTTCCCATGAAACCATTTGTTATTATATGGACTGTGGAAAGTAGGAGTGAATCATATCGGTTTCAGTCCAAGACCCCGTTTCAGTGACTGCTTGTAGGCACGTCACTCTCATGCATATGAAATCCACACCCTTAAGCACAGACTTCCAGTTCTTTACCCCATCTACTGTGGCAGAAAGGACTGCAGGTCCTGTGTCGTATTTGCAGCCACACGTATTTGCAGCCACACGTAGGCGTTTCAGATAACAACAGTCTTTTCATATGGCTGCCTGGGCTTACCCTCAGGCAATCAAATGCCATCCAGAGAGTCCTCTACAGGCCTATTTCTGTCCTGTAGAGTGAGTGAATGTGTGTGTATATGCATATTTTTATGTGTGTACGTATATGTATGTATGTATATATATGTATGTAAAAATATTTTTTGAAATGTGATTATAAGCCTAAGACCAAGTCTGGAGTATTCAATGGAGGGGGAATAGGATATAGCAAACTATAAGTGAATGCATGCAAAATGCATGCAGAACTAACTGCGTGCATAGCAGTGCATGAGGCAAATAAACTTCTGTTACAGAGCATTTTCAGGAGCCAAGCCTAAAATGCAAACTGAGTAATAGATAAATTATTTTAAATGTGGTGGCCACTGGATGTTGCCTTTGCTTTTCTCTCCATACCTTTGTCCTGTCTGGGAGGCTGCTGTTCTGTATTGTCTCCTGTGCTGCACCAGTGTCCTGTGAGTCACAGCCTCCCTAGATCTGTTTCCAGTGAGTCACTGTGCTTGCTCACTATCAGCCAGCTTGTGCACTTTTGCTGCCTTGCATCGGAAGACCAGTTTGGGTTTGAAAGCTTTACAAGCCAGTACCTGTTTAACGTTATATGCTCCTGAAGGTCCTGTGAATCTTCATATTGCTAATGACTCATTAAGAAGGAGTCCAATGTTCCATAGAGCCTAGGACACAGCTCTTCCTCCTCAGAGGCCATGCAGTTATATGCACCCTGCTTTAATTGCCCTATTTAAATCTTGCATTTAATTTGCTGGAACTCACTTGCAAAATGAGAATGATGAGTAGAGTTTCCCTGAGATGGAACTAAAAGCCAGACCTGTTCTGAAAAGAGTGCAGTAACCCTCACCTATTTTAAGACAGAGGATTGCCACTGCCTCAGGTCTCCCCTTTCAAGTGACACCTGCTAGCCAGGGCCTGTGGTCCCCAAGATTCATGGTCCCGCTTCATTACTGAATCCACATGACTTCGGGAGGTGCCACCTGAAGCTTGGATCTGTGTGACAGTGAAACCAGGGCGTGTCAGTGGGTTTTGTTGTAGAGAAGTGCCCTTTTTTGTGGGTTATTGTGTAAGTCTGCATAAAACACAGTATGTATTTTTTATATGTCTTTGTAAATATGGGCTTTACTAACTGCATAGTTAGCATCTATGTTCATTGTGGGGATGAGTGACAAGCAGGGGGCATAAAATACTTGGTGTTTTCTACAGACAGCTGAGGTCTAAACCACTCACTTGCTGTTTTATCTATCTGAGAAAGAAACCAGATGATAGATGTCATCTGAGCTTGGAAAAATGACAAAGACTTCTGCTATGAATTGCCCACAGTATATGATTTTTCAAATGTTGACCATAATAGACATTACAAATCACACATACAAGAGGAGTTTATTCTTTCCTTACCAGAATAATCTGCCTCACTCATTGTTCAAATATTTGCTCAGTTTAATCTGAATACTTAATAGTTTGCATCTTAAGCCAAGAAGAAATCTAGTAGTAAGCATGAATTCATGCCTTTCTTCAAGGGCAGTTTCCATCTCCATTCTTTCAGAGAGAAAAGCTCTCATTCCTTTTCCCCCTCTTTTCCCACCAGTGACTCACTTGTGGAATTGAAATCCAGTGAAATCCAGTATGAAGGACTAAAGCACTGTGAGGGATACACATAATGCTCAGTGTACAAGCAACAAGCTCACAAGCTGATTACTCACAACTGACTTAAGTTGGTGGAGCCTTTTGGAATTTCATTTGCAATCTGCTAGTACAGCACAGATTTCAGGTTCTCCATATCTTCACAGCATTTGTTGTTCCTAACCCCTGTAACCTTTCTTTCGTGATGCTAGTATGGATGGCTCAGCACAGTACCTTCCACTTGTTGCTTTGCTTCTGCAAAGCAAAGATCTGGCACACTATGGCTGACTTTACGAAATCATAGCAATCTTTTTATCTGCTAAGTTTACACGTTCTACATGAGCACAATCTTCATCTGAATACATTAGAAAAATCTTTCCTGCCTTGGGTTTGCCTGCTAATTTGAACAGCAATTATTGTCTGATGCCTACCAACAACTTCAGATAGAGCTGACCGGCAACGATACATTAAGTTGCTTTATTTAGACTTGCTTTTGTGTCTTCTGTACTTCATGCATGTATAAATATGTAGTATACTGGAGGCCCTTATTGTGTTGCTTAGTTACTGGTGGATTAATCCCAGTAACTTGATCTACTGACAGCAAGATGTAGTATCCCAACATTTCCTGCTTCCTTCATTCTGGATTCCTGCTTCATGGGGTTCCTCCTTCCCCCTGTTTGCACCATATTTCTTCTTTGAATTTATCTTGCTCCTGCCTTTGGTTCTTGCTATGCCTTCCCAATCAATTAAAAAGCCCTCCTAGTGCCTGTTACCTGTTGTTAGGTTGCTGCTCAATTTTATCTTGGTAGACAGAGCAAATAATTCTCTGTGAGTCTCTTTGTTTCTTCAGTCTGAAAATCCTTTTTGTGACAGTTTTCTTCAGCATTTTCAGCATCCTGCTTTACACCTGCACTGCTGCTTTGCTTCTCATTCACCCCCAAGCCTGAATTACATTCAGTACTGCAGTGTCGGTCTCATGAGTGTCACCTATACAGGTAAAATCACTTCCTTGCTGCTAATTGCCACCTCAGCTATTACCACCTCAGTATATACTGCAGTCATGCTGTCTTGTTTTTCTGAGCATTCTGGTGGAACTCACTTTGAGTTGCATGTCCTTTCTGATCCCTAGATCTGATCAAGCTCTTCTTTTTCAGTGCAGTCCACATTGCATAGACATGGCCACTGTTTCTTGCACTTAGACATCCATTTAGCACCTGTCAGTATGATAAAACAACATTATTTCAACAAGGCCATTTCACTAGGTGACCTAGATTATTCTACATCGTGGATGTGGATTTGCTTTAAATGCCATTCACTATCAGTGAAAACAGTCTATTCAGTTCTACTCTGAGTCAGGCCCTTAAATAGATATAAAATGAGAGTAACTGTGCTGAATCAGTAGAGCTACATCTCAGAAAAGAGGAAAATCAGGGCCCTCTGTATGTAGGCTTTTTTTATTTTAATGACATGCAGCGAATGAGATGTCATGCTTGTCTAGCTATAAGGAATGTGAAGCATAAAGGCCTTTTGAACATTTTAATTACGGGTTTTCCCTTTTTTGCTTGACTGTGTACAAATCTAGCTGATACAGAGCATAATGCAATGTATTACTAGATGTGCTGTTACAAGCATGTAGACTTTATGCAAAACTGGAATGTAACTGAACTTCTGATGAACAAAGTGCGAGAGGAGCTGTGTAAATCGGAACTCCGACATTTGCTCTAAGTGTGGTATCAAATTAATATTTTTTAATTGTTTCTTGAATTTCTTTTTCTTTGAAGAGCAGAATTGTTGAACTTGTTTTTGAATAAGACTAATGGATTTTCGGTCTGCTAATACTGGCATTCAATTAAAAAGTGTTATAATCTATTGTTATTGCAAATATTTTACTTTTGTTTTGTAACTGTTACTAGTGGAGCTGAGAGCTGTAAGGTTTTAAAAGGCTACTCACATGTTTCGGTAACATTTGCAATGCCAGCACCCTTCTCTATTGTTAGTGCTTTTTTACTAGAGTTACTGAGTGCGCACCTTCATTTTTTTTCTTCTATGAATCAGAATACTACAGCTGAACAGAGGCCGTAATTACAGTAAGCAATACGGCAAGGTTCCTGCTGTGAGTGGCGTTGCAGATTCCTGTTATGCATGGGTCACTGACTGTCACTCCAGACTCCTCAATAAAACTCCTTGGCCAGGGGAAGAAAAACTCAAAACTCATGTAAGTTTTGAGTAACTCCAATGTGCCAGTGGGCTGTTTTGTGAGGGCCACTGGTTTTGCAATGAACCTGCCTCTGCCTTGGAGCCTTGATCTCAAAATAATCATGTGCAGGCAGGGAATTTAAATATTTATAGCCAAATAAATAGGGGAAAAAATTAGGGGGTTTGGGTTTTAGTATTTGTATATGTAAAAAAATAAATAGTCTTGATTTATTTCATTAGTACAATTTTAGCCATGATTTTCTGAGGTATATTTTTGGTGATACCTTGAACAGTATATGGGATGAGCACCTAAGCAATTTACTCCTCTGCACTGCCAAAAAAGCTGAAGCTATGAACTTATTCTTTGGTCATTGTTTTATGCCAACTCTCTTGTATTACAGCAGAATAAAAGCATGCAAAGAAACAGTTACTTACCTGGTCATACCTTCCCATGAGGATAAGCTGCTCTATATTCCCCCTTGTTCTGTGACTCTGTTCCCTGCCCTTTGTGCTGCAGCATCCCAATCCTGTTAGCCTAGAAATGCTTTCATGAGAATTTCAGAGATTTTATGTGTCATCTTTCTACAACATCCTTCTTTCCTAGGGAGGCTTCTTAGGCCAAAAGGTGACAATAAAAATGTGTTAGGATGTTTCCTTTGCAGGGCCCACAGTATTGTTGGAGGACTTTAAATGGTTTGGGGTGAAATATTTGAGGAGGAGCAAATGTGAATGTTTTTAGCATGCTCAGAAATATGGTTGAAGATACACCACACATGAGAAAGCAACAAAGTAAGAATAATATTATCTTCAGCAAATAAATATCTTATCATGCATACTCAATGCCAAACTGCCACAGAACAGTTGGCATGTTTTTGCTTGATTTCATATCAGTACAAATCTTCAGTTTACCACTCCTTTGACTACCTCTTCTTCCTGTCCAGCAGTCCCTAAACCACCCAGACAGTTTTCAGTCTGCCTTAGGGAAGTCAGATATTTTGACTTCACTTCGCTATTTGAAAACCAGGAAAATCCTTAAGAGGATGTGTGAGAATTGTTTGCTCAATGTTTAGTGATAATGTGCTCAGTAAAGTACATTGTTTCATTTTTATTATTTTTAATCAGTTGATTGTTTTTAGCTGATTTCTATGTAACTGTCAGAACAATAGTTGGCAGGATGCAAGGCCACTGATAAGTTTTGTCTCTTATCAGAAATTCTCTGCCTTTAATAAAATACAACAGCAAGGTCCAGGAGTATACTATATCCAGAGGTAACAGGGAGCTTTGCTCCTGGTTTAAGAGAGTGCAAAGTTAGATTTTAGCTGTACAAATAAAGCAGAAAGTTCTCGTAGGCTCATAGAGGCCCATGGAGTCTCGTAATAATCGTGATTATAGCTGTAGTTACAAGTCTGTGATCTCAGGTACAAAGCAAGGGGCTTGGAGCAGTAACCAGAAGCCTCAGCTACTGAACAGCAAGGAGACCTTGTTAAGCACTGTCATGCATACAGCCGTGACTTGGTGGCCAGTCACAGCTGAATACCAGAGCCTCCCTGGTTACTGTGGGCCAGCGAAAGATGCTTTCTCTCTCAGCAGTTGCGAAGAGGATGACAGATGGAGCAACTCTGTAGTGTAGCTTCTGGAGCCTCACAGCCTGATTCTCTTTGCGACACCTAGATAAGGGAACAGTTACAGTGTTATCGTTGTGGGAATGGTGTTGTTGTTGCGGGAATAGTCATCCCCATCATTATAACCCATTTGAAGGGTGGGCTTTTGGGTCCTACTAAACTAACTTGTTCTGGTGGCTTGGCTGTGTCATCTCCTGAGAAGCCTGTAGTTCAGGTAGACTTCAGGAATATCTTCTTGTTCTTCTGAAAGTATTCTCTTGGGAGAGAGATGCCACACTATTTAATGAAAATTTTTATTTTCATCTCAGAGTGCCTCTTAAGGCTTGTCCTGAACCAGGGGAAGTTTTGATGTGCAGTGACATTGGGTGCAGGTCATGGCTGTACTAGGCTGAGATAAGTGGAGGCTGAAAAGAGTGGGGAACATCACTGAAAGTAGAGTTTCCTTCCATCTCTCGCCTACACCTTCCTAATGTTTTTCTTGCCCTGGCATTGGCATTTCAGAGCTGAGCTGGATAAAAACAAAACAAACAAGCAAACAAACAACCCAAACAAACAAACAAACAAACAAACAAACAAACAAACAAATCAAAACACCTGCAAGCAGTATTTTTTGCAAGTGTTGTTTTCAGACAGATTGGTTTCTTAACATAGCTCAGCAAGTGACTGCACCAGTGATGGTGCTGGCACAAAGGAAGTGATGGAAACCCACAGGAAAGGGGTATTTGACAGAACCCTCTGGCAGCAGCCTGCATCTATGCCAGCTTAATGTGATCATTATGGGGCTGCAATTTGACAAGATAACTCATTTTTATAAATCCTAGTACTGGCTATGGCCACATCCTGTGAGAGGCTCATCTGATATAAATTAACTGCATTAGTTCAGATTTGTTAAAAAGGTATGTGATGGCTTAACTTTGTACTGACAGTTTTTTAGTCAGTACAGGTACAGCTTGTCCTTTAGCAGCCACTCTAAAGCTAGTGTTAAGCTTCATCTCCAGCTCATTTAGTCCTGACTCGCACTGTTTAGTGATTCAGCCATGTGCAGGTCCTCTACCTGCAAAAGGCAGGCTGCAATGTGAGAAGAGATCCTTGGGATGCAGACACATTGTGCAGTGGGGAACACCTGCCCTCCTCTTATGGACCCGCGGATAACCTGCCTGCCCCTCGTTGACTGCGTGTGGCATTGTGCAGCCTGCCTCACCAAAAGAAACAAAAGTCCAGCTTGGATTCCCACACACTGTAATGAGGTAAATAAAGTGCAGTTTCTAAATTATGGTTGGTCATCAGTTGATAGGCTCTTGAAATCTTGCTGATTTGTGCCTTGTTTAAACACACCTTTCTTTGCTCCGACCTTTGCACCAGAGAGATTGCTTTGGTTTCATAGTGCCCAAGGTAGTACATCAAAACAGTATCAGGAATGAGAAGTATAATCAGAATAGCTCATGTGATTTTCTGTAGGAAACACAACCTAACTTTTCATTTCAGTAATATTTTCTGGTTTAAGGGTAAAAAAGACTTAAGACATTAAATACCTAAGTCATTATACAAATGTAAGTAATTGAAAACATTATGTACTAATTAAAATCTCCAAGCATCTGTCCAGTGACCCAAATTCTGCCTGCCTTCTCCTTTCAGAGAAGGATATTTACACTGTGGTACATGTTCTCCTTTGAGGTAAAAGCTAAGAAAAAGTCTGTGTTTGTTTGAACTTCTTACTGTGAATGGTACGTACGAGAACAAACTAAAACATGATCTTTTTTTCTCCTAGTAAGTAGGAGCTGCTTATGAAGTTTATGGGAAACTTTATGAGCTTCATGATGCAAAAGCTGGTATTTGGCACTTTGTACTTCAAATCAGAAAACAGCTTATGAAGATGTATGGCATCAGATTTTGTGTGATGTGTCATGGCGTTTTGTATTTTGGGCCTTGCTTGAGTTTTTGAAGTGATTGTTTGAGAAAGTTTTATCATCCTGTATTTGGGAGTGTAAGGGAGACATTCACTTAGATGTTTTCACTCACTGTCCATTTGCTGAATTATTTGATACAGATTTCACTAAACTCAGACCTCAGTATAGGTTGTTATAATTTATCTTAATTTTAAATATATGTATATATTTAATCTCTGACATTCAAATTAGGCATAAATTCAGTTTTTGTTGTATACTTTTGAAGAAGTTGCTAAGTGAGATCCAGTTAGTTAGCAGGTGAGAGTTAGTAGCTAGGAGTTAGCTGGAGTGAAAAAGGCATCTGGAGCCAGACTGTCAGTCAGTACATCTGCACAGGGCCATGCCAGCAAGAAGTGCAGCAGGGGACGGGATGGGACAGGATGACAAAGCACCCCTGCATAAGCAACCTTATATGACAGTCTTTTCAAACCTTTCAAATTGTGTATTATAATTTAGGCTTCTATGTAAAAGTTTGTAGCAGCCTGGAGCCAGGCTTTTGGCTATCTTTTAGCAACAGGGTGTTCCCTGCGAATGCCAGGATTCCTCCTGGGAAACAGATTACTGGGCTGTGTTGAGTGGTAGCTTTCTTGGGGCACATCTCCTCTGCAGTGTGCTCAGACCTGAGCCCAGCACCAGCATGACCCCATCAGATAGCTGTGTAGTTGTATTCATGTGTCTGAGGCTAGGCTAAGAAACCTTTCTTTCAACCTGGCTTGGTCTTTTGTTTTCTGTTTCTTTTTTTCCTCGTCTGTGGTATGGTGTTGACAAAGGTGCACAACCTCTGATTCTGGACAAGGTTGGTGCCTTTTATACTGTGTGCTGTTATGTTAATCTCCTGGAGGTTTTTGTACCCCTGTTTTTTTCAAGTCTTCTCACATGGGTATTTTTGTATGAATGAAAGGAGCTTCAATTGCATAAAGGGTGTTTCTCTAAGTAGGTTATCTTGCACACTCTTGCACCAGTAAGAGATGCTGTTCTTATTAAAAAGAAGAATCAAGGTCACATCTGCATATGCTCTTTTGTTTTTCTCTTCATTTTATTTGCAACCGTTCTTATAGGTAAGGCTGTAGATAATCTTAGTGCCTGTACATGCAAACATTTTTTACATGGGTGTATTGGTAAATACCTTTATGTATACTGACTTGTGTAATTTTGTGTACAGCTATAGCTGTAATTCAGTTTGCTGGCTAGGAAGACTCTTAAGTTTTTGGCTAGCAGTGTTGCTCTAGGAAACAATTTTTGATATAAAACCCCCTTTTATTGCACTACTATAAATTTCTTTCTACAATTCTAATTTCCTTCAATTAAAGCTAGAAGTTCTTCTCTGTCTGCATGGATTTCTTTCCTTCCACCCTGTAATACATGTTATGTAAGTATATATGGTTGTATATGAATAGATGATCTGGAATTCCATTGGTTTCATTTCTGCTTTCTATGGAGCAATGGTTTCATCCCATCTGGGCACACATGTAATATTCTAGGTATACATATTAACTTAAGATTTGTTTATTTTCCTTTAATTTTGTTTTATTCAACTTGCAAATGAGGATTGGGAAGTAGAAGCTTTCTGTTACAATATGCAAAATCATCTCTTAATGAATATCTCTGAAATAATGTGGGACTCTTACACTCAGGATAGCATAGGACTGCTTAAAACCTATAAGAATTGAAAAAGTTTTCTGGTGTCCATCAGATGCCCCACAATATTATGTAATCTTTGTTAAAAAAACCCTGTTCTTAAGAATATTTGGGAAATTGTAATTCTAGAAATGAAAACTAACTGGACAATTTCTAATTTTACACACTGTTGTTCCAATAATTATAAAGACCGTTCATGTGTCACTTTCATGCAGAACTTTGAAGGTGACTTATTCAAGTAAGTTATTCTATTATACCACCACACGGTTGACATAAGAAACTAATCTCTGTTTCTGTTTAAGCTGACATTATCTTACTTGTGTAGGACTCTGGAATTGCTGAACACGCTTTGTACTTATCTTTAATTTCATTTTTTGGATGCATTCCCCATATTTGAATTGAAAGATATGTTTATGCCAATATATTCTTTATATCATTACTGAATGATTTTCTGTCTGATTTTAAGAATTTTTCCTCACTTACCTGTAGTTAAGTTATAGCAAGATTCTTCTGAGGGCTGCTGAAATTCATCTGAGTCAAAATATTAATATGAAGTTAGATTATTTTTTTACTTAAGTTGGAAAATTAAAACCATTCAGGGCAACGTACCCTAAAAGCGTTAGATGCAGCTTATAGTAGTAACCTGTTACTGTGGTTCTGTGGCTTGTTCTCAGCTAGCCAGAGATGATCCTTTGTCCCATTTCAAGCTGCTGCTGTCGCGAGAAGCTGTTGCCGGTACTTTAAACAAGGAAATGACTTAAAATAACTCCTGAAGTGCCATGTCATCTTCAAGAGAAGGACATTCATTTATTGATATGTAAGATGCCTTGTGTCTGGCCTCATTAGCTCTGGAGGTGCAGAGCATGTGTTTCCCAGGCCTCCATCCTGATCCCAGAGTACATTGTATCCCTCACTGATAGTTATTCACCAGGGTGGTCTGTGAAACTGTAGCTTGGCAATTTTACCTCAGGAAGTCCACCATCACCTTAATGGTTTTCAAGTCGTATGAGTCCATGTGCCATCCAGTCTGCTTCCAACTGGTTGCTGAGAAGGGTGGGAGAGTACTGCTCGCAGAGAGGGGTCATGGGACAGTCAGCTGTGCGAGGCTACTACAAGGACATCTATATCCATTTAGTTTCTTAAGGAGGAAGCTTGTGACCCTTACAAGCAGAAGAGGGTATTGCTTTTGACTTTTTCCATGACCAAGGATCCCTCATGTCAGACTGCTTTCTCAGAAGCACCTACTTTGCATGGTTATCACCAAGTTGCTGCTGCTAGGCATGTAGGAGTTTCGCAGCTCATTATCTGTCTGAGCGAGCTCTCCATAAAACAGAGGAAATTGCTAAGATGTGAACAAGACATCTTGCATGTTCCTTCTGCTAGATAAATGAAGGGCTGCCTGCCCCTGTTTCTCTGGCTTGATAGTTTGGAAGAGAGGCAAGGTGGCTGGCATATCCACTGTGGCAGGTTCATGTGTGGATAACTGCTGGACAGATGTGACTCTGTACACTCTGGTTCCCTTAAAGGATGCCTTGCAGGTGTTTTCCTAACGACTTCTAGGATTAAATGGGATTAAGGAAAAACTAATGACAAGGGCTGTTCCAAGTTCCTTCTGGGAATCCAAGTCTGCTGCTGTGTCAAGTTGAACAAGCAATAGAAGGGAAAAAGTGGTGGCATTGGGGTTTTTTGTGGGAAGTGGCTAAAATACTCAAAGGGTGACTGTGTTACTTTGCATGTCTGCTGGTGACCTCCAGTGGAAGAAAGCCTAGCTGTTGGCTGGAGGTGCAGTGCTGAGGTGATCACGCTGATGCCCTTTCCATGGATGTAGACCCATCACTATTTCTGAACAAAGAATTACTCTGCTGTGGCCACATAGAGTGACGATTTGCACTGGGCTGGTGGTGTTCTTTAGTCGTGCATCTAGTTGGCTCTGCTCAGTGTTATCACACAGTCCTCTTGACAGTCCTGGTAGCTGGAGTTTTCCCATGTAGTCTCTCCTAGTAAACAGAGATACCTTTCCATTTCCCCTGAATCAGAGTGCATGTACAACAGGCTGGCTGCCTTACTGCTTGTGCTGTCTTTGGAGGGGTCTGCCTGTGATGATGGGGAGATCCCAGGGTCTGGCACATGGTTGTTTTGGGGTGTAGATGTAGGCTGCTCTGAGAAGGGTGCTCAAAGTGCAGTGTCTGCCTCTTGTGAGTTACTGTGAAGGGTGGGGTGGCCTGGAGGTGTTGCCCTTGGGGTGTCCCCCTGGGGTGCTCCAAGGACACGCTGGTGTGAAGCCTGTGTGAACAGAGAAGGAATTGGAGCCAAAAAGTGTTACTTTGGCACTCTTGGGAAGAGGCGGCTTCAGTGTATTATGTCATTGTTTAAAACACAGCGTGTATACTTGGTAATAAAAAGTCATATTTATTCTGAGAGGGCATTGTACAAATCATTCTAGCTGATTTACTTCCAAGTGAGGTGTCATGAAACAGCAAAAAAGGGAAAATTATGTCAGTTGCCTAGAGGGCACAGTCAATGAAAATATCCCTAAATTCCTTGCTTTCAAAGGGGGAGATCTGAGCACCTCCAGTGAAAACACTTGACAAGGGTGGCAGAAGCTGTAAAGTATATAGAAAATTGAGACAACAATATAATTTAGGTATATGGGCATTTGTCTTTCTTTGAAAGTCTCCTTTTCATCTTTATGTTAAAATGAGTTGTAAATTTTCTGTTAGTTTCTACCTCCCTTGCCATTGCTCTGTTGACTTACATTGTAGGTTTTAAACCCCTTTGATGCTGACAAGTGTATGATTCCATATCTGTGTCAGTCTGTCAGCACTTGTCTTTGTAAACGCAAGGCTTTGTCCCAGGTGCCTTATTTTGGCAAGGGAATTATTCTTTTATCCTCTGAGATAGAATTGGGTACTTATACAATCAAATATTTCTTGTTTCCAAAGAAACTTTTAAGATTGCAAGTGTGCATCTTCAGTGCAGAAAATATTAAGAAGGTGTTTACTTTTAATACCTCTGGTTGGAAGGGGCTCAGCTGTGTCACCCTGCCTGAGCTCAAAGGATGTATTTGTGACCTGGCTCAGGCCCAGAGATCTTCAGTCCCTTCATTGCCTCCCCAAAACTGTTGGTATGTGCTAGTTCCCTAATTTTTAGGGTGTGTTAGGGAAGTGCTTCAGAGCTGGAAAGCCAGCAGGGACCTGCCTGGTGTGGCAAGGTGACATGACGTTTGGGGATGGGACACGTTGCTCCCTTCACTGTCTAGAAATGTCTCTTCTCTGTGCACCCAGGTCAGGCCCATTCAGGCTGGCTTTCCTTCCTCGCTTTCCTTCCTCCCTCCCCTTCCTGCCAAATTGTAAGCTGAGGTCACTGGCATAATATGATGTTTTCAAATTAATTAAAATGGAGTTTTCATATGTGACTTCATATTGCATGCAGCAATTTTTTTTTCCTGCGTACATATGATATTGTATAAAAATATATGGTATTAATTTGTAGAAGATGGGTCTCCTAATGGGAGGTACAGATGTCTAGCTTGGGGAGCTTGGTCCCGTAAATAAAAATCATGGATAGCAATTAAGAGTGCATAACATTGCTCATGTTCTACTGTACGCGGTGTGTGCACATACAGCAAAAGAAAACAGGAATTTTTATTTCTAAAAGCATCTGCATATGGATTGTGTCTTATTTCAGGTTTAATGTGTTATATGCCAAGCATTGTATTTCATTTTCCTTTATTATTAGTGGGGTCTGTAATCATAGCTACTTAGTGTTACGAGTAAGTGCTGTTTTCACCCTGTTTACACAAAGGAATATGTCTAAAGTTGAAGTCAGCAATTTAACCACTAGATACATGGGGAAAGTTAAAAGAGTACAATGTCATTTTTGCTTGCATTTTTTTCTGGCAGTTAACCCTCCACTGAAGGATTTTGTTTGGGAATGCAGGGTAAGAGTTATGGCTAATATTAGTCATGCTGGGTCATAGGACACCACGCCTTTGGAAGTGCTCAGTTAGCGTATGTAATAGAGAGGGCTGCAGACAGTTAGTTGTTACACCCCAGGAACAGGTATTTCCCAGGACTATTTGCTTAGAAGAAGGAATTTGGTAGAAAAGGAGGCGTTGCAAAGGCTCATGGCTTTAGCAGTTGCCCTTGAAGATAAAAAGTAAGAATTCTGACTGGGTGCCCTTTTTAGTGTCTTTTGCTGAGGTGGCGATGGAATTTGCTGCTGCCCTCTCTGTGGGCTGGGTCTGTGGGGAGGGCATGTGAAACAAATAGCTGGATCAGGGCAGACCTGCATTGCCCTCCATCTCTGCCATGGCACACTCTGCCTGGCTTCTACTAGAGGAGTTCCTCAAAAGCAGGTTTGCCTCATGTGTGGAGACATATGCAATGATGTTGTGTTAGCTCCTCTGAGAGCAGGTGAAATCCTAGCGACCACCTTTGAAGCTGGTTGCAAACACCTCCTTCCTCATTTCCTGAACTAAACCCAGGTGGTCCATCCCTTGCAGTGTCCTTGAGGCCTCCCTCTCTCCTATCCCCTTGACTTCAAGGATGCTTCTTAACAGAATCCTGTCTGACATTTTGCTTCTGAACAGACCTGTATCCCTCAGTATACTTGAGTGTTGGCCTGCCTTGCGCAGTGCTGCTCTCCTCAGCCCTTTCTCTTCCTCCTTGCCCTCTCTTGTCCAGCTTCTGCGAAGGTGCCTTTATCTACTTTGTCTTAATGGGTCTTTGTTACTGGTTTGTTTGGACAATGAAAACAGTTTCCTTACAAAATGTCTTTAGACTCCTGCATGCATTTCCTTGCCTGCTGTTTGGGAACGCTCAAATTTTTTTACGATTTGTTCCTAATGTAAGGATTATACTGTAATAAACTGATGATGAATGCGTGCCAATTTCCTTCAAGCATAAGCAAAATTACTGAATTGTGCTGTAGGCCTTATATTTGCTAGTAACAGGGTTATAGGTCTAACTAATAGGTCCTTTAACATGGTAAGAGTTAATGTTCTTAGAGAGCTAATTGCTTTTAGAGGCACAGAAGTGACTCCGATATCATTTCATGGCTGTAACTGTACTTTACTAGATGGAGCAAATATTTCCCAGGATAGCTTAAATCGGCCTTTGTGGCCATTCTTATTTTTTTTCCACTATGAAAAGAAAAATAAATTATTTAAATCTTTCCTCTCAATAATGGAATTACAAGTACTGTATCTATTTCACTTCCTGGTTTATTCTCTTTGATATTTGTGGAGCCTGAAGTAATCTCACACAGGCCTTATTCTCTTTGGGAGAAGATTAGTTCCAGTGGTTCTTTTAGAAGATTACAGAAAGAGTGTACTTTTAATATGTGTATGATATGTTCAAATATTTTCCCAATAAGCAGCATGAGGGATGTTATAGAGAACATATTTTGCATACATTTTTGTACTTGATATGAATTGTAGAGAATGAAAAGAATCAAAACTGCAGAGGAAAACCTGTGTGTCCATATGAAGCCAGGTGATACAGAAGGCATTTGGAAAGAGTGAGAACGGCAGATCAACTGACCAAGGGTCAGAGCCAAACATGTGACAAAGGAGATTCGAGTGAGGCTATTCCTTTCCTTATTTTCCTAGCTGTGGGCAATATGTTTTCTTTAAAACTAGAGCTTTTAACGCAATTAGGATTGTATGTAAGGAAAATAACTGAGTGTCTGTTGAGTTAGGACACTGACTTCTGTTTTCGCTCAGTGGGACCTGAGGTTCTGTAAGCACTTCCAGCTCTTCCGAAAGTCTGCACAAGTTGCAAACCTGCTTCTAACGTGGTGCCACTTGTGTGATTGTACCTATGCAGGTCACCCAGGTTCCCTCGTACCCTCGTTCTCCCATCTATTGGAATGATTCCTTCTGATACTTCTTCTCAGTTTAGCTAATAATGATAATTTTATTGCAAGTCTGATAATATGTGATGTTCTATTTAAAGCTCAAAATCTGAGTCCATGAGACTCACCTTTCACTAAAAGAAATAAGCAGGCTTCTGTATTTTATTGTTGGCGAATAAAGATAAAAGCATGCACCGAATTAAACAGCTTATACACTGGAATGCAGCAGTCCCCCAAAAAACAAGGAAACCCAACCAGTGCTGTCATTTTTGTGGGGGTCAGGCTTCATGGCTGCAGTTGTCAATCCTGAATTCTTTCTCGGTTTGTGTGGAGTAGAACAAGGTCACATTTATTCTGAAACAGCCTGGCATGGCATATCGAGTAACTCTTTTTGCAAATGTTCAAAAGTATATGTTATGGTTCTAACACTTTTTTTGATAATAAATCATTTCACATCATCAATCATACAGAGGCCAATGATCTATACCATCATTTTAGATAGGGTGTGTATGTGTATCAGTTTACCATAATTATAATTTATCTAATCGGAAGTAGAAAATAGGTAGAGTCTAAATGGCTGTGTAGGAACATGAGGTCCTATTAAAGGAAATGTCATGAAATATTTTAATCTTCTTAGAAGTGCTGCATATAGTTCAGGCAGATTAAGTTTTGGCATCGTATCTGGAATCTCCCATTTCTGGTGCAGTGGATTAGAATATTAAGTGTAATAGTCTGTGTCATTGCCATAATTTCCTTCCTGTTCTCTTCAGTGACAGGTTGGGGTTGGAAAAGGAGGAAGGTCATGTTCACCAAGGTAAAAAAATCTTCTGTAAGTAATAATGAGGATGTGGCTGGAAGCAGTACAGTGTATATATATATACTTTTTATACTTATATATATGCTTTTTAGACTTATAGTCCAGCAGCCCTAACATTGGCCTGCTTTGCATTTATTATTCATGGAGGGGTTTAAAATGCCATTTTGTGGGGTTTTCTGGGTTTTCATTTTTTCTGGTTGCTTTTTTGTGGGTTGGATTTTTGTTGTTGTTTTTTTAATCTCTAGAGCACTTTTGAGCAGGTATTAACAGCGGCTGGTGGTATTACAGAAAATCCTAAGAGACCTGATTCTCTTTGCTCAGCCTTTTTTATGCTCATTTAGAAAGTGAGTACTGTTTTATATCCCCTCTGCAATCACTTTGTACTCTGTTTCTGGAAGGAGAACAGAGTTTTGCCTCAGTTCCTACTCCTCTGGCTTTTCTTTGGAGCCTAAGGTGAATTTGGGCAAGTTTGATTGCAATTGACATTCAGAATGTCCTGTAAGGTCACAGAGCAGCCAAAATAAAACTCTTTTAGTTGGGAGAGAAGGGGTGCTAAGTGTGTCAGTTCACCAGAAATACTGGGAATCATGTTGATTCATTACTGTTATCTTTGCATGTCCTGTATGACACTCTTGAAAAGTCTTTTGAGTTGCAGGAGAGTTTGCAGTCAGTGATGGAAAGAATAAAGGATAGAAAACATAGAAAGGAAAGGATGCAGTTGTTGCAACGAGTAACAAGATTTAGGAGCTAGAATGAAAAGCAGAAGTACAAGCCCAGACTGAAGTTTCTCTAATGCCTTCTAAAAGTTACAAAGCACTTTGAAAGGGGTATGAAATATTTTTGCATTTTTCTGGAGACTGAATGTCCAGACTTGGGTCTTGGTAGGTGCTGCTCAAGGGTTACCGGCTGCTTGTGAAAGACAGTGATATTTGCTTCTGTTTGACAGGAGGTTTTAGCTATCAATGAAATAGAAAGAATCTTTTTAATATGTTAAACCATATAAAAAGATGAAGACATTTACATGTAAAAAAAATAATTTCACTTCAGTTAGGTAGTGTCACTGTGGCTTTTTGCAAAATCCAGTTACTTTAGGACAACCTGCTTTGATGGGCACATCAATTACAATTTGATATTTTTTTTAACAGAAGACTTTGAAAGGTGCTTAAAGCTGCATGCACTGCAAAATACTGGATACTGTGCAAAGGGGTGGTGTGGCAGAAAGAAATTTCTTAAACATTGGGTTGAAACCATTAGACTAAGTGATTTGGTAACAAAAATTCTTGATTTAACACATCCTTGGAATCAAGGCCTTGCATTATCTTCATGTCTGATCTTTGGGAGGCAGCACCTAGAAACTGTGAAAGATCAGGATGCCCTTCTGTAGGCACTGTGGCTATAGGAAGGTCTGGCAGTCGCTTCCCAGGCCAGCGTCCCAGCCAAGAACAGGGAGCTCAAGCCAGGCAACTGCTGTAGCCATTAGAGCTTTCTTGGTTAATTCAGTTAAGAAGTCTTAGCACCTTGTGGTGCTACTTGGCTTTTTGAAAGGAGGGGGAGGGATGGGGAGAGCTTTGGGTTTAGGAGCTTTGCTTATTCCCACACTTCTGTAGCTCAGCCTTCAGACTGAGAACGGGGACAGGAGACCACATTGTTTCCCTCTCCTTATCTTTTAGTTGTTTAGATTCGAAAGGACTTGAGAAGTCCTGTATTCATATTTAAGAGCACAGCATCTCATGGATGTGATTGCTTAGTAAATAGTTTTCAAAATGGGCCACAGTACGTACCCATGGGCATTTTTTAGTTGTTTAAATCTAGTTAGCCGTTGTACAAACTTAAAATTACTTAACATGAATTACTGCTTAACTTTGTAACTCCGATGTCAACAAGATAACTCTGGTTTGAGAGTGCTACGCTATTTATAGCCACAGTCTTGGAGTCTGTCACAAACCCACAACAGCACAGCTTCCTTAATGCTCTGTGGTCCAATGGTGAAAGACTCCAGAGATATGAGAATTATTCTTGTTTCCGTCACTGATTTGCACCATGAATTTGGACACCATGCTTCACCTCTCTGGGAAATACCCCCC
>JANZLQ010000086.1:21878066-21910080 GCA_026212715.1 Elanus axillaris | reverse complement strand
CGTTTTTTTTGTCCCCTCTTACAGCCTTTGTGTATCTTGTTTATCAGGTTGTTAACACACCTAACCATGTGTTGATATGATGCTCAGAGTCGGTGAGCCCCAGTATCAGCTGAGGTATGGCTGCAGTAATACTACTAATAGCTTTTACGTAAGTGGCCAAAAATACATTGGCTTTGGGAGTGGTAACTCCCTTTGCATGGGCATTTCGGGAGCTGCTGCTGTAATATAGCTGTAGTCAGGTATAGTTTTGTCATTTTATATAACTCTGGAAGTAAAGTGCTAGTTTATTGGGGTGCCAGAGAATGTATCTGAAAGGGCTGCAGTGCTCAGGACATTGCAGATACAAGAACCCCAATAGCAACGGTTAATGGCCAGGATTACTTAAAGAAGCTTGTAAGGCCAAGCATACAAGGATTGTATTTTCAGTGTACAGCTTAAAGAGGTATAATAGTCCAGTTTGAAAGTAATTATATCACTTGATAATGCAGTGCTTTTTTTGCACTGTTCTCAGTGCTGGAAATTGGCTGGTATAAACAAAACTTTGTGAAATTTTTAGTCTTGTAGAACATTGAATTGGCTTTCAGTTTGGAACATGTTTAAAGACAATGTTTAAGACTCCCATAGGCTTTGTTAGGCAGCTGTGGAAAAGGACCATATCTGTTTAACCTCAAAGAGTTGAATCCTAATTGAGGTTAAACCCAGTAATTAATCAGATGGCCTCTTCCGAAAGGTCCAGGCCTGAATACTGAATTCCAAAATTTGGCAAAAGTGGGTGGAAAAAAGGACCCTGTACAGAAATTCCTAATATGTAGGCAAAAAAGGTGTTTGCTACTCCTCCTTTTCACCTGTGTTTCATCTAGTGTTGCATTGTTTTTCAGGAAGAAGGTAACTGATCAGAGACTGGTATCTTTTTGCTTTACATTCGTACAGTATTTACTAGCTGGACTTTGTCCTTTCCTGGAGTCGGTGAGCTCTCCTGCAATGATCCTGTTAGAGGAACTCCACTTCTCTTTCAGGAAAATTAATCTATTATGTTTGGTTCAACACTGTATTTATATTCTGTAGTTTTTATGACCATGAACATCCTTGCATTTAATATTTCTGCCTTTTGGTATATTTACACATCTAATACATGCATAACCATATATATAGTGTATAAAGATACCATACAGTTGTTTGTATAGCGATGTAGAAGGATCATATTCAGATCCAAAATTAGTGGCTAGCATTACAGAAATGACAAAGATTCCTTTTCTCATCACTCACTGTTTTAAAACACAACATAGTCCTTAATTCTTGAGTGAGAAAAATGGAAGTAAGGGCAAAACTAACTTTCTGTGTACTGAATGAGTCATATTTTCTTACAGGCTGAGAAAGGACACAGTTGGTCACAAAAGGAGAGGCTGAAGAAAATATTTGTGCACAGTTCTTACCATAGAATCATAGAATGGTTTGGGTTGGAAGGGACCTTAAAGATCATCTAGTTCCAATCCCCCTGCCATGGGCAGGGACACCATCCACTAGAAGTACTCTTCCCTCAAGTACTTGCCACAACATGAAGCTCATCAGCACTTAGTGAATTAACCCAAATCTGGTTTCTTTCCTTGTAAATGTAACAAATGGTTTTCATTAAAAGAATTTTTAATGGCTCCCCTCTGGAACACTTGGAGTGCTTTGCTTTGCATCCTTGATGTTTCTAATAAATAAATGCATCTCCAGTGGGTGGAACAAGAAGATTAACTGTGGTAAGAGACTGCAGTAACTACACTGAAGAATGGGGTTTGTACCTGGGGGCTCAGTTTTGTACTGAGATAAATAGCCCAAAATCTCATTGGCTGTAAATAGCACATGTCTGAGTATCAGAGATCAGAACTGACTGTGTAATTTGGAAATGAGAGTATTGCACTGCTCCCTTTTAAGCTATTTGAAGAGTAAACCATTTACTAATGATTGGAAATAGATGTTAAGATTTTAATAAAGTTTGAGAGTGTTGTTAGTGAAGATGTTAATGGAAATATGAGATTTTGGGGGGAGGGGACTGCTGGAGAGTAAACTTACCATTTAGTAATCTGAAATGCTAAATGACTAGTGTTTGTTTGAAAATTACTTTAAGTGACTGTGTTTGTTAGCAGTAGCTTACATTTTCTGGGGGAAGAAAAGAGATCTCCTTGAAGATACTTGTGAAATGCAGCTGCATTTTTCAAATTTTAAATAGAAAAAATGAACACCTAAAAACTTTTAAGCATGTGCTGGAGAAGTAACCTATTTTCTGCAACCACAGTAATAGCTTTTTTGTAATGAACTGTGCTTATTTCCTACCAATTAGTTTTTTTGGAAAGCAGTCTTCCACAAAATTCTGAAGCTTGCAGTATGGGGTATTTGAAATACTTTTTTAAGATTTTTTTTTATGAGTCTGTCTGTGAATGTGGGATTAATTATTTTTAAAAACATATGTCTACTCCAGATTTGTTATAATATTATTACTAAGACTGATTGTTTTCCCCTTCTCTCTTTTTTCCTTTTTCTTGGCCTTTACTTCTTCCCACCTATGCATTTTTATTGTATGATATGCAACTAGTGCTTACTAAGCATATGTTTGGAGAAGGACTGAATTTAGTGGAAGGTCACAGCAGAAATCCCATGTTGTTGGGATTAAAAATAAAAATCTTAATTGGCAACCTATTTTTCCCTATGCTGTGAATTTTTTAGTTTATTTTTGTTTTCTCATCTACACCAACCTCATGGTATCAAGACTGTCCTCATTATCCTCAAAGGATCTTTCTTGTTTGCGCCTCTTTGTGCACAGTGTTTTGTAGGAGTGACAGAGATGAGGATGCCTGGAGCCGCCACTGTGCAGATTATGCACCAAATACAGCTTCACCGGTGTCTTTCTCTGGTGGGGTTTTCAAAGCAAGAATCGTTGAATCAAGTGAAGTGAAAATAAGATCTGACCCACTCTGTCAGCTGTTTAGCTGTTGTTCTCTCCCAGCCTGAGCCTCTCTCTGTCCTAGACCATGGAAATGTTGAATTGTGGATGTGGACAAATGCACATGGCTTTGAAAGGTTTTGCAGTTCAGACTGGGGATTGGGGGTTGATCGAGTGTCATGAGGGAAGACACAGAATCGGTGAGTGGAGTGGGAGCAGTGTGGCAGCTGCCTGTAGCCTTTGGCTCCTGAGGAGCAGTTGGGGCTGCCAGCTGTGAATGGGCCTAAAGCAACATGGATTTTGAAGGAGAGATTTGCAGCACAGCATTGAGGTTTTGGGGTGAATATTTCCTGGAAGGTTCCCCTGGTCATTCGTGTCCTCCTCTCTCTGAGGGCTTTCATGATGAGAAGTGGCATTAGTGGCCACTCAAAGTTGGGAGTTGCTGGATTGATTCATTAATGAGAAAGGTCAGTCTGGGAAGAGCCTCACAAGTAAAGCAGCTTATGTTTGGTCAAGTAGACCAGGCTGTGACCGGCGATTGAAGGGCAGGGTGCAGTCTCTGAGAGTTAATGGAGTGTTTTTAATGTACAGCAAATGCTTATAGGACCCTGAAAATGGCCTTGAGTGCTCTGTGCTGAGTATCAGCTGTGCATTTCAGGACACAGGCTCTCTTCCCTGAGACAGGACTTAGTCTGGGGAAGGTAACAAGCTGGCTTTTTTTGAAGGACAGGAGGAGCACTGCCCTGGAAGTGTGGCACAGAGCCATGGCCTGCTGCAGTATACCCCACCTTGCCCTACCAAGAGCCCCCCAAAGTGCATGCTTTTAACATATTCATTCTGTTAGTTTTATCTTTTGCATGATGTGCTGTGGTGGTTAAATTTCAGCTGAGGTGGGTAAGCGAGAGCAGGTTGTTCCGAAGGTGAAAGGCCACTCAAGAGCTGCTGAGCCGGTCTGCAGGGTTAAACTGAGGGACGATAAGCTGAAATCTGACCTCATTTAGGCTGCAGTTCAAGTGCACAGTCTGTGAGAGGGACCCAGTCTGCTCTAAGCACCTTCAGCCGCAGGAGAAGGGAAGCCTGGGTGAGGTCTGGGAAGCCTGACCTGCTTGGTACTGGGGACGCTTCTAATGCAGCTCTATGAACATCTTGCTGCAATGATTAGTGTTGGATTCACAAGCAGCATGGGTCACGCACAGGACACGCCTGTCAGGAGAACTTTAAGAACAGAGATAGCGACAGGAGAAATTGTATTTATTGGGTAACATGCACTACTACCAAGATGTTACTGCTGTTGATGCAGAAGCTAAATACTCCTTTATATATTTGTTTTCCTGGCCTTTCAAATTAAGGGCAGGTTAAAGAATGGTGTTGGGGTGCATATTAGCTTGGTAATTCACTGTCATTTATTAACTTGTACCTGGAGCAGAGAGGCAGGGTGGGTGGAAACTCACAGTCCTTCCATAAGGCTCTTTAGCTTTAAAGGCAAAGTCCATACAGTTAGTATTTCTTATCAGAGAATCAAGCATGTATGGTATGAAAGGATTTGTGACTTGGACACACAAGGGGCTTATCTTCAGAGAGAAAGGTATGGCTTTTTTACTTGGGGGCAGCTAACAAGCGTCAGTTGTCCCAAGATAAAACATAAGGACGAGGTGCTTTTGTTTTAATTCTAGATAAACTTGCAAAGTCAGCCAAATGGGAAGATAGAACTTAATTTACTGCTTTTGCATTGTGATAAATCCACAGTGCTTGATCTTTGATGTTTGTCTTTTGGAATAAGTTAATATTTATTACCTAACCCCAAACCATGCCTCCTTTTTTAGAATATGGAAACAAGGTCAGACATAAAAGACATCTGAAGCTGTTCCTGAAATAACATTCCTCTTTTTTAATACAAGGAAGAATTTTGATATACTGTCATAATATTAGAGTAACTTAGTTTAGAAGGGGCCACTGGAGATCATGTCCGATCTGCCCCCCACTCAAAGTAGGGCTAACTCTGAAGTTAGATCAGGTTGCTGCTCATGTAATCCACTGATACTCTGAATCAGTCTGTGGCTCTTGATTTGGTATGTTCGACTGTGAGGATGACCTGTAACTTCAATGACATCATTATAACCTTTGCACTTTTTAAGAGGAATTCTTTGTTAGGCCAGTGGTAATTTTTGCCAGTGACTTAATGAGGTCCAGATGAGACCTAGAGGTTTCAGCTTGTTGGTTTCTTTTTTCTAGTTGCAGCTATACTTAAGATAAAAGATCCCTTTTGAAAGCCTTAGCAAAATATATTTGGCAGGGTGAACCAAAAAGTAGTAACAACAAACTATAAAAATGGTAAGCTTTCAGTGAAAGAGGAACCAAGATAGAAACAAATAGTGGCCTTTTATTAAACGTTTGGACTCACCAGTTTACTTCCCAGACTGTAACTTCAGTAATTATACTTTGCCCTTGCCCAGCTTTAATTAAGGTCATAGATACCAGACTAAACAGTAATAAAAAATAAAGGAGAATAGCAAAGGAAAAAAAGTAAGGGTACTGCCAAGCTATAAGAATTTACTTGGGCAGAAAGGCACTTCTGAAAAATTTGTTATGAACAGTGATGCTAGGAAGATAGGTGCCATGAAGTTTCTGGAACTGACTGTTGTGAATTGAATTAGAGGTTGGTGTAACTAGGATTACTAGAACTTAGATTCATTATTTCATCTTTAATACAGACTCCTCTGCCATTCCAAATTAGGAGATACGTATAGCAGAAATATTAAATGAAAAATATTATTCCAGATATTAAAAGCAATTTTTAATATCTTGGTTTATTTGTTGACAGTAGTTTGCTTTGATACTTTGACACAATTCGTCACTGTCTTCACAGATATTAATATGTCCTGTATCTTAAAATTCTAACCAAGAATTGCTTTTTGGTTTATGTTTATAGCCGTCGGTCTGGCCAGTATACAATGAACCATGACCATTCCAAGAAGACCCACGATGGAGCATCATTTGAGCGCTCAGGATCCCAGGACTCCTTGGATGAACTCTCTATGGATGACTACTGGAAAGAACTTGAAAACATCCATGAAACAAGAGGAAATAATCATGAGGAACGAGTAGCACTTGTAGTGAAAGAGCCAGATGGTAATGAAATCCGTTCTTGTGAATGATCATCACTTTACTGATTTACAGATTTTTCTCTAAGTCTTATTTCAAGAGATGGCACCCACCAAACACACTTAAATCAAAAAAGAAGTCACTGCTGAACATCGGCTTTGAAAATTCTGTTGCCTCTGATGCATATCGTCAGAAGCAGGCAGTGCCCTGAAACAGAATTGTGTTGGAGATAAGTAAGAGGCTGGTTTTCCTTTAAATGGTATTTGCAGAACATCAGAAAGGTGCCTGTGCTTGCAAATCACAACAATTGAAGCTTTATTTGCAGTTTACTGTTAAACTAACTTACCCTTTCATGCTTTGTGTACGTTGTTCATTATTGTAGCTATTGTGGATAGAAACTTCATGCTTTAGAAGACAAGCCAATGATTAACCAGTTTAAGTTTAGTGAGTAACTTTCTATGCTTGTAACTATTGTGACTGTTCAGTTGTATTATTTTTGCTTCTCAAAAGCATCAATTATAGGCCACTCCTGAGAGCATGATCTTAGAAGTTGGGCAATTTCTTTATTTTTCTTGTCGTATCAGACAAAAGAGGAGTAATGCCCTTAATTCCACTCTTCCCTCAAAAAGTATTTTTTAACGGTGCAGTATCTGCCTCTGTCCCATTCTTACAAGAGGCCCACAGTCTCAGTAAATTACAATGGTGAGTTTCACATTTTGGTATGGCCCCTGCACAAGTGAGAATAACGTGCTCAGTTAGCTTTCAAAGGGATTTGCGCTTCTGCCTCCCTAGGCATTTTGAAACATCACCACTATTTACAAGTGCCCTGAAGAGGGTAGCAATGTGGCCTCTGGAGAAAGCAAGGCTCTGAGCCTGTGCCCGAAGAGCAGGGCATATGACAGACCTGCGAGGCTTTCTCCAGAGCAGCAGAGCCCATTGTTCTGCAGCACCATGAGCTTTTTCTCTTACCTCAGCTCACTGATGCTGCTACACCTTCAGGCTCTGCACTCCAAACACCACCATTTTGTTTTTTATTTATATATATAGACTTCTTCCCCCTAGTTACCATTCCAGCTCGAGCCACTGACTGTGGCATGAAGCCCAAGTGAGTCAGCACAGTTGAGTTGATCACCTTGAGCAGATGTTGCTCTGCCCCACACTTTGCCTATTGTGCAGCACCTCACTTGGGTACAAGTACTCCTGAAATGTGTAGGAGACTGCATCTGGCTGATGGGCCTGCCTGGGTGGGGGCTTGCTTGAGATTGGCCATGCAAAGGCAAGGCAGGGGAGAGATGAGATATACCGTGCTCATATCTGCTCTAGAGAATGGGTGTAGCCCTTCTTTCCAGCCTGAATAACAAAATCTGAGAGAGTTTTGTCAGAGGCTCAGGATTTGGCTGCATGGCCACAGCAAAATTCATACTTAAATTTTTGTGTCTGATTTCTGAATGCTGTTAATATTCAGGTGCCACTTGGATATGCACTGGGCACTGTGGGAAACTGCAGTCAATAGTGAAGTTGACATGCCAGCTTTGGAGTAATTTTAGATATTTGATAAATGGAAATGTTGCTTGAACTTTTGAGAGGATTGTTGGCATTCAGCACAAGCTTGGCTCCTACAGACAGAACTTAGTGTTTTAAAGAAAGTATCATTAGAGATAGGCTGATTTCAGAAGCAGTTTTGCCATCAGAGACAATATTTAATAGCTTTCTCCTCTTTCATGTGCAGTCATCTGTCAATAAAGGATACCTTATCTGCTATAAGATTAAAGCAACAATTGTTTTGTGGTCTGTCAGCAGGCTGGAGACCGTGTCATAAGAACTGATTAAAAAATAGCATTAAGGTGACTCCTGTAGCCTGGTTTGTCCTTCATTAAATTGAGCTAGTGGAGGGCTGTAGGATTAACGTATCAAGAAAAGTGGGCAGAACCATGTCAGTAAGGGAGCTAAGAAAATCGAGGATTGAACTAAAAAGCAATGAAGCAGCAATCATCAGAGGCTTTCAGACTTCCCCATACACATCTATATCCAGGTACATTTATAAAACAGTATATAATTTAATAGAAGTGCTGTAGATTATTACAAAGATTGCCCCATAGCAATCTGTATCAGAGTAACTATTTTAAAAGCTTTGATATCATGTTAACCCTTTTGCAGCTCTTTAGAAACAACAGCCTTTTTCGAAGTCATGGTAGTGTAAGTAATTGTTCATAATTGTGGATCCCCCTAGTACTTTCCCTGTGAAATGCATTAACTATATCATGCCATTAACATCCAGTGTGCTTAACAGTACTCGGAAGCCAACGTTTATACCTTTTTCTTTCCACCTTGCTCAGAGGGAGAACTGGAAGAAGAATGGCTGAAGGAGGCAGGTCTGTCAAATCTGTTCGGCGAGAGCTCTGGTGACTCCCTGGAAAGCATGGTGTTTCTGTCCACACTGACCCGAACCCAGAAGGCAGCGGTAGAAAAGCGAGTAGAGACTGTCACACAAACCATGAGGAAAAAAAACAAACAGCACCAGATTCCTGATGTCAGAGATATCTTCAGGCTACAAAATGACTCAAAGGGAAAAGTAAGTTCCTGTTCATCATTTTGTTTGACTCTGGCAGACAGAAGAGAAGGACATGTAGGGGTAGGGGGAGAGGAGAGGGACGCACAGCACAATGGTAGCAGTGGTGGAAAGCATGGCTAATTGTGAGGGGATTTAACTTCCTCCTTCCCCAACAGCTTCCTCTCCTTTGGCAACTCCTTTCAAATTCAGTAGAGGTGAAATGTAGTGGGAGGAGTTTGTAAGCTCAAATGTATGTTCTGGAGGCACAACTTTGCTTTCACTGTTCTACTTTGCATGTGGTTGCAGAAAGGATATTAGCTCCATAAAAGCTTTCTGGGATCTGATTTGGAATTGACTACACCTAAAAATAACAAAATCTAATAGCAGAGCAATTTAGGTAAAATACCATATAGCTTAAAGCAGTATAATTTCCCTTTCAAGTATGTTATTTCAGTAAAGCACAAGAAATACTCATGTTCCTGCATTTAAGCTACACATTGTAATGTTTGAAAATCACATGTCATAGTGTTCAGTAGACTTCCGTGTCTCTTAAACTATGTGTTTTGATATTGATGAATCAGTGAGAAGTAATGCAAACAGACAAATGATTGTAGCCATTTAAGGTGTATAAAACAGAAGGTTAGAATATTTATTAAACATAGAAGTAACTGAAAAAAAACCCAATGCTTTTAAACTTGTTTCCTTGACTGAAATAAAATAATACAAGTGTAGGCCCTCAAACCTATGCAGCATTCCTTTCTCCAAAGCAACATAATTATTCAGAAATCATTGCTTGTGGTTATTCATCTGTCACAGCAAGCCTGTAGTGAAGTAGCTTCTACAACCTCCCTAGGTAACTTGCCTCAGTGCTTTGTTACTCTTTCATCATTAGAAAGCTTTTTATGTAACAAAAGAGGACTGAAGCCATCTGCAGCTGTATGAAGTCATTCCAGTTTAATAATAGCCTCTGAAAATCCTGTAAACTCCCTTCACCTGGAGGAAAGCAGGAAGAAAGGTAAAACAATAGTGTTGATGTTTCGCATCAATGCAACAATTGTATTGATGTTTCTACTAAATTTCCTGCTGTATTCCCAAAGAGAAGCTAGACTTTTGGTACCTTGACAGCTTCCCAGTCTGCTTCTACTGCTCTGTGAAACTAATAATTTTCTGGGCAGTCATGCTATCTTCTTCCACCTCTCAAGGTCCCCGATTTTAAAAAAAAGTAAATATACAGATGTGTGTTGGTAGGAGAAATCTTTAATTATTTTTTTTTTCTCAGTAAGTATGGAGTTATACTCTTCAGTAAAATACAGTTAAAAATCCAGAGTGCTAAACATTCATTGTTGATTTGAGTTGCCAAGAAGATAACAAAAATACTATATGGGTAAAAACGTATGAGTACATGTATACTCATATATACACGGGTATAGATTTTCTACATGTTCTGAAATATTTTTTTCTGTAGTAGATGTCATCCAGTTCATAGAATGTGACAAATCTTGAGAATGGGTAGTGCAGCACTGTGGAAAGGAGAAGATGGTTCAAGTCTTTTCCTGTTTTGTTGCCTCTTCGAAGTGTCCTAGTTTTGCTGTTGAGAATCTAAGGTGTAAGCACAGATATTACTGTCAGGCCACCCTGCAAAAAGGGATAGGACTTCTCTGTAGGGGAGGTAACCATGTAAGATTTTGCAAGAGGAAGGAATTTTGACTGATTCAGTCAAAATGTCTTCTCCAGATTCCCTTTCCATATCCTTTCCAGTGCAAACTATGGCTTCAGGTCAAAGACTACATTTTGTTATTCTTTGCAACTCTGGAAAATTAAGTTTTGTACCCACTTAGCCTTTTAGGAAGAAGGGGAATGGACTTAATTACTTCTTTTTTAATTACCTAGATTTCAGATCCCCTTAGACTTTGGCAAAGGGTTTTCTACCGAAACACAAAGGTGTGCTTCTGCATACCCCTGAATTGCAGGAGTATGTTTTAATCCTGCACAGAGTCAGTCAAAGGAGTTTCTACAACCATGTATTTGGTTTTTATAAGCACGCACGTTTACTGTTCCTTTCTTAGGTCTGTGATGGAAGTGAACCTTCAACTGTGAGAACAAGTGAAAACAAAAATGAAACACAAGATGGAACCAAAGGTAATGCCAAACAAGTCTCTTTTTTTGTCTTTTTTTTTGTTTGCTTTCCTTTTGGTTTGTAGTCTTTTAACTACACAAGCTACTACACAGGTCCATATTTCAAGTAACTTTTCAGCAAAAGAAAATAAAATTTTTATGAGAAACCTTTTCTGGCCTGTGTAGCTGTGGTGTAAAATGTTTAAGTGTGGCTGCACATAGTGTCCTTTGAGCCATCTGGGAAACTTTGTTTGTTACCAGTGATCATCTTATAATCATCTGGGAGAAGTCTGTCATAGCTTATGTTTAGGTCTTTACTGATCCTTAAGTTACCCTTCTGGTTTATCTCTACTGTATAGAACAGGAAATTAAGCACTATAGATAAGCTCATCAGTGCATACAAGAGAACAAAAACAAATGGTCTATAAATATCAAAAAAAAGTGAGAACTAGCTGTATATCTGCAGCTCAAAATGTAAGAAAAACAGGGAAGGAAGGAAGAAGTTGTTGACCTTTTTATGGAAAATGGAAAGGAAATAGCATTCTGTGTGTGTAGGACAGGGTTGTGTTCAACATCATATGATTACACAAAAGGGGCACAGTACCCATGGAAGACCCCTCCCTCTCACTGCCAGGTAGGACAGAGCATCACAGAAATCCTTAGCTGATTCCATAGTTTCTGTTTTGACAGTATGAATTTTGATGAAAGACTTTGACAAAGCTTTCCTCTGTTCTTCAAGTCCAATAATAAATGCGTGGCTGCCCTGTACCATCTTAGGTTTCTTCAAAGTAGGGGTTGCACCATGTCTGTTATACCACCATACCCATCACTGTAGAGATCAGGATATTAACTGGCAGCCATTTAAGCTTTAAGATACTGCATTGCTATTCTGCATTGTTTGTATGTTGGGATTTTTTTTCTGTTTCTGGGGGACTGGATAGCATATAAGTGTTACACTGAACCCTATAGCCACTTAAATAGTCGAGCAGGTAGATCAAGTTCCCTACTGCAAGTTCCTTACCTGTAATTAAACCACCAAATAAAATTCTGCTGCTGTTCTAGAATACTGACTAGTAGTATTTTGGAAAAATTGTTACTTTAGGATTAGACTTAGAAAACAGCAACAGACAATACTGGATGTGCATGGAAATTGAAGTGGGAGATGTTAATATAAACCAGCCCTGAATATCGCCAAATCTGTGTGTTTCCAGAAGTGCTGTTAATCCTTCCCTCCCTCCTCTCAGCAAACCTCACTCCAATATGAACAGTAAAAAAACGGGAGGACTGCCAGACTGCTGGTTCAGCACAAGGGAAGGAAGAGGTGCCTGGTGCTTGTGTCAGTAAACTGCACTGCGGGATTCAGAGCTGGAAAATTACCAAGCAATTATTCCAGAGTTTTTATCACATCTGGTTCTTCTTTTTCTGTGGCCCTGATGAACCCTTCAGAAATGGGAAGTTCTGAAAGGCAAATCCCATATGCTAGCTCTCCTCAGCACAGATTGTGGTGTGGATGGCAAATGGAGCCTGCTTACATCCTGATAAACTTCTGCTCTTGTCAACATGCTAAAGTGGGCTCTGCTCCCAAGACTGGAGCAGAAAGAAAAAATCAGTTCAATCTGCAGTCAAACCATGCAAGTTTGGTGGTGACAAACGAACTGCACCTGTTTCAGTGCTGTGCTGTGATCTTTCCTCCAGAATGATAAGCAAATTAGTGTTATACAAACAGTGAATGAATTTAAGGCAAAAAGTAAACAATGCATGATATTTCGGAGCTACTAAATATTTATGAAATCCAAATCCAAAGACATTATTTTAAAATGGAAACCCCCTTTGACAGAGAAGTAGTACCAGTTTTACCTGAAAAATATGAGTATCATCTCAGACACTATAAAAAAATCTAAAGCATAAATTCAGATGTCTTAAAACTGTTAGAGTGAATTACTGCAGCCCTTCTCCAAAGGGGATGACTGTTCCTAATTTGGTATTTGAATGCTGCATTCCCGAGTGCTTTTGCCAGACTGAAGATGATAATGGTGTGCCCTTAGAGCATATATGGGCTATGTGAACCTGTGCTCACTCCTTTCTTGCCAGTCTGACACACCTTGTTTCTTGCCTAAACAATGTAAGCAAAGTCAGGGAATAATATAAAACCATTAGGTTTTTATTCTTTTCTGCCTGATCCTGTTCAAACAGAACAGTTTAATGAGTTCCTAAGATTTTTTGTTGGTAGATGCATATTTGAGGTTTTTTAGAAGGACCCTCAATTACTGGCTTTAAGTGCCTCTTTTTTTCATGTAGGTACAGAATGTGTCTACAGAAAATGAAAAGAAAATTTGGAACTATGTATTAAGCTGTCAAAAGACATTATCATTTTAATAATCCATAACACTCACTAATGACCTGCAAAGCTAGCAATATGTTCAACAGCTATGAAAGAAAAAAAGTAATTCTCTTTGGATGCCTGTGAAAAGGAGTAAATAACCATGTTGGTTGAGACATCTCAAGAAATAAAAAGGAAAGAATAAAGCAGATGAAAAGCTAAATACTTGTTAGCTTAAATCGGGAAGTAGCAAAAATCAGTTTACTGTGGGACTGCAGTTGTCCTGAACACCTGGGATTAGCTACAAGGGAAGCCTCTGTATAAGGGCAGTCTCAAAACCTAATGATCTGGTAAAAGGATGAAAGAATTGCGTATACTATGTGTAACATTAAGGAAAAGAGCTGTAATGTTTGCTTCCTGATAGGGAAAAAGACTGAAATGTGGTTATATTTTTTAATTAAAGAGTTTGTTTCTGCTTTTCATTTTACATGATAAATGAGGACTCTATGGCCACAGTGATAGAGTGTTAATGAAAAGATTTTTTTATTTTCTATTTAAAATCGTATATGAATTAGCATTTTAGAGAAATGCTTTGTCAGTCCAAAAAACCCCATCAGCCATTCTACACTTCCAATTATAAATCAAGATCTATCAGCATAGCTCCATCAGGTTATACTCTAGATTCTCTAGCAAAACTAGGAAATAGCAATGCTGACACTTAAGCTATTTCCATGTCCTATTAAAAAGAAACCAAAACATAACCCTCACCCCACTCCTGAAGAATTCCCATCATTTTATGTGATCTTTAAATAGCACTGTGAAACAAGGAAAGGGTACAGGACTACTGTAAAAGACGATTTCCACATCCTTATAGACAATATTTACATTTTTCTGTATCACACTTGCATTTCTCTCATGAAATACTGCATGTGGTTGCCAGGTTGGCAGAACACCAAAGCTACTTCCTCTTACAGCTGCTTCCTAGTTAATGAATGCAGAACAATAGGAGCAAAGCTATACGACCAAGAAGAAACTCCCCAGAACAGCAACATTTCCAGACGTGCTGCTTAAAATGTGCACAGCATTACCAAGACATCTGCTTTACATGGCACCTTCAATATGACCAGAGGACTGAAATAGGAGCCACTGCTTTATTGTTTGTTAACATCAGATCCCTCCATGGCTGGTAGGAAGTATGTAGGTCATGTATAGGCCACATTAGCATGACAAAAGTCTTGGGGGTACAGGGAACATTTTTCCTTTAGTTCGAATGCATTAAGTAGTTTACATGATATATACAGATATACACACAGGGAGCCCAAAGATCGAAGCCAAGGATGAATTTGACCTTGGATGTTTTTGGTTACTGAGGTCTCTCATATCTCTTTACCAAAAGAAGCAGCTCTAGTTTCAGGATCAGCTTAATTATTAGTGTATGCCCCAGGCATCTTTCGGGTTCTATGGAAAGTGAGCAGAAGCCACTCTGTAAAGAGCAAGTGGCAAGTAACGCACACACACCAGGCAAAATTTGGAAATGTTTTTTTCTGCTTCTCACAGCATTGGTTGGTTGTGAGTAGAGTCAAAGTATTAACTCAAATCCACTTCTCTGTCTGGAAGTGTCTCAGCTCTAGATCAGTTAGATTGATGTGGGAGTGGTTGTGTAAAGCACTGTGCCCTAACAGGGCATGGTTGTGGTGGCTATAGCCACTTGCCTATCAAGACCCCTGACCCTGGCAGACTTGAGGTAATTTTCAGGTCTCACTCTAAAGAATATCACAGACTAGTCTTGGTTTTGTGTCTTTCAATTAGATGCAGATAAGGTTCAGGAAAAAAATTGAGTTGGTGTAATTTTAATTTTTTTTAGAAACTTGACACTTCGTATGTTGTTGGGGTTGCATGCTTGCAGCTCAGCTCTTTGCAGACTGCTGAAAGTATCAGTGTAGAACAGCACTTCCCTGACACCTTCTCTCTTGATCAGCTTATCTGCAGCCTTTGTCCTGCTTCAAGGTCAAATGTTGCTGTACCTGTAGCTATTTTCTGGGAATTTTTTTCTGGCTTGGCTTAGCATAGTTATTCCAGGCCATACGAAAACTTCCCCCAGCGGTGTGAAGAAAATCTATTATGTTACACAATAGTCTTATACCAAAGCATATGCACTGCTTATAGTTCTCCACCTCAAGTCACATCCATTTCCATCCCACTTTTCCTGCTCTTGTGGTATATTAGTTTTGAACAGGCTGTAGTTTCCTGTGAGTAGGAGCCAGTGACAGAATCATGGTCCCACTGAAATGAGCGGGATTGATTTGTTTATATTTGCCCTGGTTTTAAGAAAGTCTGAATTTCATGACAAATACTTGCATGGTATTTTTAATGTCTTGTACAGGGACCCTAGTCCTGGATGTATTGTTTAAGAAATACCACATCACAAGAGAGATGGTAGAGAGATCAGAATCTTTCTCTGGCTAAATTGTCTTTGATGCTTTGTATGAAATAGTGTTATTTACAATATAATTTTGCTCTTGCTTCTTTCATGATATATTTTAACTTCAGACTGAAAAGCAATGGTTTATTTACTAAGACATTAGACTACTTCTAAAAGCAGAACTGCCTCTTCCATTTTCTCCTGTTTTTTGGTTGGTTTTTTTTTAGAACATGTTTTGTTTAAATTTGTCTAGTGTTTGATTCCTTTAAGGAACAAAGAAAGAGAAGTAAGGCCATTGCTGTACACTTAGTCTTTCGCTGTATCATGGAAACATGTCCAAACAGTTTTGAGGAATCTAGACTCTTCAGACTAAGGTGAGGACAGGAATGTTGGGACAAAGACATGATCTATGTACTCCCTGTTATTCCCAGAAATTAATGCTTTGGATCATAGAGGAAACATTCTCTTTTGCTTTTGGAATTTTAACAGCAGAAAGAATTGCTCATTTGGTTGCAGGATGATAGTCTTTTAGGCTGGAAAGTTTTTGATAGCAAGAAACTTCTGATGCCAAAGCTGTTTGGGTCTGGAAGATTCTGGGAGTCTGCTGTTCGTTTGCGGTGGATTGCTTTATCTTTTCATAATAATAAGAGAAAACCCCATGCCTTGGCAGAATTATTCAAGAAAAACTACAACAGATGGACCCTTGTAAGAAGCTAAATTTTCAACGGACATAAAAAATGCAGAAATCAGTGAATCTGCAACCAGAAAGTCCATACCTTCCACAGTATTAATTTCTACTTGGTTTTGAATTTACTCTCATGCACTGAGTGGTGCTCAGTTGTGCTGCTGTTATTAGCTTTTTTTTACTCTGCTTTCAGGTCCAAAGTTCAGTCTTGGAATGGATGAGCAGAAGAGCCCACTTGAAGACATGCCGTTTCCAGACACTGACATTAATTTGGAGATACCATTTGCAGAACAGGCAGCTAATCTCAAAGACAGTTCAGTAGGCAAAATGTGCAAGGGTGGAGGGGGTGACACTCTTCTCCCGGTAGGTATTTCCTATTTATTGCTCTCATTCTTTGTTTTCACTAGTGGTACTGTTTGGATGATATTTATCTGACAGTGGGTGAATTAGATTTAGAGAAACATTGTTGGATCCAACTTCACTGAGATAGACCTTCTGAAGAGAACTTGTTTTCGGGAATAGAATAGTATTCTTGGTAACATGGAAGTAACTACTTTTATGTCTATTAATGTCACTGTCTGGCAAAATACACTTTGTGTAAAAAATAATGGGCTGGTAATATTAAGCTGGAATAGTGGCTTAGTGGTAGTTGTACACAAACTGTGTCCTTACTTCATTTGTTTACAGCCTGTTTTCCTGTTATCTTAGGTGACGTGCTGTACCTCTGTAATAAAAAGCTCTGTTGTCATTTAGAAAGGGTTGGTGGATGCCTGTAGAAACATTGTGCAGTTATCCAATGCAGATAGGTGAGGGATGAGAATGAAGAACAGAATGGTCTATAGAAGTCTAAAGTGAAATGGCAGGAAATTAAGCGTTAGTTTGTGCTCAGTTTTTCTTGCCAACTCTTAACAAAAAAAAGGCTTATTCTAAATTAATCCAAATAAATACAAAATAAGACCCTCCAAGGCATTTTGTTGTTGATCCTCAGGCATGTCTTTGAGGATCTCCCTCTACCTAACAGTTCATGAACATGCAGTTAGGTATGCCCAGTAAACTAATGACTGGTGTGAAAAATGTCTTATGTCTGAGTAAACATAGAGTCTGAAGTAATAATGTTTCACAGTTCTTCAAACACTTAATTTAGATAAGGATGTGTGCAGTTCTTCAAACAGTAATTACCCCGTGTATCCTACTTTAAACGTTATAAACCAGACACTAATGGATATTTAGAAATGGATTCTGAAGTTTTTGAGTCATGTTTCTCTAATGCAGCCTGTAACAGGGAAACGATTGCTATACACTAACTTACTTCTGTATATATGCATATCTATATGCATAATACATACACTAGCTATACTTTTAGCTAGGCTTATGAAGCATTGCTCAAAGACATGGCTATGGGATCTCTCCTTCAGTGATGAAAGGAGCAGCAAAATGATAGGAAAGGGAAAGGAGTTACCTATTTAAATCTACAATTTATATTTGTTGCACCTTCCTCACTTGCAGCTCTTTTTAAAAATACATGTTTTTGCAAGTCAGTGAAACCTCATGGTGGGAGACTGACTATATATCTACAATTTATAAATTATATTTATGTTTTGGTATGTGCCTTTCTAGTCATGTACCATAACACCAATTCATCTGTGCTATCGCCGGGTTTGTACAGGATGAGAAAATAATTCTGGAGTATAATGTATCTTTCCAAATGGAAGAAAGTCTTGTCGACCTTTTTGCTTTGAGTCATGCATACTGCTAATGTCAGGCACGGGCAAGAATCTTACTTAGAATCCTGCGCGTGAGAGATGGAGTTAAAAAGCTCTGTGAGCTGGGAAGTCCCTCGCCCTCTCAGCTCAATTCCTTATACTGGTCTCCAATTGCAGCTTCTGAGCATTTACTGCAATAGGAATGAGCCATAATTAAGGGTCCCCCTTCCCTAAGAAGGGAACCCTTTTATTATTATTTATATGGCAGCCAAATATGTTACTTTGTGTGCGTTAAGTGCAGAGGGATTTCTATTGCAATTGTACATGCATAGGATTGCTCATGGACAGCCATTTCCACCACTGTAAATTGCAAAAGGATGCAGAAGGTGGTGGTGTGGGGGGGTGGGAGGTGGTTGCAAGGAGGACAAAGCCAGATTCTTCTTGGAGGTGCACAGCAAAGCGACAAGAGGAAATGGATATAACTGACTACAGGGGAAATTCTGTTTTGCAAATTAAAAAATCCCCATGAGACTATTAAGCACTGGAATGGGCACCTGCAGAGGTTGCTGGGAGTTTTCAAAATCTATTTGGGCAACACAACAACCAACCCTATCAGACTTTGAATTTGGCCTTGCTTTAAGCAGGCAGTTGAATTAGGTGACCTCCAGAAATCTCTAGGAAGCTAAATCCTATGATTTTATGATCATCTGCTTTTCAGGCTATGTTGGGGATTCTCCTGTGATTAGTCAGTAACAGCAGGTTTTGTGATGAAAGGTTGTTCCCTGAAGGAAGCACAGCCTTCAAGCTAAGTAATTTGTTATGACTTGTATTATTCACTCTGCTGCAAATCTCTGCTTTTAGAATTTCAGGCTGCCAAAGGACAAAACAGGTACCACAAAGATTGGTGACCTGGCCCCTCAGGACATGAAGAAAGTCTATTCTTTAGCACTGATTGAATTAACTGCTCTCTATGACATACTTGGGACAGATTTCAAGCAGCAAAAAGCTGTAAAAATCAAAACCAAAGGTGAGTTGGTGTTTCATATTCTGAGCCAAATGGGTCTGTTTTAATCCAATAAAACAAATGCATCTGGTTCTTTATGATTTTCCAGCAGAAAATTTATATTTATATATAAATAGTAACATAGGTCCTCAGCAGCATTTAATTATATGCCTTAACTCAAGGCACACTTTAAGCAAGTTCATGCATATAGTCACTCCAGCTACAGGACTGTGCTCTTTTTCTAAAGTTAAAACTCAGGTCAGTCACTGAGCAGATAAACCAAGGAGTGAAGAAGGGGAACTATCTTAGTAGTGTGCTGTGGAGAAAGAATTGCTTCACAGAAGTTTGTATGTGCTGGTATATTCCCTGGGAGGGCATGTGTATGAGCTCACATATATGAGGATATTTTCCTGCTTTCCTGAAGGTAGGTACTATGCTGCTTTTACATTTGGACTCAATGATCTTAAAGATCTTTTCCAACCTAAATAATTCTATGATTCTGTGATTCTACCTGAATTTTTTGCTTTCGTTGCCCTTGGCTGGAGATGCTGGGAGCCTTTGTGAGCTGCTTTCCTCTTCTGCCTGGTACATACTTTTCTGTGTCACATAGGCCTTTCCCATCCAGTATTTATGCAGGCCATAATGCAGTTTTTATGCTGAATGGCGTCATATTAAGTGGAAGATGTGGGCTGTTGCAGAGGATGTCAAGACAGCTGCAACACGTCATTTTGCTCTGCAAGCTGTTGGAACATATGCATAATTGCAGTGCTTTTCTTGGGAACATAGGACACACAGAAGTCAATTTCAAGATGCTAGAGGTTTTCAATGCTTTGTTTTCTGTATTTCTGGCTTCTGCTAAATGCTTTACAAGAGCTTGAAACGTGTTACCAGTTGATCACAAGCCTGCTTTGGCCAAAACCCTGTTGTCAAGGTTCAGTGAATGTGACAGTGCAATAGCTCACTTTAAATAATTGAAAGCAGCAGAGAGGCTTGAGATATACAGGGTGGTACAACAGGTTCTTCAGAATATGCTCTTCACTTTACAGTAGTAGAAAATAAATTTTTAAATGCAAAAGGCATACACAGAAACATCTGCGAGACCTTGATCCCTTAATGCTTTTTTTTTTCTTGCAGAAGTGCTTGTGCTTTCACTAATAAACAGAGACAAAACGCTTTCTTCTCTTGTATTTTGGGTGTCAGTTTTAATTGTTTCTTCTTACCAAATTTATTAATTGAATTTCCCCATCTTAGCATTATTATGGGAATGGCAGGCAGTCATGAAAAACATTGAATTTATTAAAAACTTTTTTAGAAGTTGAAAAAGATGGGCTAGGTGCATGGAAATGTGTAGGAAATAGACAGTGACATGTCACCCTTTCTCCCAAACAAATCTGCTTTAAAATGTAATGCTTTCAGTGCCTTGTTGCTCTACCTGACCCTCACCTCTTCACTCCTGAAATGTTGTTTAGCCAATTAGTTCACACAATGGTGGATCTATTGGCTGTTCCCCTTTGTGCTTGTGTATTTAAAGGAGATGAAAACATAGTTCTGGGGAATGCTGTGCTGTGCTCAGCCCTGCCTTTCTATTGACCTCCTACACTTTGTTTCTCCAACTTCATCCCAGCAGAAACTTTTATTATTGTCAAGATCTTCAAGATGATAAAACTATGGGGTATGGATATTGACTGTATGTACGAGTCCCTACATATTTTATAGGTAGACTTTTTGTGCTGAAGAGATACAAGAACTCCCTGATTTGGCATTGAAACTGATGTTTCTTTGACATATATCACATTCCCTTAAGGGCTGACATCTTTTTAGTAATTACAGCTGTTCTGTGCTCTATTGGCATGGCATCATAGCAAGCAGGAGTTTTTAGCTACATGTAGCGCTATATGCTGTTTCAGAAAAATTGCACATACACCAATTATAAGTATTTCTGACAGAGAAGTTTTATGTCAGCAAACTTTGGGTTAGTCTTTACTAGTATAGCTCTCTTAGTGGTCATTCACTTCTATTCAGCTGGGCCATAAACACATGGGACTCCCATTTACTTGAAGTCTAAGGCTAGTTTTGCATCAGGGCTAGATTAACTGAGACTAGATGCCGTTTTTTAGATTTGCATTGCCTTCGCACTATTGTAAAGGCAATTTTCTAACCAAGACTTAACTGTACTTTTGCTTTTATTTAAAAATTAAAAAAAGGCAAAGCACCTTTGGTGAGATGGTGATCTTGCTATCCTGCCAGTATTGTATAATGCAAAAGCACAGGGGTTAAAAAGCTCTTCTTTCAAAACCCTCAGAGAGAAGTATTCAGAGTAAATCTGGGTGGTAATAACATCTGTCTCGTTTTAGTAGCCAAATTTCTGGATATTTTACTCATGCTATTTGCATCTTAACTATAATAACTTGCTTCAAGGGATGAAGATCTGCATTGCAGGGTCATCATCACATCCATTCTGCAAACCAGAACCATACAGATGGTTCTTTTATGCAGTTTGCTTCACTGCACTGCAGAATATGTGGATGGCAATCTGAAGCCAAAACAGAAGACTCCTGATTTATGGTTGAAGGAAGAGATGAATGAATCCTTTTAGCCAGAATGCTTTGTGTAATGGCTTGATTGACAAAGACATTCATACACTTCGAAAAAAAGGTCAATAGCTCTGAATGTATTGAATAGGCTTATCACTTCAAAAATGTGGGTTCATGCCATTATCATACGTACTGGAACAGATGTGGATAATATCTCAGTTTCTTTTGCTTTATTCTTCAGACTCTGGCTTGTTTGGTGTCCCACTGTCAGTTTTACTGGAACAGGATCAGAAGAAGGTGCCAGGAACCAAGATCCCACTGATTTTTCAAAAGGTAAATAGGCAGGAAAAAGTCAACTTGTTACATACTTGCAAATGACAAATAAATAATATTTTGTCCTGCATGTATTTGTTCCCTGTAGCACAGTTTTCAGTATATTACTCTAATCAAAGTTATTGTAACTTTTCTTTGCAGCTTTACTTATTAATTCAGTAAATGTGATACTTTGTTTTGTATCAGACTTATTTTGAGTTAAAGGAATAGAGTTCAGCTTTTACAACTAAGTCTTCGTGACTTAGGCAAGTTTACTAATAAGCCTGTGAAAATTGAAAATCAGTATAAGAACGCACTGCAGCCATATTCCATTTCATAAAGGTGGTGTAACTTCCATCATCAGTAGGGCTGCCCTTTATTTTTTTCAGAGCAAACACTTGAAATTCCATATAAATTCTCAATCCCTGGCCCACAGGCTGAACCTACCTTTCTAGGGTGTGGTTTTCTCCTTTCAGAAGTGATTTGGGCCACAAGGCAGGTGGCTAGGGGGTGAGAATCAGGCTAGATAACTGCCTCTGGTGGTGGCAGAAGCCCTTTTCCAGAAGATTTGTTGCTTTAGTACATAGGGGGATGCTTTGGCCTGTATCATGTCATGGTAATGGGGAAGATAATGGGACAGATGATGGAGACCCTGGATTTACTGCCCACGCATAGCAGGTCTCATTGCATGAGAAGGGAGAGACCACAGTGTGTGGACCTGTCCTAACACTGACAGAAACTCAGTGTTGTGTCATCACCTTTTCAGCAGGTTTGGGGACATGCTTGTTTTTTTTCAAGAAACAGAAAATTCAGAAGTAGTTTTGCATCACTTTCAAAACTGTTGCGGTGTCATTCGTGCCAGAAATTACTTCCTCAGGATCATAAAAATACATTTCTGGGAAAGATGCTATCTAGAAAAAAGAAATCAAATTACAAAAAGTGATTGATCACTGTGCTATCCTAGCAACATAGTAAGCATAGTCCTTCATGAAGAAAATTCTACATAAACATTTCAAGCTTATAGATGTGGTCTGTTTTGCAAGGTGCATACATCATTTGGAATACAGTTTTTCTTAAAATAAGGATATGAAAATAAGATGTTTCTCATTTCTTCTGCCTGTTCTCTACAGCACATGCTTTCCAAGGATTAGAGGATTTACATAGAGTGCAAGAAAGAACATTTTTGTGCATACTGCTTTTTAAATGTACCTTGCTAATCACTGAAATGACACAAACTGAGCTAACAGGAAGGCTGCTTAATTAAAAAACCCCAAACTTTTAATAAAAAATACACCTACTTTTTATTTCATTGAGGAATTATGGTTAAAAATAATTACATAATTCAGCCTAGGATTTTTCTGTCTGGAAAATCTGAGGGTCGTACTGATCCATGTATATCCACCGGAAGTTTCTGCTGATAGTAATTCAGATCTCTGACCTGCTAATGAAGCCATGCCAAGCAGCCCTGACAGAGAGGAAGAGGGGATTTCCATAGGCAGGAGGCTGGTGGTGGCCAGCAGCCACCTCTTGCTGCCTGCCAAGGGGGCACTTGTGAGTGAGCATGTGCGAAGGAGTCAAGGCTGCCAGCAGTGCCACCAGACCTTGCCTCCCCCCTAGATGTGGTGATGGTAGCAAATCACACAACATACTCACAGGTCTTTGTGTCCAACAGAGTGGCAGCCACTGGTCTGGTGTAAGCTGGGTACAGGGAGAATTGGATGTGGCTACTTAGCACTTTTTACTTTTTTTAACCAAGCAAAATACATTAGGATAACACCTTTAGTGCTGTTTTCTAACTTTGTGGCTTTTTCTGTCTGATCTTTTTTATGGTATTTATCAGTTACATAAATACAGTGGTAGGCAAAGCCCCTTTAATTTCTGGAACTGGAGAAAGCACAACTGTGTTGCATACTTTTTCTTACTCAAGAGCTGGCACAGGAAGGTAAAGTATGTAACAAAGGCACTGCCCTAGTTAATTGTTGTGAGAACCATTTGTGATATCATCAGCTTTTGACATCTACAAATTTCGAGTATTTTTAGATCCATCCTTCAATGAATACTTATAGGCATATCTTTTAGAGAAACAGAATTTATGATACATGTTTTACGTACTTTCACAGAATTTCTACTAGTTTATCTGAGCCATGTGTGGGATTGCAAACTGTGAGTTTGCTAGGAGAATGCCAGTATTTGCAAAACTGAGACTTCTTTAAAGCCTAAAAGTAAAGGGTCCAATATATCAGAACTATCTACCAGTAAATTTTAATTGGCATCTTCATTCATGCAGTTTGGTTTGTGTTTGACAGCTGATTGCCCAGATAGAAGAGGCAACTCTGGAAACAGAAGGACTTCTTAGAATACCAGGAGTTGCAACAAGAGTAAAGGTAAAATATTTCACAGATTCTCAACATCCCCCCAAACTTACCTGTGTTTGCTCATTTTATTTCACCATACAAACATATTTTAACACCAGGTTGTTATGAAAATCTTCAAAAACAAAGCAAAATCTCTTTACAAAGAAAAGTTTTATTAGCCAGAAAGCTGGTGGTTTCATCCAGTGTAGTTTTGGGGAGAGACTGGAGTTCACGTTTGAAGGAGAATCAAGGCTATGTTTCAAATTCAGTTGTACCAAGATCTCATTAATTCTTGGCACGAGCTTTCCAGCCTTTTGCTTTTTCCCTGAACCAGCTTGATCATCTGAACAGTTCACACGCAGTCTTTCTACCCCAAGAGGAAGCTTTTCTCTGGCATTGTGAGCCTATTTTAATAGCTAGACTTAACCTGCGTTATAGGGCAAGGCAGCCAGCATGCACTGAAGAACCTCTCACATTTATTTTTATGAACAGCAATATAACTACTTAGCTCACTAAGTGTAATCTTGTTAGGCATGTCCATGCACACCGACACTTTGCAGAGTGAGTGCCAATTACATGCAGACTCTTCCCCAGTATTTGCCTTAATGCAGGAAACTAAATACATGGTATGATTCACGCCAAGAGTCAGTGTGTAGAACTCGGTCCAGCAGCTGGTTCATTAGAAACAACTGAAAGAAGGAAATATTATGGAAATTGGTTTTGTGTATTCACCAGTAACTAAGTTCTTTTGTTTGTTTTTCTTGGTTTGGGTTGGGTTGGGTGTTTTGGTTTGAGTTTTTTACCGTTTTCCTCCATTCTTTATTTTCCACATTTCATCAGTTCTGCAAACTGGAATGATTTTGGAGTGATTTTGTTTATTTGTTTATTCTTTGATTTTATCAGTTTAATATGATTTCCCAGGCAGAGGATTATTCACTACTTGACTTACATGAATTTTTTACCTCTTTGTTTGCAGGAACTGCTTCTTTGAATTAAGCAATTGTATTGTTAGCAAAGATGTTAAGTTCCTTTACTTATTCAAATAGGAAATTTTTATAGAAAAAACAAAGAACTTAGCATACTAAAAGGCTGATGTTTTCTCTTAATTTTCTTAAACTATTTTTCTCCTTTAGAAAAAGAAAATATTTCCCTCATTATGTAGTTTTACAGAAAGGCAGAGATAATCTCAAGAAAAAATATATTGCTATCTTATTCTATAGATTTTAGAGTTATTAAAAAATGCATTGCATATAATCCATAGTTAAATGCATTTACTTTAACATCTAAGCACTGGTGCATTAGGACACATAGTTGACATTCCTGCCTTTGCCTGTCAGATAAACAAATTCATTTTATCTAGATGTTTAATACTGTAGTTGCCACAGTGATTTGGTCTGAATGTGGATGGAGGAGGTGATGACACTCAGGGGGAGAATTTTCGTCTTTATTTCTAAAGCTTGCTTTTGTTGATGAGCAGGAAATCCTACCCACTTGACTTTCGACATCTGAGTTAGGATCTTTGCACCTTTGAATGCCCTAAGTAATCAGTGGAGACAGAAGATCTCTCTGGAGGGTAGTTGAGAACATCCAACTTCTATAGCAACCTGAGTGTCCACATTTTCTTTGGAAATAGATCCATTTTCCATTTGGACAAAGTTAAATTTAATGAGAACAGTATCTTAAAAATGTATTAGTATCCTCTGTCCAATGTGCCCTTCTTGTCCAGATAAATAATGAAGCCCACGTTTTTCCGTAGCACTGTCCCTCACTTCATCTCACATACTTTACAAAACAAGCCAGTGTCTCTGTCTCTGTCCTCCTTTTCTGTCTGGAAGAACTGAGGCAAGAGGGGAGGGACTTGTGAGATGTGCCTCAGGGCCACTGGCCCTATGCTGAGGCCATTTCCCACTCTCCTGGACTGGGAAATAAATGAAGTGGATGCAGGGCCAGGACTAATGCTTAACGGGAGACTAAGAAGGACTCAGTCTTTGCAGCATGTTCCCATTCGTACATCTCTCAAAGCCCAGTAATAGCACTGCCATGGGAACATGGCAGGTGTATGGTAATGTCTGCTGCCAACAGTATTCTGCCCTTTCCCAACCCCAGAGTTGTGAGATATCACAGATTTTCAGTGCTGCTTACTGTGTTGTATAACCTCATGTTTTGCAGTACAGTCCCCTCCCACAGAGGGTATGTTTGACATCCAGTGCTGGGTAAACCTGTATGTGCCCAGCGGCATGGAGTTCCCTGTAGATGGCAAGACAGCCAGCTATCCAGTCACACAAATCTTTTCCCTGTGTTTTAAAAAGAGAACCAGTCTCATCTTAGTGTATGTTTTGATAGGAACCTGTGTGTCAACACACATAATTCCCATATTTGTTTATGTAAATGACCATGCATGCATTACAGCAACACCCTTTGGTAGTAGTTTCAGAATTGATAAGTACATCAGTCATGTCTTAATATTTTGGGGCAGGGGAAGTCATAACCCTTACATGAATGAGTAAGATACCTGGTTTTTATAGTATATTCTGTATCGCCCTGAGGCAGGCCCATAGGATTTCTTCCTGTATGATTTGGCAGTCTGCTGCCTGTTTCTATAAGTTTGCTTGCAGTGCCTCTGATCTCCAATTTATCCTTTTGTAGCTAAAGATCAACGGCAGCTGGAGTTAAGTGATATTTCAGATATCCATTTTTTCCCCCTCTTTCAAAGTATGGAAAGTATTGCTGTGTGTATAATGCATGACTTCCAGCAGCCAAGTGTTATTGGTGCTCTCTGTATCTACTGCCTTTCAGAGTCTTTGCCAAGAACTTGAAGCAAAATTTTATGAAGGGACTTTCAACTGGGAAAATGTAAAGCAGCATGATGCAGCAAGTCTTTTAAAACTCTTCATCCGTGAACTGCCTCAGCCACTCCTCACTGTAGAATATCTTAAAGCTTTTCAAGATGTACAGAGTGAGTAGTGTCCTTTCTGTCTCAGCTGTGAAGAACTGATACCAGTGCAGAGAAGTGCCTCTTTGCCATAGCAGTATTTTTTTCTGATATGTGAAACTGAGAAACAAATTGAATAACAACAATGTGACTTCTCCTGAGAAAAGACTGGGCATATTTTTGCTAATGTACAAATAACATTTTTAATGTAACATCTATTTTAATAGTTTATATGTAAAATGAAAGCACACTGCCACTTTCTGATAAGATGTTTCTGACAGTCATTAGGAGGTATAGATAGGTTATAAGGAAATTGTGTCTGATGGTATCAGTTTATAAACAATGTTTGCTTCAGAAGAAAACAACAGCAAAGATATAGTAGTTCTGTAGAAAACCTAACAAATGGTAATTTATACTGTTTAGGGTATTTTATTCATTTAAACCAGGAAAAGTTAGAGCAGAATAGTCAGAACTGCTCATCATGCCCAGTCCCTTGAGATCAGCAAGCTCCTGTGAAAATGTCCTCCTTGCCAACTGGTCACCAAGAGAGCAAACATACCAGCTGTAATTGAAAGAGAATGGCTTGGGGATAATGAATCAGGAGTGAGAACCCACGTACATTAACTCCCCAGCCCACACAGGAGTGCAAGTTTCAGAAAAATCTATTCCCCTTGTCTGCAGGCAGAATGATGGCTCATTTCTAAGGGATACTTTCAGGGAATTCCCATGGACAGGCAGACAGGCAAATATTCTTAAAAACTGGGCTGTGTCAGTCTCCGGGTTGTGAGCTGCCTTTCAAGGCCATTAAGTTGGTAGGAGCAGGGGGTTGGTGCTCAGGCCTGCTGCATAGTGTTGTTGATTCCTGCACAACATCCTTGTCTCTAAATTGGAGAGGCATGGATTTGATGGATGGACCACTCCGTAGATAAGGAATTGGCTGGATTGTTGCACTCAGAGTTGCAGTCAATGGCTCGATGGCCGAATGGAGAGCAGTGATGAGTGGTGTTCCTCAGGGGTCAGTATCGGGACCGGTGCTGTTCAACATCTTTGTCAGCAACATGGACAGTGGGATTGAGTGCACCCTCAGCAAGTTTCCCAATGACACCAAGCTGTGTGGTGCGGTCAATGTGCTGGAGGGAAGGGATGCCATCCAGAGGGACCTTGACAGGCTTGAGAGGTGGGCCTGTGTGAACCTCATGAAATTCAACAAGGCCTAGTGAAAGGTCCTCCACGTGGCTTAGGGCAATGCCAATCACAAATACAGGCTGGGTGATGAGTGGATTGAGAGTAACCCTGTGAAGGAGGCCTTGGGGGTATTAGTGGATGAAAGACTGAATATGACCCAGCAGTGTGTGCTCACAGCCCAGAAACCGTAACCTGGGCTGTATCAAGAGAAGTATGGCTAGCACGTTGGGGCCAGTGATTCTGCCCTTTTACTCTGCTCTTGTGAGACACCACCTGGAGTCCTGTGTTCAGCTCTGGGGCCCCCAACTTAAGGAAGACATGGACCTGTTGGACCAAGTCCAGAGGTCCACGAAGATGATCGGGGAGCTGAAGCACCTCCCATATGAAGACAGGCTGAGAGAGTTGGGGTTGTTCAGCCTGGAGAAGAGAAGGCTTTGGGAAGACCTTATAGCAGCCTTCCAGTAATTAAAGGGGGCCTACAGGAAAGATGGGGAGGGGCTCTCAAACAGACAGTGTAGAGATAAGATACTGGGTAATAGTTTTAAACTGAAAGAGGGTAGGCTTAGATTGGACTTAAAGAAGAAATTCTGGCACTGGAAAAGGTTGCCCAGAGAGGCTGTGGATGCCCCATCCCTGGCAGTGTTCAAGGCCAGGTTGGATGGGGCTTTGAGCAACCTGGTTTAGTGGAAGGTGTCCCTGCCCATGGCAGAGGTGTTGGAACTAGGTGGTCTTTAAGGTCTCATCCAACCCAAACCATTCTATGATTTTGCAGTACTGAGCGGCAAGTTAAAACTGGCCAGAATGCTTTCAAATCACATTGGCAGAAAACGGCTACTCAAGGTTGTTCCACTTACCAGATCCTGAACAGAGCCAGGAAGGTTTCTGCTTGCTGCTCCTGAGCTGTCTGAAGGCTTTTGTGGTTTTATTTACCCAGAAAATACTCAGGTGCCAGGATTCAAAACACTTTCTACACTGAGTCAAAGGATTTGATGCAAAGCAGACATAGCACTTCATAGCCTCCCATTGTTGAAATTGTCTGCCTGTCTTGTTGGTTACATGTCATAAGATTAGGTGGCAGAGAAAAAGGGCCATCTCTGTGACAGTAATCAGTGTTTTTCACAATACTGTGACTAAGTAGTGTGGTTAGAATTAAATATTTAAACAATTTAATTTAAACAACTTAATTTGTTAATATAAGTGATTTAAACGACTAAAATTCAGTCATTATTCAGGTGAACAGACAGAAAACCTTCATTTAAGTAATGAATTTTAATTGTTTTGTGGTTGTATATTTGCATACTTTCCTAGGAAAATGTTGATTCTCATTGCATTTTGAGCATTGTGACATAGTGTTTTGGAAGTAAATTTAAACCTTACTTTTAATATATGGCTTTCTAGAGCAAGAAGATACACTGTTATTACTACTTGCATGTTTTAAATGGCTATATAATTCGTCACTCATTTATTCAGATCCTTAATTTTTATTATGGTAGAAAGTGGTCAGCAAGGGCTTTTTTTAGTTCATCGGTGAACTTTTTTTTTTGGGTACTATCTCCCAAACTGATTTGAATGAAATGTATTTGAAACAGCGGTTCAGTTGGAATCCCAGCAGGATGCACGAGAACAGCCCTATTGGATTTTGAAATAGTGTGATAAAACTACGTAAAGTGCAGGTACCTCCTTCTTCACGTATTTTATGTATTAGGAACCTGCTGAGAAGACTTGCCAGAGCATGTCCTCTGAAGCATGACAGGAGAAAGTTTATCACAAGTGACAAATGTGGGAGAGTTGGGGCTTTCTGCTGCTCAACACTGCCAGAACATAGGAGGTCTTCTAGGAGGTGGAGGAATGTAGGGATGCACTCATACTGCATCTTGGGTGAATGACACACCACTGAGCAGTTGGGTAAAAGGCAGACCCAGCATCACTTTTCTTTAATAATAGCTTGCCATATTTGGTACGACACTCTACTGCTGTAGATACATGTTAAGCTTCTCTGCTTTTGGCTTTATCCCCACCGGTTTGCCACTGCAGCTGCTGCTGCTTATGTTGCTGGAGACCTGCCTTGTTCAGCAGCACATGGTATTCATTCTGTGTGGGTGGTTTGGGAGAACACGCAACTGTTAAGGCAATCAGAGAAACTGTGAAAGCAGTTTTGAATATACCCTTTCGTATGTTGGGGCACAGGCTTAAAGAGGGAGGAACTGTTAGCTGACTATTTCTTCTTGTAACATTGCAAAATAAAGAATCAGAAGGCATCTAGAAAATATTGCCAGAAGAATGCTGAGTCATACAGCAACTAAATCCTAAAAGAACATTTGGAAATGAGTATCAGAAAATAGGGATCTGCCAGTCCTTTGTCATACTATGACAATTAACCCTGTGTATGCATTCAGCATTTTGCAAGAGGTTTCCACTTTGAAATCATGTGTTTTGAAGAGGACAAATGGGAATTTTAAAATGCTGAGGTTCATGTGCTTCACTGGCAGATCTTCCAACGAAGAAACAGCAACTGCAAGCTTTGAATCTTTTGGTTCTCCTTCTACCTGAAGCAAACAGAGACACTCTGAAGGTTAGAATTGCTAATACTTTTTTCCTGTACAAATATTTTGTCTATTTCTGTGAATCCACTGTAAGGAATGTTATTGTCTTTTAAGATCATTTTTTTCAGTTCAAAGTTAATGCTGAAACTAGTGATTGTTTCTTTTTTCATATTCCACAGAACTTCAGAAAAAAACCCTTAGGACCCTAATTCCTTCCAAATGATTTCTAAGAATGTGACTTGAATTTTTTCCAGGAGATTGCAATAATAATCTCTCAGTGAGCGACCTTTTTTCTTACAAGTTTTGTTCCTTTTTTTGCAGCAGCAGTCATTGTTTCCAATGTAAAAAATAAACAGTGTTAGAATACTATGGATAAGAGTTTGCTTTTATGAAATGGGTTTAGCTCTTCATTTTTAATCCCCACTTTTCTCTGTGGTGTTTGTTTCTACTCTCAATAAACTAGGAATTTACACTTCCTATTGGTATTTGCAGCACGTTACATGGAGTTTTCCAATTTGAGCTTGTCCTTTTGTAGCAAAGCTATTCATCTTTTTCAGAATATCCTTGCTATTAAAATTGCTACAATCAAAAATGAATTTTCAGGATTTGTGTAGGATGCAGAACATCTTCTATTAAAGGCAAAAAATCCCATTAGGTCTTATCGTTCAAACATGACTTTCTTTTTGAGTTTATTTACTGTGTGGAAGCAGTCAGGAGGGCTCCTGAGTTGAGTTACAAATATCTGAAACTGAATTAATTGAAGATTGTCAGTTTCTAACTGGCTTCCTGTCATTCACAATGCAGTGGTTTACTCATTAATTGCTTACCTTACAGAACTAGCCGCTCCATGTTTCCATAACCATGACAGCTGGCACTATTGTGTTCACTTCTAGTTTAAGAAAAGCCAACAGTCATTTTTCACAAGCATCTGTGCGATGCTACTTATGCACTTATAAAAGGAGGGATTTGAAAAAAACCTTACTATGCAGGGCTTCGAAGTCACTTGAATGCTTTTGAAAAAGTTATCCACAAAAATAACAAGAATGGTTTACTTCATTAATTAAAGGAAACAAAACTTGCATTTCAGTTCTTTGAGCAAACATATCTATGCTTCCTATTATTGATTGCTTTTAATGTGGTTTTATTAGGAGTGAAGAGCTTTTTCCAAAAATACGTAACATCATGTTTCACTCGTAACTTTTTCACATGCAGAGTTGAGCTGTAAATTCTTGTCATGGTTTAACGCCAGTGAGCAACTAACACCACGCAGCCGCTCACCCCTTCCCCCACCCCAAGTGGGATGGGGGAGAAAATCGGGGGAAAAAAA
>JANZLQ010000086.1:21863316-21877966 GCA_026212715.1 Elanus axillaris | reverse complement strand
CTGAACTCAAAACACAGCACTGTACCAGCTACTAGGAAGACACTTAACTCTATCCCAGCTGAAACCAGGACAATTCTGCTGTCGTTTCAGGTACTGCTTGAATTCCTCCAAAGGGTAATTGATCATCGAGACAAAAATAAAATGACGTTAAAGAATGTTGCAATGGTGATGGCCCCAAACCTTTTCACGTTTCATGGGTTTGGCTCGAAGACTATTGAACAAACCGAGTTTGTTATGGCAGCTGGAACAGCAAATGTCATGCGCTTTATGATTCAGTACCAAAAACTTCTGTGGACAGTAAGTGTATTCTTAAGGGGCGGGGGAATCATACATTTCGCAAACAAGGCATCTGAACAAAGAAGTAATATGAACTTATTTCCATGATTCAGAGAAAGATCAGCCACCTCCACCTGGGTTCTTGCTCATAGGTAACTATTCTGGGAACAAAACAGAATCATTACAACTTATGGTTGTACTAATGGTCAGAGTTTTTATATACCACACGTGAACTCAAAAATAAGTCCTTGGGAGATCTTTGTGTCTGGCCTATCTGTATACATTGTTATGAGGAATTTGTTCTTTGCTTAGAGATATAGCAGGAAGCACAGTGGTTTAGTCGATTGCCCTTTTGGGCCAAACTTCGTATTGTATAAAACATGTTTTGATAAAGCATGAATTTGTGTCATGGTCTCAAGCAAAGCTCTAACTTAGACAGGCTGGAGAAGTTCAGGCCTTGTTGTGCATCAGCAACTTTAAGCCGTTTTGACATTTGCTGCATGTGAGGAAAAGTTATCACCATTGTACAGACTAAGTGTTGAGTGAATTTCTTTGGCTGAGGAAGATAAAAACACTGCATGATTCCACCTCTGTTCCCCTGAGAGCTTACTGAGTGGAATGTTAACATCGCAATTGGAGTGGTTTTTAAATTGCTTCACAGCCTTATATTATTTGAATTTTTAATTATGACTGGAAATAAATACTATTTTTTCAAGTTCTATCTGTCAATTTACAAAGTGTTGATAAGTTAGTTGCTTAAGGAAATTATTTAGATATTCATAGTTACTATCAATATTTGTCTAGATTCCTAAGTTTATTGTTAACCAAGTGAGAAAACAAAACACTGAAAGCCAGAAGAAGGAGAAAAAGGACAAAGCTATGAAGAAACTTCTGAAAAAGATGGCATATGACCGGGAAAAGCATGAGAAACAGGAGAAGACCCCTAATGATGTAAGGAAATATATGGCTGAAATACTTTATTTATAAGACTATCATCTCTAGTGAAAAAGTGGATATAACAGCGGGGATATCTACATTTATTTAACTGAGAATTTCAATAGGTAGCAAGTTAATATGGGTTTCATAGTTTATGGGTTACCAGCATGACACATTTAGAGCATTGGGCTGTTTGTTTGTTTTCCCAGGTTTTTCAAAATATTTTTATTCTAAAAAATTATATCCCACAGGTTGTTTGAATCTGGGCATCTGAAACAAAAGTACATTAGGTCTGTATCTGTAGTGGGAGCAAGTGTTGTGGCAACACTTGGTATTGCTGTACCCACGTTTAGATGCATTGGTGCCCAATGGAAGTCACAGCAGACCATGTGTTTACTTAAAAAAATAAGTATTTAGTTTTCACTATTGGATATTTAAGAGTGTTTGGAAACAAAGCTAGCAATTAATCCTCCTTCCTTCTACAGGAATTCCCAAAACACTGAACTGTTTGCCTCAATGAATCTTTAACTATTCCTTGTAAAGTGGAGCATGCTAGAGCATGCACAACCTGTCCACCCCAAGAAAACCCAAAGGATGAAACAAATGTAAAAATACTGATAAACTGCTTCTTATGCAGCTGTTGTCCAAGTGTCTACTCCCAACTTACCCCTGTAGATATAATCTACAGTTCAGTATCTCTTCATTAGGAAATTGACTTCTGCCAGCCCTATCAGTGATGTCAAGGTGTAAGTTTCAGTGTAACACTCTTCACATATTCTTTACAATAAAAAAAAAAAAATCTTGTGGCATTATAGTGTTAATTTTTCCTGTACTTTAGAAATACTTTAATTGCACTGTTCCCACTGACACTGAAACTTTTAAAAAATATTTCTCATGTACCTTGAAATTGCTTATTATTTACGATTTCAATGAAGTTAGTAATTACAATTTTTTGAGGCTTATTAGCCTGTACAGTATGGTATGTTAATTATAATGCATTTGAAATACATTATTCCAAAGTTATTTTAAATACATGAACAGGTAACACCAAACGTGTATCCTGATAACATAATGAATGCATATCAGATTTAGGTGGTATGAAAATACCACCTTGTGGTTTGAAGTCATATTGAAGATTCTGGTGAATTAGAGACATCTTGTGGTACCTTGTAAAAATGCATTGGTCTGAATGGTCTGTTTTTCTTATCAAGTATATGTATGGCAAACTGTTACAAAAAAGGGTCGTCATATTCTAATAAAGGCATTTTTTTAAGCTGTTAAGCCAAAAAATAGAATATGGCAAATTAATATGCTATAATGACCCTCAAATCTGACTGGTTTGATCTTGCAAGTATGCCTTTTTTTTGTTTTGAATGTGCAAATAGCTGGTTCCTTTGGACAACTGCATCCAATATCTGCTGGAGACTTATATTTTAGTGTTCCTACGTAATTTTTAATGCAATATTTGACACATCCCTTAACGTCCAAAATTAATTAATTCCCTGGCATCACTTTGCCTTACTTTGATATCTATCTATATGAAGGAATCTGTACACAGAATGAGGACTGACTTACAATTTTAAAATAAAGCTAATTAAACACTGACATTTATTTTATGCTGTCTAATAAGAAAAGAATTCTTTGAATACAATTCAGTTGAGTTGTGATGAGATGACACTTAATACTGCCATCCCCTGTTCAACATAGAAATAGCAGCAAATACGCTGAAATAAGCAAATGCTGTTGCAACTCCAGGTACGGGATTTTCTTGTAATTCAGTGCTGTTCATCTTTTAGAGTAAAATATGCCTTTTTAATCCACTGGGGAGTTAGAGCTGAAGTCTCATGTAATGCATTCTTACTCAAAAGTAAATGTAAAATTACTACTCAATAATTTTTTTTAAGCCCTAGAATTCTGTGGGGATTTTCTTCAATATTAAATGGTACAGTTTTTCACAAATCCTTCATGCTTATTTGGACTATTCAGTAATTTGGGTGCCTGAGAACATATTATTCTTAAAAACATACCACAAATTGATAAGGCTTCATTGTGAATTACAATTCTACACATTTTTCCAAGTAAAACATTGTCTCATTCTTTAAGGAAAATTTGTTGTGGTTTTTTTCCCCCAATTTTCAATTTATATTACCTTAATTTGAAATTGAGGTGATTTTCTGTGCAGTTCCTGAACTGCATTTCACTATTAGATGGCAAGTGAAGCACCCAGACTTGTGGTGAATCCCCACTCCAGTGAAAACTGTTTGAAACTTTTGAGAGCTAATTATTTTGCATGCAGCTGAATAAAAACTAAGCAAAACTTTCCATTTTCTACCACATATTGTGGCACCCCATGTGATTAAACATAAATGGACAGGACCTTGAGTCATTTCCATACTCTCCAGAAATACCTCACTATCTGCATTCTTAATGTCAGTCAGCTTATTTGGATAAAATTTCATCTTATCTCTGATGAGGCCTCGCTGTCAATCACATTTCCTCTTTTAAGACAGAAGTTAAATAGCATTTACTGCAAATTTGGGCCAAGATCTCTGGACAGTGATGAGAGTGGTTAATATTAGAGGGCCTATGAGTGTTAATTGCTTTTTTGCTTTTCAGGATACCTATGCTTACCTATGGCCCCAAGTCAGTGTTAGGGATTAAGTCTTTATGTTGCTGTTTGGGTGCATAATGCTCTAGCCAGGCAAAGGAGGATGCCCTCAGGACGGGAAATTTGCCTACTAGCATTAGCTGGATTTATAGCATCTGTCATTGTATTCCTATACAACACTATATGTTGCAATTGTTCCAAAAAAGGAGCAGTCATGTTAGCAGCTCAACATGATGCTACTGGGCTTATCTAATGCAGGTTAGAATAACCATTGTATCCCATAGCCGTTCTGTTTGCATAACCTGTTTGAATTTTCATAGTGTAATGTTACTGACTCTTGCTGAATTTGTTATCCACTGCAGTGTCAGCTTATTTACTAAAAAATTGCTACCTGCTAAATCGTTCCTCTTTATATAGTTTTACAGGGTTTTGTCCCAAACTAGGTGCAACAGTTTGTAGTTTACAGAGACCAACTGCTTTGCATTTCTTTCAGACTTTGTCTCCCATGTAGCAAGATCCTTTTGAATTCTAGTTTTGTTCTTCATAATGCTCGTGCCCCGTTCCTGCTTTATATCATTTGCACATTTAATAAGTATACATTATATTCCATCATCTGAGTCATTAGTGAAAATGCTGCATAGTCACTTCATTCCTCTCTTCATCTAGCCCAAGGAATATTTACGTGTGTCATGCGAAATGGAACAGGAGAATCTGGAAGAGACCCAACCTAGATCCTATAGCCAAGCAGCTGCAGTTCTTTTGTGATTTATAGATTCAAGTGCCTCTGAAAAGAAAGGGTTTGAAAGAAGATGAGTACTTCACAGGTGACTGCTGTGCCTGCTACAGACTAACTGTTGTAGGCCAGTGTATTTTCCATCAACTACAGATGTATCTTTCTTCAGGTTTTTAGAGTGTGCAAGTACTAACTCAGCCAGAGGTTTCAGTGTCGTAAACCTCATCCTGAGAGAGCCTGTGGGGCAGGAGAGGGGACTCGCAAACTAAATAGTATATAGGTGACCCACCCTTCAGCATATTGTCAATCACCTTATAGGTACTTGGCTTATATGTTGTGGTGTGGACCCCTAACCTGGAAGTTTTGAACTGTGCTGTACAGAGAACAGATCCTTCTGTGACCCTACTCCTACATGTTTTATGGCCACATTTTCTTTCCTACCAACTTGCATAGTGCATGGGCTAGAGGATGCTCAGTATCTGTTCTGCCTATAGTTTGGCACCATGGTCATATTGTGCAGCTGAGCATGAGTTCTGTAAAGGCAGGTGGTGAAATCAGCAAAATGCATTCATTAGCTGAGCTAATAATGATTCTGTCTGAATAAACAAAGTAATTATTCTGTTTGATCTGTGACTGTAATGTTATAGTTCTGTGGACATTTCTTGTTCTTTCTCTCATATACTCAAAGCAGGCAGGTTTTTAAATCATTTATCATATGCCTGCTGTATAGACAAAAACCCAACCCTGTTATCCAGCTGAAAGTTGGAAAAAAATTGATTAAAATCAACTGAGAGAAAATGATACACAATTGTATAAAAAAATGAAAACCAATTTAAATTTACCATGCTGAATTTGATGAAAGACCAGTTAGGGACATCTGTAAATAACCATTTCATTCTTAAGAGTTTCCTTTCCTTTTGCCAAGGTCCCAACAGTTTGGAAAGAGGCAAAAGATTTTTAAACAGGAGTTAACTTCCTAGCAGATGGCTACAGCCACTGTTCCATAGGTGGAGGCCTTAAAGAACAGATTTGACAAATTTAGGGGTAAGTGTAGGGAGTTGCTCTTCGAGATCCATTGCAATCTTACAAATCTTTGATTCCATGATTACTACAAAGCAAATTCTCAATTTGGTGATTCTTAATGCTTTAGACATAGTTATTATGCCTCATATTTTTAAATCAATAAATAATGACTGGATATAGAAGGATTGTTTGGTTAAAATTACTTACCATAGCTCATCACTTGTATAGTAACGAGCCTTTAGCTTTCTCAGGAAGCTGTGCTTCTGATTCTGCTCACGTTTACACTTGTTCTATATTTGTTTAACTCTGATGGTTTCAGAGAAGCTATTCTAGATTCACAGGTGCCCAGATTTGTTCACTGATTATGGAAGAAGAAATGTTCAGCCTTACAATTGCAGTAAATAGGGGGGGGAAGAAGAGAATGAACTATCATAATCAACCTTGAGTACTGAGACTCTCACAGTTTTTTTCCTATCGAAATGAGTACATTTGGGTAAATGGTAATGTAATACGAATAGAAAAATTACCTCAAGATTTCCAGGAACAGAAATTAGGACCTTATTCACAAATAAATTATGCCTTTTGTAACTTCATATGTCATGTACTGCAAGTTGAACAGAAAAACTGTCCTTTGGAGCCCTCCTTCTCTGTAACTAATATGATTGATATTCATCATCACGGATTTTTGGGTTGAAATAAAATACAAATCCATTATGTAGTCAGACCTGCAGGTTGACTAGCTGAATGTAGTCTGGAGAATAAAAAATAGGGAGGAAAAGCTGCAGTAGTGAAAATCTGTTTTAAAAGGAAATGATATTTGAAAAGAGGAATTACTTAAAGTAGACTGACCTGTGAATACTTTGTGATTTCTTTTTTTGGCATGAAATTCAGATTAAATGAAACTGGAAAGGTTTCTTCTGGAAGTTTTAGCAGGGGGTGGTGCAGGAGGGTTGCCTGGCTTTCATGCCTGCAGCAAGTCTTTTCCATATCAATCTCATGTGCTTCTTATCATATCAAAGTGTGCTCTTAATATAGCAGTAATTGTTATTCTTAACATCTTTGAAAAATAATTAAACACTACTTTTCTTTTGTTCTAAAGTTCTCCCTGCTGTTAAAAAGAGATTTGAAGGTCTGATGTAATTTACTGAATTACTGTGTAGTTATCGTATTTCTGCAGTGAAGTGTAGTAGAGAGTAGTTAATTACAGAACACTGTACTAAGTTACTTATTCCATACTGTATTTTGAGAAGCTCATCAAAGCCAGCTGCTCACAGCTTTGTTCTAACACCCTTATTGTTTTGCAGGCTGATGTTCCTCAGGGAGTGATACGGGTGCAAGCACCTCATCTTTCAAAAGTTTCCATGGCAATACAGCTGACAGAAGAACTGAAAGCCAGTGATATAGTAGACAGGTTTCTCAGCCAGAAAAGGTACAAACACATTTTTTTGTTATCTTTTCAGAGAAGTGGCTTTTTATATATCAAGAAAAAAGTTTTAAAATAATTAAGTCCAGGTGAGTTCATGAACTTTTTGCATGAATTTATCCATTAGAATACATGCTTGAGGAATTAACTTAATGCTCCTAATGTCATTAAAGCTTACAAAGCCTTCAGGAGTACATGAGTGCCGTTAGTAAAAAATTAACTGCTATTTAATCTTACGGGTCAGGAATAGTTTTGTAACTTTCTGGGGACAAACAGAAGGGAACTCCAAGAAAATAAGTCTTAAGAAACAAAGGAATGAGGAAAAGAGAAGGAAAATATTTTGTAAAAAAATGCATTTATATATAGCAACAGTATAGGTATTGGGATATAAATATGTGCCAATGTCGTGCATGTGCCATGATTTATAAGGAAACCTACATTTGAGTCACCCAAACCCATTTAGAAAGGGAGAAGCTTTAATCAAGCTTTTACATCTGTTTTATATATATATATGAGCAAAGTAAGAAGTCGGAATAGACTTAGAAAAACAAAAATGAACGCCTGTGCATCATATATAACTTTGTACTAAACCAATAATATGTTACACTAGTTGAGATTAAGAAGCTGCTTTTTCCTAAATGCTGTTTTCACAGGTTTATACTTTTGACAGAATGTTATTTTCTGTCTGTGCGTTAGCATACATTATTACAATTAAGCAGTGAGAATAATAGAATCCCTTTGTAATACAGGGACTTTATTCTCCCACTGTTTTTTACTTCTTTTAGTTGCAGCAAATTAAAACCAGCAAGAGTGTGGTTTCTCCCACCCAACCATAAAGCTTTTTCAGAAATATGAAGTGTTTGAGTATAATACTTATTTTTGTAGCAGCAGTGAAATTAAAATCAGATAGTACATATCAGGCTACTTGCTAATAACAATGGAATACTTTTCTAAACTCCACATCTGTCTTATTTTACCTTTTCTATAGCATATTGCTCGCCTGCAGGACTGTTCATTTGCATTAACATGCAAGGGTATTCTTGTTCACTTACTGTATCAGTAAATTAGTATAAACAAGAGGGATTTATGACAGGTACACTGCTAATCTTAATTAGCAGAACTTCTCCCAGACATACCTAGGTGGCTGATGTACAAGCTCTTTTGCAAATAGTTATTCATTGTGTTTTGTTCCCCACAGTGGAAATGTCCAAACACTCAAGAAAGAAGAGGTCTTTCTTTATGAAATAGGAGGAAATATTGGTAAGAATGACTTCTGAACAACTTCTTTTGCTAGAATAGGATTCCTTGGCACATTGTCCATGGGCTTCACTGGGGTTGCATTTTTATTCATGTCCCTAGTTCTCCCTGACACTAAGGGAGACAGTTAACCTTGGGAAGAAGAAAGCAGAGATGTTGATGTGATCATCATATTATTAGTATCTTATTATCTCTCCCAGAGGAAGACAGCAGCTGTAAGAGGTGTTCCTGATACGTATGTACAGTGAAGAAGCAGCACAGAAAGTTTGTCTAGGAAGGTGCTTGAAGTTCATCTTATTAATCTCTTTGTATTGAGGCATAATAAGTGAACTTACAGTCCTTCATGCTCTGCATTTAAGCGTTGCTTGCAGGTTCTTTGGGGGGAAAAAAAAGCTCAACCAGAAAGATGACCTGGTGATACAATTTTCCAATGGTTAGTCTTTCCTGCTCTGTCTTCCAGACCCTCTTGATTAAAGCAAATAGCAGATCAGCAAGGTTAATGCCAAAAGATAATTTTGAACACAGTTCTGAAATTTTCTTCAACGAATGCAAAAGTATTCTTGTGTTGGGAATCAGGAAAAAAAAAACAAACTAGAAAACAGTATTGGGCTTACATTTACATTTTTCTTATTAACTGTGACCTGTTAAACTTTATTTGGAGTTACAAGATTCCATGAATACCCGGTAATTTTTCTACTCTGCAAGTTTAAATCCTGTATGTAGATTGTTACTTCTAGCATTTTTCCTTTTTACCTAATCACTATTTTAAATCGATTTTTGTGTGTGTTCTGTCTAAACCAAAAGACTTGAAGTAAATTAAAAATAACACTCTCCTATGTTCCCTACAACAGATACGTTTTAGTGTTTTTACTAAGTCTGATGGCAAAAAAGAAGTCACTAAGATAGGTGGATGCCAGATTAATGTATTACATGCTCTGTTGCCTATCCAGTATGTGTGTACATTTGCTATTGCCTGTTAAAGCAGGTTGTGATCCCAGATGTAAGACTTTTTTAAAGGAGAGGAGTATCTTGCTTGCTGTACAGAGCTGTAATCATTGTAGAAAAAAGTTTTTGTAACAGAATTCCAGTGAAACTGGAACAACCTACTATCACTTTAAACACATGACAGAACTTGTGTATCTCTGAGAGAAAAGACATGTCTAGTTGCAGATGTTTTGTTTTGTTATGAAATGAGATAGAAAGCTTAGATGTTTCCTCTGTCTGAATGGTTTACTTCCAGACAATTTCAATTATAATCAGCCCTTACAAATACTAGTTCTTACTGATACTCTCAGTTGAGATAAGAGAAACTCCCTGACTTTAACCTGCTGTACAGGTTTAAGTAAACCAGCCATCCTGATCTTTGCCATTTCACTCTCTCTGCCTGATGTGACTGACTCATGTAGAGGAGTCCAAAAGGGAGAAGACTCGACAAGCTTGTCATCTGCTTACACTTATGCTCATAATTGTAACATGCGCAATGCTGTGATCCTGTCCCCCAAGCAGATGGAGCTACTGAAGTCTCCAGACATTTTCTGAGTACTCAGTACACTATTGGGCATCAAGACACTGAACGGAATTTCTGCCATTGCTTTGTGACTGGGACTGAATAGGGACATGGCAGACTACTGTCCCTGTGCTCTTACTGCCTGAACATGCTGCAGTGTGTTGGGGAGAGGGCCTAGTTCAGCAGCATGGGCAGTACAGATCATGTAGCTTGGGATAAAAATCCTAGAGAGAAGTCAGGCTGCTGCATGGCAAGAAGAACAGCTGGAGAGGTAGCAGATGAAGACTGAGCTTGGTTGAGCAGGGAGTCTTGCCTCCTTTCCTGCTCTGCACATGGAGTCCAAAGAGCTGGTAGACAAACCCACCTGCAGCGTCACACCTCTGCTTGCCTCCTGCTTCAGGAGCACATGTGCTGGAAACGTCTGGCTGGCACAGGAGCCATCTATGCCAACGTCTTGCACAGTGGAGTAGGAGAGGGGCTTTGATGTAGAGCTGCAAATGCATGAGATAATGCTTTGCCTGCAGGGGAATGGGAAGAGTACACAGATCTTGATGGATCAGCATATGCTATTTTCATCATAGCTACTAGACATAAATTAGTTGCTTGTAATGCACCAAGAGCACTCTACTACTTTCCCCTCCTAGGACAGTAACCATTAGAAGTGCTATACAGAACTGCTGACCAAGAGGAGCAGGATGGGAAGTAACACCTTCTTAGCAGGGACAAATCTTGCTCAAACTTTCCATTTAAGAAGGGGGAAATAACCTGAAATTTTCATGAGCTTCTATGCAAAGATGAACCTAGTGTTTGAATTTAACTACAAGAGGACCAGGGCATTGCTCCTTTTTTTCCTAAACCTTCACAGAGGGGAGCTCCCATGTGCATGCTCTGTGTGAAGAATTTGACCTAGAACACGCCACAGAGGTGTCACAGCCCCTATTCTCCTTCCTTCTTCCTCTGTCCCTCTTCCTCCCCAAGACAGATAGGAAGGATAAGAGCACTTCAGGTTTTCACTGCATTTCAGGTTTTCACTGCATTGTCCTTTGTTTAATACCACAGAGAGGGCTTGAAAACCTAAATGGAGTAAAACACTGACAGGAACTTTGTATGTTGTTTCCTTTCTTTTTAGGTGGTACTGATGTAACCACGTATCTCTTCTGTTTCTAGGAGAACGCTGCCTTGATGATAATACCTACATGAAGGACCTATACCAGCTCAACCCAAATGCTGAGTGGGTTATAAAATCTAAGCAGAGTTAAGCTCACAACTAGTGGCAAAAGAACAACCTGTGGACTTGCTCTGTAAGGCTGAATGTTTCAGAGGGATACTGTGTCCTTTCAACATTCAGCTGTGTTTATATATATTAATAGAACCTTATCCAGTTAGGAAAAAAAAAACAAAAAGTGATGGGAACCCAACAGTGTTTACCAGTAAATTTTCAGTTTTAGTTGCAGCAAAATTTTGGAGATAGCAGTTTTCCCACTCACATTTGAAATGGGAAAAAGTACCTTAAATATTTTAATGGCACTAATCTACCTCCCATCTGGTAGGTCTTGTTTCAGAAGAGTTTATTTTTCGAACAGATGTTTAACCTCTTTATATTAGAGATCTACAGTCTGTTTGTGTAGAATTGTGTGTTCATATAGGTCTTCACAGTGCTAGTACACTGGAGAACCAAATGCCGATCAGCACTTCTGAATGGTACAGTATTAAAAATACCTAAAACCAGTCATGAATTCCCAAGTAAGTGTGAAATTCACAGGAAAAAACTGCAATGCAATATATTTTGTCTTTGGAAGTCCTAATTTTCGTCACTTTCTAGGTAAAATTTGATAAAAACTATTAAAAACAACTCTGAAAATGCTTTCTATGCAGCCTTTTTGCTGGATCTTTTAAATGTTTTTTATTCTTAATCTAGTTGATTGTATTATTGAGATTATTTTAAAAAAAGAAAAAAGGATCATGTGACAAGGTGAGTAATTTTTAAAGCTCACCACTCTTGGCAGTGTCCTATCTGGAATATTGTCATGCACTAGAAAGACCTTTAGGTTTTTCAGCAGTGATGCTGAATTGTATGCAGCCATGTTACATACACTGGTTTCAGTTTTCTTGGACATCTCATAGATTGCATTTTGTGAACTGTCAAAACCTGCCAATTACTATCACAATAAAAACTTTCAGGAGAAATAAAATAACTGTGGAGGGAGACTCTAGCCTAAATTTCATAGATAGCAAACCACCAAACCTTTCACTCAAAATCAGTGTAAAGGTCTACTGTGGAGTTCACACAGGTTTTTTGGATTTTATCTACCACCAGCTTTATGTCTGGTCTGTCCTGGATGAGGCTAGAAATCAAGTTCTGATTTCCGTTATGCTGATAGATGCTGTGTAAACGCCTTCAAAAATTAATAATCCAATGGTGAACTATTGCAAATACTTGTTTTTGGAGGGGAGGACTGAAGGCTCCCTGTGGGATTCACTGATAATGAATTGCAGACTGACGTGGCTTGTTGCAGCACAAATAGCTGTAGACTGTAGCTCCAGGGCCCCAGTCCCACAGCAACACTTTGGGCTCACTTAACTTGTGTACTGCTTTACAATTTATTTGTACACTAGCTCAGCCATGCTTAAGCGCTCACACCTACATGGTGACTACCTGAAATATAACTACTGTGAAATTATATACTTGGAATGAAATATTTTCTTTCAGTGCACACACAGAATTATATTGACCTCATAGGGAATATTCTACATACAATCGAGGACTGAATTATATTTTTCTATGTTATCAAAGATAATTAAAGGAATAAAGGGCCTTTCTGCTGAGCTTTGAATACAGGCCCTGACTGTGGTGTTCTCAAAGTAACCACTGGAACTCTCCCTTTTATATATAAGCAGTGAAAGAAAACTCTGAAAGGTCATAGAAGAATTAGACATCTACTGATTAGTTATCCTCAGTATATGAACAATTTTGGGGGCATAAGTATTTAGTGTTTTTTAAAGTCAAAGGCTGTCTTCATATGGAAAGGAAGCATTGAAGGATTCTCAAAAGCAGGATGGATAAAATAGGAAGTTGTTCTAATGTGACTGTACTGCCCTCAATGCTCCATTTGGTTGGATACCCCTGCGTGGCATAGCACGGTGCCCCTATGGGCAAACCCTGTAAGACAAATCACTTTTGTCAGTAGAACAAACCACACTCCCTCTTCTTTAAATGTAAGGAGTAGAGTAGAAAAACAGTGCAACACTTAGGTAAATATTTATGAATCCAGTGTAATAAATATAAGGGGGTTTTGCCATGTAATAAAAAAATTATGTGTGTTTTCATAATACATTATAGTTCTGTAAAAGATTACTTGTTACTGGAACTCTAGATGTTATTTTAATCAGGAGCAAAGTGCAGATGATAGGAACAGCTGTACAGTTTCAGTACAAAATTACAACCACCCTGTGGCTATGATCTCTTAAATAACTTTGTTTCTGGTTTAGTGCCATTATCTTTTTTAATTTAAAATGCTCTTTTATAATTAAATGTTGTTTTTTCTGACTTCTTTTCTCATTTGAATTCTTTTATTTGTATGTAAAACATACACAGTTGACACTAAGTGGTGATTATTTTTTAATTTCACACTTTATATCTTTGTAGGTAGTTTGTAGTTTTGTGCATGAAAAGAGACATTGATAAGTTAAGAGTCTTTGCAACATGAATGCCTGCTGGAAAAGGAAATACTGGCTAGAAGTTTAAAACTTTGCTGCAATCACAGTGCACATTAGCTAAATCCGTAATGTAATGCTTACTGGGTATATGTGAGGGAACAGCAAACCTCTCAGCATTTATTGAAAATATCGCTGGTGAGGTTTCAGGGCAGCAAGGAACAGGAAGATGAATGGGTCTGGATGTGTTGGAAGCGTGGGCAGAGTTTCCATCAGACCTTTCAGTATGCGGTGGCATGACTGAGATGAATTCAAGGGGTAAGGAGATGCGTTTTTACCAGTGAGCACTGATGGAGAAGTAGATGTTTGAGAAAGGCCTGCTTGAAACTTTTTCCAGCTCATTATTTCTTTGTCAGATATTCTTCTTAAAAGAATGGAACTGTCCAATAAAATACCCTCCTTCACTAAGTATTGAGTTAAATGGTAGCAGAAAGTTAACTTGGCAAAAGATTTGCTGAATGAATTATTTCCTCTGTATCACACATATATATCTGAGGATTAGACCTCTATTGTGCTTCCAATTTTAAAAGGTTGCAGCTATTAAAAAAGAATAAAATGTGTATGTGCTAATCTTGCAGCAATATTTATAATAATTTTTTTACATAGAGCAGTGTTTTAAAGACCTTTAAACCACTGTTTGTGTTTGCACACAGACCACATCTGAGGCAGGTAAGTACTTACCATCACCATTGAACAGATGGGAGAAGTGTTCATAAATGTCTGGCCTGTGGCTAGAAGGGGTGAAATCAATCTGATTTGTGGAAACCAAATATAATCCTCCAAAAATTGTTTTATAAATCTACCATATTGCCAATAACAGAAGTACAGCAATCACTAACCTGACTTCAGGGGACTGTTTTAGTAAATACAATACTGTGGGTTTTAGCCTGGTTTCCAAAGGAAACGTGTCTGGGGTAATCTCGCTGCCTGTGTGTGTCTTCCCCTAATAACTTGTGAATCTGTTGGCATGATTCAATCATTTTTGGCAAATGGAGTGGGGGGAGGGAATGTCTCAATGTGATGGGTTGACCCTGGCTGGATACCAGGTGCCCACCAAAGCCATTCTATCACTCCCCACTCCTCAGCTGGACAGGGAAGAGAAAAATATAACAAAGGGCTTGTGGGTCGAGATAAGGACAGGAGAGATCATTCACCAATCACCATCACAGGCAA
>JANZLQ010000086.1:21837764-21854682 GCA_026212715.1 Elanus axillaris | reverse complement strand
GGGGGGGAAGTCTGCTGTATGTGCTGTGTTGAAGCTTCAGAAGTAGTTACTGCTGCTTGCTCAGTTGGTATGAGCCATTCTGCAGTTGTCAGAGGTACAGCCGAGTTGGGTCATCCATGGGGGCCCACAAGTCCCTTGTCAGCCTTTTGCAGTGTCCTTAAACCTAACACCGGTATGTCTGTGGTTGCTCTCTGAACACTGTTAGAGCAGATGGAGCCTGACTGAAAGTGGCAATTCCTGTGTCCTCGTGGGCTGCTGAAGCCTTGCAGTCCAAGAAGTGAGCAGGTTGGTAGAAATTATGAACTATATTGGCAGTGGTGTCAAGGGAATGATGAGAACCAAGCTGAGTTCAGAGACCCTTTGGAGCAATGTGACCTAGGTACAGTCATGGTCCTTGTAGGGCTCCTGAGCTGCGTGCCCCAGAGGAGTTGCAGAGGGCCAGGCATTGAGAACTACCAAACTGTCAAGGTTATGGCAGAGATGGGGACAGCATCTATTACTCAGCACATTGTAGGACTTGCAGTTTAGGGGAACACATTATGCTTGCCCCCACCCCAATGGTGGAGCAGTGTTATTTATCAGTGTCTCAGAAGGGAAAATCATTAAGGCACTCCAATAATAAAAATACCTTGTAACAACATAATCCGTCTGTTCTTACTTCCACAGTCAATAGCATTTATATGCATGAAAGAAGGGAGATTTATGAAATGCACATGGCATAGTGCTTTGTTGCATATTAGTAATGTTTTCCAGATCTTCCTCATTAGACTGGGTCAAGCAGCCATAATACAGAGGATGCCATTGATAATGTCCTTTCTACCAGTAATGTGGTCTTGCTGCAATTGAGCTTCAGGGTGGGCTGAGTTACAGCTTTCTGATCACTAAAAGTAGCTGAGATGCAGTTTGAGACCCTGAACTTCCTTCTGCAAAGATTCCATGACATAAACTTGCTTAGAAATTAATACAAAAGAGTTGGAGAGTTATTCAGGCTTTTAAATTTTCCCTCATAAATACAATATTTGGCAATGTCTGCCAACTCTGCACCTCTCATGGCTGTTTCAGCTCCTTAGGGAAAAAAAAAGGTGGGGAGGTAAGAAGAAAAAATAATTCTCTTCAAGTATTTGGAACTCATTCACATAAGGATTTGCCATTTCTTTAAAGACATGAAAGCTGTGCTAGCCTTTAATTCTGCGTCTGAGATGCCCTGACTTGCACCAGGGAACAGAGAGGATGTATAGTTCCAATTTTTTTGTTAATATGGAGGTTCTTACCTGATGCCACTGAGCACCAGGCTGAAAATCGACCATGAAACATCTTAAAGAAGGAGTGTCAGTAAAGGATGTATCTGATATGGTATTAATGGAATTCCTTAGAGTTAAAAGTATACAGTAAGCCAAAGCCATTGAGGAGGCTCTACAGCACTCAAATTGCTTGCCTTTTCATCTTGATGTAGTTGATGCTATCCTGCTAGTCTCTGTGGTTATGGATCCATAGAGAACCTCATAATAACTCTTACTTCCAGCTGACAATCTGGTGTGTTGATGCTGCAACACTGAAGTGAGGCAGATAAATCTATTTGCTCCTCTATGTGTTAATTCTATTTCAGTGATGAAATATGTGATGTACAAATATATAAAGCGTTCTGGTAGCATCTGACAGTTTCAAAAAATTGGGTACAGAAACAGTTGAAGAGGAGTATAATCAGATTACTTGTACATCTGAAGCATTTAATCTTTTTTGCTCCACAAAAGTGTTCATCTCCTCCTTCACCTGTCATATAGCTATTTCTATAGCTAGAAATATAAAGTATACTGAAGTGAGTGTTATTTCAGTAACATCTGACCCACTATGATTTTTCTTACGTAGTGTTTATCTTGTCTCCCTGTTAGGAGATAGCAGGGACTTACAATGCAACTCTCTCCACAGTAAGTTTACATACTTTCAGTGTAAGAAAACATGAAGTTTTTTTCTTCCGGCCACCATTAAAATGAAGTGTGCAATGTATTAACAAGAAAATTATTTTCACTTGCTAAAAGTCATTTATGGAACAAAAATTATTAAAATATATAAAAGAAGCATTGGGAAGATATTGCTTACAGACTTACATGCTCATTTGTTTTCTCCTATTGAAAGAGATGGATCTTACGTTTTTTTGAAAATGCATTTATATTTCTTTTAGCAGCAGCAGTAAAATGCCAATACTTGTTACTACCTATTACAGCAGAACAACTTTCTTCCTCTTTAGAAAATTATTTTATTCTTTTTAAACTAAAATAACTGGGCGTGTAGACTAATGAATTGTTCCGAACTTTCACTCCTGCACGTTTATCATCCAGAAAATAGCTTGTTATTTTCCATTTTAATTTAGTTGGTTCTAAGTAGCCCTTCCACTGGGCCCATGAGTATATTTTGGTAGTCTGTTTGCAGAAATACCAGAGAAAGGTAACTAATATGATGTTATTAATGCAAACTGACATGCACAAAAATTTATGTCAGAAGAATGAAGCAGAAGACATTACTGTGGCATTATATAGCAAGCAAATCCACTGTGGCTGAATTTGCAAAATGTGAGTGGTGATTACAGTTGGCTGACTTCTTTCCCAAAATGGGGCACCTCAGAAGTACTTAGCTTTTCAGGAGACCAGGGCTTAAAAGAGTGTGTGTGGCTCATTTGTTTGCTTTTTGTTAATTGGCACTTGTTGCTGTGCCCCAAGCTGAGCATCTAGAGACAGTGACAATCATTAGTTGTTTATGAAAAGCTTTACCTGGTCTTGGATCTGTGAATAAAACCAGTGTAGATATGTTTGATTCTGTTTCTTCAGTGACAGAGAAGGGGGAAATAGCAAAAATCTCGATTGTTCTGTTTCCAAAAGATTAATCTTCTCCATATGATGAGGGATGAAAGAGGGTTAACGTACCCAAGAACATCGAGCCACTCCCGGATCAACTTTAGCTCCCCCCACTCCCCAACCATCCAGGCAATCAGCCCAGGAGACTTACCTGGGCTCCCAGGCGAAGGGAGAGGGCAGGAGGGTGCCAGTGGTGGCAGCAGTGGAGCCTTCCTAGAGGGCAGGTCAATGGAAGGACCCGTTGCCCTTCTTCCTCTCACACTGGTACCACCCAGTTATGAACAAGAAGCAAACAGCCTGGTCCTGAGCATCTGTGCAAGGGAGGGAAGGGGGGAAATGAAGTTCCGGTTATGTCTTGTTTGTTACGGACTTGGTTTTGTGGCACTGTGCTTGTAGAAGTGCCTGTGTTGTGCCTGCTCCCTTGCTTCAAGCTCAAGCAAGGTCAGACACACGGTAATGCTTATATTCTGTATATCAGACACAAGGTAAATTACCTTCTTGTCCTGAAAGGGCTAAACAGTGTTTGACTTTCTTTTTTTAATAATTAAGAAGGGGAGAATGGTCTAGCAACAGCTGTCAGGGAAGGAAGAAACCAGACTGCACTGGGTGCAGGTGGGCAGGATGCTCCCCCGCACAGTGCCTCGCTGCTCAGTTCAGTCCTAATCCAGCTTCTGAGGCTTCCTGAGAAAGAAGCACTGAGACAAGCTTAACATGTGCTGTACATACAATAATTACACCTTTGTCATCTGACATTACTTTAAACAGGTTCTTGGAACAAAATAGAGGGATCGAAGAGAGTATCTGATAGTGAACTGCAAGAAGGCAATTTAGAAATGCAGCAATAAAATGGTTGCTATTGACTGGAACCTTGCTCACTGTGAATTACCTCGAATATATTTGCCTCTTCTGATCCTGCAGTGTTTCCTCTAATTAGACTGTTGCCCTGGAGGGACAGTAGTTCTTCATCAGCTTATTCAAATTGGGTCTGGAGACAACATGACAAAATGTTGTCTCCCTTACAGTGAAAGAATCCAACTAGAAAAAACACCAGTTCCTTAATGCAGTTGCTTATTACCCATGGCGAGACTGGTTTTAGCTATATTGCTACAATGGTTGACTCTTCCATGCCCTTGTCTCTCCAGTTGCATTAAATGGCCTTCAAGGCAAGGGAGCGAATGATGAATATTTATTCTGTTAGTTTGAAAGAGCACACGCTGTATGTAGATCTGCAAGAGACAGACTGACAATATGTGTGTGTCTAACTGCTGTGAAAAATGAAGAATGCGCACCTTTGCTATGTAAGTTCTTGTTCATTGCTGTAGATGAGGATGTCCGGTTTTGAGGGAAGGCGTGTGGGGAAAGAGAGGGGTTGAATTGGATTTAATTCATATTGGTTCTTAAGCTGACATCACTCTGTACTGTGCAAGCATAAGAGGGTTGGTAGTATATGTAGGCCTTTAGGGACACTTGGTTGGCAGCTGTCTTCCCATAATTGGAGAGGGGAATGTGAGATTATATTTAATTTTTATGTAATATAATGTTAGATTGTTAGGAGATATACATGCAGCCTTGTTGAAGAGCCTGTGCAGCTGATGACAGCATGCTGATCACAGTGTTGGCAGCAGTCCAGAAGGAAGAAAAGGTACACAGCATCATCGTCCCCTGTCAACAACCCCCTGAACATCTCTGGCTGTATCATCTCTTTGATAAGCCTGTGATTTTTGGATATGTACCTGGCCCACATCTTGTCTGGTAGATGCATTACAGCCACAGCATATGTGCTGTTAGCAATTTTCGGCTTCGCTGTGTAGTTGTAGATCACACAGCACTTTCTCTAGCATCTAATAGGCAAGGTAATGCCAGTGGAATATACTCCTGAGGAGAAAAGGAAGTGATTAGACCACTATAGCTCATTTTTATTCTCTAGATCTGTGGCACCCTTTGCACTCCAGGTGAGTTGGTTTTGGACAGGGGACTTCTGAGAGTGGTAATTGGTTTTCCATAAAGGATGGAACAAGTGCTGATGGGTTTTGATAAACCTCTGCCTGCACTGGAATTAAAGCAGTAACACCGCTGTAGCTTTCTTTATGGCTTTGCTGGTTCTTTGCATCGCTTATTTCCTCAGGATACAGCAAATTAATACATGAATTTTCCTTAGTGCCCAAGCTATCCTAATTGTAACTGGAATAAACCCAGAATTGAAAGTCTTTTAGACTGGGGGTTGTGAAAGATGTGATTAATCCTGGACCTATTCCAGTGGTGTATTCTAGTATACTACTTACTGGACTATAATTTCTATATAAAGACAATGAAAAATATGGGGAATGCTCAGTATAGAAAAGTAGTACATTTTCTAAAAAGTCCTAAAAAATAAAAATACCAGGACTCAGATCCAGGAACTTAATTCTATTTGCAGTATTTGGAAATCCTTTTCTCCCTTGTTTACCAGGGAAGAACCTTGCTGAGTAGCCTGAGCTGTTGCATCTGGATTTATGTGCCAATTTTAGGCAGGGAAGACATAGCAAATCTTAACTGCAAACTTAGCAAGCAAATTAAACAAGAGGATGTGTTCAAAGGTCCTGATTTTATCATTTTAGATAGCTACAATTTCTGTCCAGCAAGGCAGAATTCCCTCAGTGGCTGCTATTTGAAGAAATGCTTTCTTAAAGTTTTTTCTGCTGCCAGTCACATTGCCTCCTGCCTTACCTCCTGTTCCCTTGCCTGCCTGCCTTTTCAGTGTCCTTTTTCCCCTTTTTTTTTTTTCATTTCAGTTGTTGAGTGAGGACCTGTCACACAAAACATTGGCCACATCCAGAAATCTGTATAAGTGTTGCCTTCTGGCAACCTTTTCTACTCCCAGGGAAGAATGTGCACTGGATTGCTGATGATGTGGCTAAGAGCATGCTATACCGTGTTCTCCACTGGCAGTCATCCTACAAGCCTGCAGGCGCAGTTCCCTACATTTAGTGTCAACCACCATTAATCCTTAACAGAAATATTAAAAAAGTAATAGTTGTTGCAAAGCCCTGGTGATTCCTAGACCCTTCATGTTCTTGTCACCTGCACTAGGGAGAGTCAAGACCTGATGCAGTACACAAACATTTCTCAGTCACCAGACACCCTTCCGTTATTATTGCTATCGCTGTTTAGGGCCAATCTATATGAAGCTGCACCAGAGCTGCTCAGGCATATCTGAGGAAAATCTGTCTGTGGTAGATCTGTACATAAATCTTTGACATGTTATCTTGGAAACCACAACAGAATCTTACTTACTGAATTTTGACAGAAATTAGCATACAGGGAAATGGAGGCAGAATTTTCAAAGGAGAAACAGGTAAAATAGAATGGTGTAGTTATTGCGTCAGATAACAATTTCCTGGGATTTATGGGTTTGCCATAGGCATGCTATTTGTAGGAAGCCCAAATTATGACATTTGACTATTAATAGAAAAATGGATGAGTTAATACTCTTAAAAAGCACCTTAAAGACAAGTATTTTGTAAATGCTACATTTTATTAATTGTTTGTATTAAAAACTTGGCAGTTGTTCCTAAAATCAGTCTTCTAGTTAAGACTTTCAGTTCTGGTTATATATTTATTTTATACATACCAGCAAAAAAATGTTTGCATTGTCTTATTAATTTTCGTAATGCTTGGGTTTTTTTCCTTCCTGGCAGCTAGATACTTGAAGTACAATTGAGACTTTAACTGAGAATAAACTTGTCTGCTTAAACCTTCTTGCATCACAGCTTGAAGGTGTATCCACAGTCATAACTTCTTGTGAGAATACTCAGTGTAGCAGTATTGCCCTGCAGCAGTAATTCTCTGTATTAGAACAACTGTTGGTATGTGTGATGTACCACATGCTATTCAGATGTTATTTTCAATAAGCATGATGTTTTAAATACTTTTGATCCAATGCAGGTTTTCTTAAGCCAGTGTAAAGTACTAGATGCTGATTTCCATTGCTAATGCCACTATTATATTGAAATTACAAAGCCACTGAAATAAATTTACACTAGTGAAACACTTGGGGTAGGATGCGGTGTAGCTGATACGTCTTCCATTCTTTTTTGTTGGATCCTCGTTTGGGCATCTTTCATTAAGAGGCTTTATGCATTCTTGACTGATGGCAGTATGTTCGTTTTTAAATGGTTACTTTGCAATTGCAAATCAATATCCCTTTCTAAGCACTGAGTCGGAGACACATCTGTATGAGTCAACCATATTTGCACTGCTATAAAAAACATGTACTGACACAATGCTCCAATAATTTTATTACCTTCTCTGCAAATGGATACAGTGTGCTAGGTGGTTGAGATCTTTAAGGATGGCTATGGCTTAGCTAATGTATGCATTAACAGGGATATTCAAATGTATCTTTCTCCACTGGTTCCTTTTCATTACACTGGAAAATGAGCTTTGGTTGCTGTGGTTGCAGTACTTGATCAAGCTATGTATGCTCCTTGCACTTCCATTTGGGAGGGGGGAATTAGAGTCCTCAGACTGGCTAATGAAATAGAGGGAGAAACATAGTCATTAGCTGGAGTGGTGGTTGGCTCCTGAGCCAACTATTCCACTGTAAGGAAGCATTTGATGCTCTTAAGAGACTTGCTTATTTCAGTGGATAATGGTTCTGTTTATTGAGTTTGCGCAAATGCATTTGATTTAGTCAATTTAGGCTCTGCATTTAGGCAAATTACAAGTTAGGACTTGATCAGCGAGAGGTAAATTAGTTTGAATGCATATAAAAGGATCTTGCTGAGGGTAAATTTACAGTCAAACCATTACATGGAAATCATAATGTGTAGTACATGTCAGGTTTGATAAATGATGCAGGACTGTAAATTTGCCCTTATCTTGAAGTGTGCTTGCATTTGGCCAGCTACAGAGCTGAAGTGCTGTTATGTCTGCTGCCTTGAACTGGCTGAAGAGAGAGAAATCTCTCCAAAGTTGGAATTACTATATTTAAAGAGGACAAGTTGAAGAATCCGTGCAAGTATAGAAGCTACCCAGCTCTTCTTCCTCTGGTCCTTGGTCTTCCCTCCACCAGGACACTTGCCAGCTATGTGTATGGACTGCTGATGCCTGTAAGGGAAAGGCATTATCACAGAAGAAACCTCATGCACAAACACAAATAGGGAATTATTGGCTAGGCCATCGCTCTGCAAATAGGAGAAGATGAACCAGGTGGCCTCTTCAAGCCTCTTCTACTGTATGGTGGGGGTTTTTGGTTGTTTGGGGTTTTCTTTGCTGCAAGGCTGTTTCCTCTAGAGCTAGGTCTATCCACATCTCTTTCAAGAGTATGCCCTGTGGTACAGGAAAAGACTAATTTTGCTTTCTCGATTGCCTGAAATCAGCCACATAAGAAGTGGTAGAAAAAGTCAGGTAGCCAAACAGTTTTTGGTTTTGTAATTAAGAATTTAAAAAATTAGAAAATACAGTTTCTCTTGAAGAAAGAAACCTGGTTTTGTTACTAAGGTGACTAATTATAGCTTACCAGTGCAAAACACTATCAGTCAAAACTGTTAGTTCTTACATACCACAAAGCGGGATATTACAAAGATGTCGCACCACAAAGTGAAAGAAGTGGTTTATTAAAACCACTGTGGGAAAGAGAAATGCCATTAAAATGAAAAAAAAATTAATTTAAAAAATGTTTGGCAGGGGGAATGGAAAATGGTCCATGAACTAGGCAGCTAAATGATAAACTTAATTCTCCATCTGTTCTCGTACTTTTAACAGTTCCTAAGTAGCAGCAACATCTAATGTCTTTTATGGAATCACATTTTAGAGACTTTACAACCTAATGTGCCACTGCCAACTGGTGTTTGAGAGCACACTGCTACTGTAGTTAGGTATGTAAAACTGCTGAGAGGCTTAAAGTAGCATATGCCTTATAGACAATCTATACAAAGGTGTGACTGTGTGTTGAGGCCATACTTGCCTTAGTCGAGCACTGAATGGATTAGCATTATGCAAATTTGGCCTTAGAGCTATGATATGGGTGAGCACTGAGCTTACTGTACCTCTTTAAATCTTACCCTACCAGGTTTAAAGTGGCTATGTTGGATTTTGGTCAATGATGACTGCTTAATCCTTCTTTAATGTAACTGGAGTGCACCAGTGCTGTCTTTAGTTTCTATTTTCAAGTGTAATGTCTGGAGATAGGGCTTTTTCCCCTCTGTTACCCCTTTATAGGCTAGATACTAAGCAACTTAGTAGTATGAGAAGCAGTGTTGAATTTTCTGGCCCATAATAAGTTAGAAAAAAGCAAAACAAAACAACTCCAGAACACTATTGAAAAACCTACCTATACCCATAACCAGCAGCTGCTTGTTGAATAGTTGTAATCTTCAGGAGAGTAAACAGTTGAAAGTATACAGACACATTGAGTAGAATTTTATATTACTTTCTTTTTCATTCTTTCATTTACATGAGAAAAGCCAGAAACAAACCACTGTGAGCCATTTTGTATCTGGCCCTGGTGCAGATTTGCAGATCAAGTACTCCCATCTGTAGCAACCCTTTTCTCTGCCCTTCTATAATGGCATTCTTGACCTGCTTATTTCCTTCTCAGTGCTGCCCGCTTGGCTGTATGAATGTGTAATCTCGTATGTAGATGTGATTTCAGTGGTTTACTTGTTGTAACCTTTTCCTTCAGTGTGTACCAGCTGAATGCAGCATCAGATGAGAGCTGGGTTTTCTAATTTAGGGCAACCCACTGTTGCAACTAGTTTTTGTCTGGGGAGTTTGCTCATCTGTCCAGCTGTCCATGGCCTGGAGGAGTTACAGTACAGTATTAGCAGTACCCTGGCCTTTCGACCTTAAGACTTTCCACAAGACAGCGGTTTTGTAACACCAGTCAGAAGTTACTTAGATTTTTCCTACTTGCCTTAGTGTCAGTGAATTCTCAACCAATTTAATCAGCTGTTCCAGCCAAATTCACGCCCTTTGTTAAACCTTCTACTACTTAATGGGGTGATTTGTTCGGATTCTCAAAATGCACTGAATAGTAACAATAATGCAGCCATTAACAGAAAGAAATGGGCTTGAGGGAATACATATGTAAGGTTAATTTCATAAAATCCTTCTGCTCTGTGACAAAGATCTAAGTGGTTGTGCTTGCATCTCAGGTTTAGTGGGGAGTTAATTTGGGTGGGTTTTTTTGTGGAAAAGAAATTAGCTAGTAATGTTTGATATTACCCAGATCTGGAAGCTTTTCCCTAAGCTGGGGTTCTGCTGTATTCAGTCAAGAGTAACCCTAACACTGGGTGCCATAGTGAATTGCAGCAAAGCTGCCAAGTCCAATTGGGAAGAAAGATTTTACCAGTGACATGAAATGAAACAAAACACCCAGGGTGATAGCAGGTCTGTCAGCAGCTTCTGGAGTGACCGAAGTTTGCTTTTTGTTGGTCACTGGCACATTCTGGGCATGCAGCCCTGCTGTCTCAGTTGATGGATCAGACTTACAGTTTGGATTCTGGGGCAGTGGGAGCCAGAAGAGCTCTGGAGGTGGCATTCGCAGATAGGGTGAAGGAGAGACTGTTGTTTCCTGTGGTCATTTGAAGTAAAAAGTGTAGTCTGATGGGTATATCAATAACAGATTGACATGTCATCATTTATTTCCAAGCAGCAATATTTCTTTTCAGCTGAAGATTTACTTCCCCCTCTGTTGTAGGACATAGCTGTCCACAAGGCAGAGAAAGAAAAAGCTATGAAAAAATACAGGAGGAGCAATGACTTTCCCTCAAGCAAATTTAACATAAAAATATTTTTAAAAGAGGAATGAAATAGAGGTGTTTCTTGAACAGGTGCTAAATAAGAAATACCAGAATAACTCGTAGTATTTGCATCTTTCCTGAATCTTCAGGTGGGGTAAACTGGTGCAAACTGTAGAGGTATCAGTCTGTGCTGTCTTAGGCCTGTCTTACACCTCCAGGCATCTCGGTGCTTAAGAAGACTCTAACTTCGAATCATTCAAAGTTGTGGGGGAAAGGGCCCTGATTCATTCCATCTAGCTTTATGCCCCTGAGGGAGGTAGGAGCCTATGTCATGCTGCGTTCCCTCAATGCAGAGGGATGGGTGCACATGCGGGCAGTTCTTCCCCTCCCAAGGAGCCATTCTGCTGACGTGAAACTCAGTGAAAGAGTGAGGCCTTTGGCTGTTTAAATCAGATTAATGTTATACTGCAGTACAGAATCAAAACGAAGAAGACCACAGGATATTTAGCTACTCTGGGGCCTCAACTGCTAGTCATGCTTCCTTGCTCATGCCAACTAGAAGTACCAAAGTTGTCAAAATAAATGATGATTAAAAGGGGAGATGTCACAGCAGATTATTCAGCTTCTTTGCAGAATATTTCATAATACTATGTATCATAAAAGTTAATCTTTGAAACTCTAGGCATCTGCTTTTATTATTGTTATTACAGAGTGTTAGATAAAGATGGGGCAAGCAGAAATCATCAGTTTAATTTTGTACTCAGTCATACTTTTGAAAAAGAAGGGGAAAAGGAGGTGACTAGCATTAGAAAAGTTTTGTGCAGTTCTCTTCAAAATAAGTGACTCTGCAGCCAAGTGAAAATTGTGAGACTGTGTTAGATTTGGGCTAAAGGTTCTGATGTTGGTCCCAGTGGGAGCATGAAAAGTGTACAGGAGTACTGACTGTTGGAGATTTTTTCCTAGGATTTTCTTTCTTTGCTTAAACTAGATATTTTAGTTTCTGAGGTGCTGTCATTTTATGCTATATTGTCCACTAAACTTGAAATGGAAAGGTTTGAGTTTTGGAATTGAAATAGATGCATCGTATCAGGAATTATCTGGGACTTCAGATACCTGAAGAAATTATTTGTACTCTTGAGTATAAAAAGCAACAGCATAGAAAAATATAGACTGAATAATCTGGGGTTTTGTTTCAATTCCATTGCATGACACATCAGCAATATATTTAAGGAATTATTTTGAAGAAAAAATCGATGATTTTGTGTCTTATTTATGAAGCATGGAATAGTGTGTAATAAATTGTAGAAAAAGTTAGTTAATCAAATTTGTTGCTCTGTGAGTGTTGCTATGTGGCCTTTTTTGTTGGTGCATGTGGGTTTTGCTTGGTGTGGCATATGAAAATGTCAGGGCCGCAACATCCTGTAAAGTAGACATGGAGAAGATTGCAAACGGGTGGAGCAACTTGCTAAACTGTTTCTACATTTGTAACCTCGTGACTGGAACGCCTCCCACTGCTACCTCCTGCTGAGCAGGCAGTTGTGGTCACTCCCTGTTAAGTGAACAATTGCAGCAACTGAAATGCCCAGATAAGAACATGTGTAGTGCTTGCTCAACAAGGTCACCGCCCGCAACGCAGAGGAAGACTACGGCCTTCATCCTCACGACCACCAGCAACAGCACAACCAGGCTATAAAGGGGGGACTCTGGCGGGGGTGAGGCGCGCGCCGTTGGTGGAGCAGGAGACTCCCTGGCCGCCCAGCGTGCTGCTGTGCTTGCTCGACCGCTTGCTCAATTAATAAAATTCGGAAGTTACCCATACTGGCTTTGGGTTTTGATTATCTCAAATATAACAAGTGAAATTAATGTTTCTTCCTACATATTAACATCAGAAGTTCATCTTATATGTACACTGTAAGACTTGATGGATGACTGAAAAACTGGCAGGGTTTTGTCATTAGGAAATGCAGCAGATATAAAGAAAAAAATCTTAGCTTAAAAATCCAGTGGTCTACCTATGATATCTCATTAAATTGCTCCAAAAATAACTTTTTTTTATTGCATAGGATATTTTCAGAAGAGTTTTATAGGTTTTCATAAAATCTTCACTGAAAACTGCAAGGTCTTCTTTAAAGGTTTAAAAACTGGTGTGTATGTGGGGATGGGGAATCTTTTGTGTATCCTTCAGTAGACATGTTCTCATGAAAGGTATGGCATACACTTTTCTTGTTGGTCAGAAACAGGTCAGTGAAAAATTTTATTTGCATGTACTGAGAAACCCCTCAGCAGACATCTGAGACCTCCCAGAAGCCCCATAACTGAACAAGGGAAAGCTGGAATTGGCATGCCTGGTGTTAAGAGAGAGACAGGAAAAATGGTTTCGATTTTTAAGTGCTTTAAGTTTTTCTTGTGCGTTCTAAAGAAAAATACTAAGCCAGCAAAATGTTTTTCCCTTTATAAGCCTCTATAAAGAGCTTAAAGTATGATTTGATAGAAAAAAACCAAGTAAACTACTCTTTGTAAAAAAGAGTCCAAGTAGAAAACTGTATTTAAAATCGAAAACAACTTTTTTCATACATAGCAGTTTGCCTAAGGTTAGAGATGAAGAGGGATTTGTCCCATTCAGAGTAAATGTTCTTCATAAATGCCTAAAAGTGACCTTGGTCAACAGGGTTAATCGTAAATACAATTTTAAAAACATCTGGATATGAAATTTTTAGTTTTGAAGTTTAGCAGCAAAGAGTATTTAATATATGTATGTGCACCAAAAAAAGGCGGTAAAAATTTCAGTATGCAAAAAATACACCAAAATAAAGGTTTAAATACTTCTGTTCTGTAGATGTTTATTAATTTGCAGTCCTGAACTGAGAAGATACTACATTGCTCCTGGCACAGTCAGCGGTGACATAATCTAGCAGTTTGCATATGGCTCTGAGGCTCACAGCCTGCTAGTTTCAGGCAATTTTAGTCTTTATCTGGAGTCTACCGATCTATGAATTTGTTGTATGGCAAAAGGGAATAATAGGGAGCTGGGATCATTCCCAGATGCTCTGCTGAATCTTCAAAGGCAGAAAGCTTACTAACAGTACTTGATGCATCCACTCACTGATCTATGAAAACAAATTAGGCAGGTTTTTCTGTTTCCTTTTAGGTTGGCTGTTTGCTGAAGTAGCTGTTTCAGCCTACTGAATTTCCTTTAGCAGAGGATAGCAGCTGTTTGATTCTTTCCACCTGAAAGTTCAAGAAATGTAATAATGTGCATTGCTTCATTGTTTTTGCTCTGTCCCACACATTCCTAGAACGCTGTGCAAGGGAGAAATAATTAAAAAAGCAAATAACATAAAGGCCTCTCTTTTTTTTTTCTTTCCATTTATTTTATGCAGAAATTCTAGTATTTGTTTTGAAGGCAAAGACATCTTTATGTGAAAGACCATTGCTGATGCAGTGCTGAACAGAGCAATGGCAATTTCCTGCCTCTGAGGCAGGGCACGGTATTAACTCATGGCACTCGTCTCAGTTGTTTGAACTTCCCTTGTGTCTTCAAGTTTAAAATAAAAAATTAAAAAATTAAAACTTTGCAGGCAAGTTTGGCTTAAAAAAGAATCCAGTATGCTTAATAGAATCTAGAGGCTAGGAAATACATCTCTAAACTAGGTAATGCCTGTGGGTGTAATGGGCCAAGTGCCTTGGCTGTGTGTTGTGAGAAATTCATGACAATAACATACATCCCTCTGCAGAAGTCTTGGAGCTTCACTTTTTCATATTTTCCAAGAATTTTGGAAATACTCAACTGTATTTGAAGTGTTATGGCCTATTTTTCTTGAGCTGCTCAAACTGTCCTGAAAGATTATAGGGATGAGAGTAGGTAAATACAAGGAACATAAAAAGAATAAAACAAACACATGAATATTTTACAGTGTGTTTGTTAGTAGAACTAGAGTGTAGAAGTTACAGTAATGTTACCTGATCAGAAAGTAACTCCCCAAACACAGAGTATTAGAGAGGAGACATTGCTTTATTCTGCGCAGGGTGCAAGGTGGAAGATTTCCACAAACCGAGCACACCTACTGAGGTTTTTCAGTCCATACTTACACACTACAGTTAAAGCACCATGCCCATCTAATACCTATGTTCCTCCTCACTATTGCGTATTCATTATGTTAACAAGCATGATGTGTTGTTCTCTTGAGCAATCATCGCAGAGTCTTCTACACCTGGGCGGGGGTCTCTGGTAGTCTTCGGGGGTCCTTTGGGGAAGGATACTCCTACTCCTTTTGTTCTCTTACGGGCTTGCCTCCTCCGAAGACACCAGGGTCTTTCTTTCTTTTGCCAACCCCTCCTTTCTTAATACCGGAGGAGGATGTATGCACTTAATTAGCAAGTCTGTGTCTCCTTCAGCATCCTCTATTGTAAGCAGAATCTTGAACTAGATAAGCTTTACCTTGAGTACACATAATCTCAACAGTCCTTGAATAGCAAGCATACCACACTTACCAAGTTTTAGTTTTTTATCTCTAAGCGATCACCTCCTTCTTCGTTGTTAATCAGTCTTTTGAAGGCTTGAGGCAACAGTAAGACAGTACACGTCCCATAATTAGGCTTTTTCAGAGGCAAATGCAATACTTTACTGATTCTTGGTACTTTGAATGTGTGTAACATTGCACAGCCATTAACTGTTAACGTTAAAGGGCCAGCTGCAACTGAAAACTAGAATACTTGCTGAAGTCACTTCATGGCTTCACAGGAGTTAGATGTTTTTTCTTTAGGTGTATGTGATCAATGTCAGACTCCCCAGATCCTTAAGACTGACAATATACGTATTTATTATCATATTTTTAATGCAGTTTTCCAGTGTAAAAGTGTTTTTTTCCATGGCAGTTCAGAGAAACGTATGCCAAAGAGGGCTTTTCTAGGACATGAAGCACTCCTGCAGGAGTGCTCTCTGGCAGCACAAATTTTGCAGATAGCCTTTTTTTAGTCATGTCAGAAATTCTGAAAAAGTGTATTCAAGATTCACTGTGGGCAGAAAAAAATAATTTTAAAACCCCTTTTCTTTTAATTGTGTGGTTGTGCTACCTTACAGCTAGGTTTTTTTCTGTCGTTTTTCTCTTTTGTGTAGATAGTTGTTTTTACGTTTGTACAGTAGATGTTCTGCATGCCCAAGACCAACCTTTGCAAAACTAGAGTTTAACAATTTGAAATAAACCATAGCAAAGATAATCGACACATCTGTGATCATTTCATAGTCCTCTAAAACATACAAAGCGCTGAGGAAAATCACCAGGATCTGGCATTTTACTGAGAATCTATGAAGCAACTTTTCTCTCCCCCCATCTGTGTTTAAACTGCTATCCACAGAGCAGTCTATAAATTATATTTAATGAAGATCTGGGGTAGCTTCTGCATTCAGAATTCTTCACAAACTGAAAGCATCAAGCAGAAGCAGTAGATTCTAACTTGGGAAACTGCTTTTATGTTAGGGATTTAATTAAATAGATGACACTATTGATTAGCGACATGTGCCGTGCTAAAAATCTCTGGGATTCTCCTGCTTCAACTCCATTCTGCTCCAATGCAGTAGTGTCAGATTTCATCTTCCTTTAGAAACCTGGCTTGTGAATTTTGCTATTTGTAACTTCAAAATCATGTGTAGTTGGAGAGAGGGGCAGTATCAAACTTTGTTTATTAAGGATCACTTAAAACTGTATTTCCAGGTAAGTGATAGAAACTGGTTCTATTACTTCCTTTAGAGACTACATCTCCCAACATCAAACAACATAACCTCTATTAAAATCCAGTGCTGTTCAAATGATACAGCAAGGGTTTTAGGTGCAACTTATTTTCTTCAGTAATTCCAAAGAAGTTGAGCAAGCAGCGTTTTCCTTCCCTGCACTTGGTTCCATGGCTATAGCATGACAGCAGCCATGTAGATTACAAAACATTTTTAATTTCTCAGTGGAATTTTCATAGGAAATATTATGGTCAGAAGAATTTTCTAAAAGATCTTGGGAGTGATCAAAACAAATTTTTTGGAAGCAAGGTAATATGCCTGTTTCTAATGGAGGACAGGGGTTGTGGTGCTGCAGTCATCGCACCCCACCCCCAGGCCAGTCTTGAGATCTCAGGATAAGCCATGGGAACCTTGGAAAAACCTCCTATTGTGCTTTTATCATCTTGATTACAAGTGCAAAGACTTTTGGGCATCAGGCATTCTCCAGCTGCACCTGGGCCTTCTGCTGCCTGAATGGTAGATCAGGACCACCCTGCTATTTCAGGATAAGCCCTTCAGGCTTTGGGAATAACTCCCACTGGGCTCTTGTCTTGGTTGCAAGCACAGTAGCCTGGGGC
>JANZLQ010000086.1:21763410-21837153 GCA_026212715.1 Elanus axillaris | reverse complement strand
TTGAATCTTTAACGAAGTCACAAATTCGATTGTAACAAATTCCATCGAATCATTCTGTTAAATTGGCTGATGATTAAGTATTGTTAAAATTATACAAGCTAATCTTGTGATACATCTCAAAAATATTAGTAAATCCTAAATTGCTGCTAAACCAAAGCTGTGCAACAAAATCTCATTTGTAACAGAGCTGTGCACTCTGTTTAGAATAATAAAGGAACACAAGTTTACAGATCTACTTCACCAAAAGCATTTAGGAGGCATTACATGGAGTTGGAGTCATCCTTCCAACTTGAGATATTCTGTGATTCTAAGTTCCATGGTAAAGGAACACCCTGCATAATATGTGGTCCCACTCATCAAAAGAATGATGAAACATATCCATTTCAAGCTATAAGCAAAGAGATAAATAAAAATTATTGCTCTGCTCCCTTAACGAAGGGAGTGGGAGGAAAGGATTAGTTCTTGGATTCTTGGGAGGTGCCTTGAAATAGCCATTTGAATGTACCACAAACACTACTCAAATACTTGCATAAAGACATTTTATTATGAGTGCAATGTATACATAAGATTTTTATTTTTTTTTAATCTGAGGTGCTTATATAAACAGACCCATGTCAGCTGAATGACAGTTAATTTGCAGGACATGACAGCGGCTGAACACCCTTCAGCTCCAAAGCTTTGCTGAAGTTAATCTCTTGAGGCTTAGCAGTACCCTTGGTGAACTTCAGAAACCGAATACATCCTTTAAAATGGATATTAGTAGTAAGCCCAAACTGGATCACACCATCTGAAGGAGGGGAAAAAAAGGCAAGAGGAATTATGTTAGTGTTACTTGATACTTAAGCTTGTTCTTGGGGAGTCCTGCAGGAGAATAGATGTCCTCAGCAATAAATTAACATTTTATTTGCTGTATATCTTCTTTATTAAAAATAATGACACATTATGAGTGAATGTAATAAATGCTTATGTTAGTGGCAACAATGCAGTCTTCTTTCCTGTTTCTCTCCTAGCATGACAGTGGCAGAATCTGAACACGTGTAAACAGCCATTGTAACCCATGTAACTTGGTTATGTGACATAGAGGAAATTAAAGAGAAAGGCCAAATGGCACCTTGCTACCTATGAATGGTGTATGATGCATACATTCTAGTCCTGCAGATCTCCAACTTGTCAAGCTATTTATCCATAGAATAACAGAGCAAAAAAGGGCCCAAATGGATGCAATTCTCAGCCCTAACATCACAAGAAAGCCAGTTCTTCACTCAGTATGGACTTCAGGTGTCATTTAAGCAATGGGGGTTTTGAGGGTTTTCAAGCATTCTGACTTTTTTTTCTTGCTGATAGTAAAGCCAGACATTTGAGTACATCTCTTCCACTAAAGGAGGGGATAGAAGTGAGGGTTGGTTTGACTGGCAAGCTGGAAATACTTCTCTGAACTGCTTGAAATTCATGGCCCAACTTTTTTCTCAGTGTCCTTCCAAGTGAAAAAAAGTGACTACAGGGATGCACTCCAATACAAATCTATGTGACTGATAAAGTAAGGGGTGCAGAAATAAATTTACACCTGTAGAGGACTGACTAGCCATAGCATTATGCTGTTTCACAGGGGATGAGATGGCTGAATCCATTTGTCCCTCTTTGCACAGGGAAGAGTGATAGTAGGAGATAGTAATGGCTTTTATGGATAGCCAGGAATTTACATCCTCGCCCATGCTCTGGTGACAAAAAGTTTCTCTGCACAAGAAATTCTCCACCAGCTACTTCCAGCTGGTTTACAACTGTTTTGCACTGTTCATGCAGCCAGGAGGCTGCATAGCTCAAGACGACTAGAAAATACAAATGCTTACTAATTTTACAAAATCCCATGATACTGTGTTTTAAATTTGTGATGAGGCTGTCCGGGTATTGGGAATGTTAAAACAAATCTTGTATGAACTAGACTAAACAGCAAGAGAAGTGTGAGGCGTTTAAATGTGTATGTAGGTTTATTAAATAATTTCATAACTTGCCATGTGGCTGAACTCAGGAATATTACTTCAACATGATCTAAGTGTAGGCTTGTTTTGTACAGATTGCAGTGTTATTTCCATTTGTTTCTCTTGCTGTGGTCCTCTTGATGTACAGTCTAGAATGAGATAGTAACTCCATCTGCAGTGTTTCTTTAGTGCGAGCTTCTATGCTAGAATCCTGTTTTGTTATAAAAAGGCTGCCACAAAGCTATTTTCTTCTGGCACAGACATGCTGGTCCTTATCGATAGTCACTGTAACTGAAGTACAACTCTCATATCTCGGTATGAAGAACATTTTTTAAAAATGTTCTGAAGCTTGAGAGAGAAGGCTTTTAGGATGCTCTGTATCACATGTTAGAATAGGGGGAAAAACAACTTCCAGAAAATAATTTAGGAATTAACCCAAAAGCTGTCTTGACATTGACCTTGATGTACTTAAGAAGTGATGTACTTAAGAAGACCACAAACCTTGTGGAGTAAGATACCCTTTGTATACACAAGGCATGCCTTGCTAATGACTGTGCCCCTGAAGAAGAAATAAAAGACTGATAAGAAGGGAACATCCTACCCCAGGAGACACCAAAAAGTTGAATAATTGCTAATAGGCATGAAGTCGGCAAAAATCTTTGATAACTGGACGAAAGGTAAAGGCAGCAGGGGGAGATCATAGCCACCGACTCAATTAAAGACCAAAAGACTTACCCCACCCCCACCCCTCCTGGAGCATGCGCTGTAGAATAAAAGAACACTGTACCTTTAAGTCAAAGTGATGAAACTTTAACCCAATAGAAACTGTGCTAGATAAGTGACTACCAGTAATAGTTTTGGAGAAGAACTTTGGAAACTGGATACATGTAACGGAACTGTATAAATTGCTTGCCCCTTTAGGCATGAAGTGTTCTAGCTTTGTGGATTACCACCTAGCCCCCATCTTTGCGCAAACATGAATTGGAATAAAATACCTCTGCTCTGTGTGTATATTGGTGTTTTGCACACCAGGTCAAAGACCCCACTTGTGGGACAACAATCTCAGTATGCATTAGAGCAGACACATACTGTAAACGTATTTAGCTTTTTTGTTTGCAAACCAGAGGGAAACTGTATTATAAATGCAACAAAATTGGCGCTTTGAAAACATCTTAACTGTGTCTTCAGAAGGTAAACTGCTATTAGATAAACTTACTGATTGTCTATAAACAGATGAATACTAGCATTCATTATCAGCTTAGTGGAAGATGAAGCTAGCTCAGCCTAGTTCTGGATCCTGTTCAATTACCTCTTCATGAAGCAAGTTATATTGAGGGCTTCCAGAATACTGGGTAGCAAATGTTGATTATTTTTTTCCCTTTAAAAACCACCAGACCATGAGCAAAGACATTAATCAGAAAGAGCTGGTGTCCTCTCACCTCTCTTGTGCAAGCTGTTGTTCCCATTCCTCAGTTCCTCAGGTTTTACAGGCTGATTTACACACACACACAGTGCCCTGCCCCCCCAAGGGCATATATGCATTCTTTAGTTAAATTTAAATTTGCCATTCTTAAGTTAAAATTAAATTTGCCAAATGTTGTTACTATTGAAACACAACTATTATGTTGTTACTAAACAGAAAGTTTTAAGAGGGAGGCTGTGTGTGTGTGGGCACCAGAAGGCAGAAAGTCTGTCTGCTCCTCTGACTGCCTACATTTGAAACTGGGCAGGGGGATCAGTGAGAGTCCCTTGGTGCTCCAGAACTTCTTGTTCCAAAATGTAGCTGGATGCAGAAATGAGCATCCCTGCCAGCTGATACAAACTCGGAGAGTCTTGCCATCATCTTTAGCATACTAGTCCTACTTGCATTGAAGACATTTCCAAGGCAATATTGCTAGAGCATAAGTAAAGCATCATTTCTGTGTTAAATGCTCACCAGGATATCCTCCAACAAAGACAGGGTCATTGGTGTCTGCTGAGGTCGAGGCCCTGTTTGGGCTGTTACCATCCACCTGTCTGTCATCCACAGTCAGCTCTAGACGGTGTTTGATCTTGTTTGCAAGAACCTTGTGCCACTGTCCATCACACAAGCTGCCTGGTGCATTGGGTTCATAGATGGCAGAGAATCGGCCTGCACCATTGTCAACATGAAACAACACCTGAAAAGCGTGACATGGAAGTCAGCTAGTTCTGAAAACAGTTCGACAGCTCTTTTTTTTGTTGTTTGTTTTGTTTTGTTTATTTAAAGGCAACATGCTCTGACTGCACACACTAAAGCTCTAATTGAATACCAGACTATGGGGGTTGTTGTCCCTCTGGGATCTGGATTATGTCACAGATAAACATGAGTGGAAATATGCAAAATTGTTGCATAGGTTGCCATTTTTCCATTTTTTTGTCTTAGTTTTGGTGTGTTTCATCCCCCCACCCCACGCTCTTTGTAGTGATAGATTACTGACTGATTTTCCAGACTGTAAAATAAATATACACAAGCAACTAGTATTATTAATGACAAAGCCTTTCCTCAAAACTTTTCACATTCTCACTAATTTAAGTCCTGATGTTGCAGTTTTAGGAAACTGAAGTGTTACAGAATGCTTTCAAATATCTTTGTAAAAGTGTAAGAGCCTCTTGATGTATGGGAAGTGGCAAGTGCTGCATAAAGGAGAGCCCGGATATTGACTGAGATGCCTTGAGACTGGGGTAGTAAGCTTGCATTTAAACTACCTCTGCTTTCTAAAATCAGCCTCTATAAAGAGCCAAAAATGCTTTGCTACTCACTTTTCCATCTACTAATTCAATGCCAAGCCCATCCATTTTCTGGCTGCTGACTCCTAGGAGAACACCGTTCATTTGTGTTGTACGGAATTCAAATTCCACAAGCAGGTCCGTTCCCACTTTGTATGCACCAACTTGGAAGAAAAAGGGGAAGCATAATAAAATTAAGAAAAGTATTTAATACGTTATTTCTAATAATCACACAAAGTGTCTTGCCAGTAATGCAAGGTAACTAAGTCAGCATTATTAATGCACTCTGTTTCATGTGAAATCATGTAAGTAACTGTTAAGTGGCTGTGATTAGTTTGAGACTTTGCTAGAGAGTCATATAGGAGTCATAACAGGAGTTAGGTAGCACTCAGAGTTTTTGAAAGCAGCATCTCCTCTTTCTCTGTTCTTTGCCTATCAGCAGAATTGCTGTTCATTACCTGTTTTGGCAAAGCCTGTTCCATCAAAGTACGTCCCTTTCTGTGCAGTGACAAAGCATTTTCCAACATTGAAGCTGGAAGTTGGATTATCCAGGTCAACAGGTGATTCTGTCATTTTAAAACTCCTGATGCAGCCATCGATGCTATAGGTGACCTGCAGGTAATATTTCAAACAAAATGTATAACTGTGCAAAGAAAGGTGAAATGCTCACAATAAAGGCCTAAAGTGTGTCATCAAAAAGTACCTTTGCTCTGCTTCTCTGCTGGATTTATGGAGCTGAATAAACTTGAATTTTACATGGCTAATCCTTAATATCTGATTGTAATTGGAATCTAATCTCCGTCATACTGAGGATATATTGCATTACTTTTCAGGGATGTGATCTGAGTCACATTTATTTGGCTTAATGGAGGGGACATAAAATAATACACTGCATAATGAAACATAGCAAATTACATCAGCAATGCAGGAATTTAATGGCCTATATCTTTTTAATTGACTATTATGGCGTTTGCAAGTAGATGAAGATACTGGATATAGTTCTCTGGGCTGCTGGTAATTTTGCTAGGGCTTTGGGTTTTTTTTTCCCTTTAATCACTTTACTGTGGGCCTAATGTTGCATGGTAAGTCAGAGCTAATGCAGGTACACAGCTACTAAAAAGAACAAAGTCCCTACATAAATGTAAATTGTTGACTGTACATAGTGCTTCGTATAATAACCATACATAGGTCTGGAGCCCACAACGACAAGGGCTGCTCTGCTGGCCAGAGAGGCAGGTGGAGGCACAGGGTGTGCTCGGGTGTATAGAGGCTCCTGTCCAGGGGAGCAAACCACAACTCCAGTTTGGCTCCTGCACTGGGAGCACATCATGGTGACTGAGTAGGTGGTATGTGCACCCTTAAGGTGGTGGGGTAAGTAAGTGAGATCCTGCCTGGGGCAGGAGTGAGGTGCTGCCTAGGCTATACCCTGGGTTGCCCTTGGTGTGATCAGTGCATCCCAGTGGGACCTCTGAAAGCCATTGGCATCTCCTCCCTTTTCTCTCTGAGGTGTGCAGAAGCTGCATTTTGGTTCTTGGCTTCAGACAAAGGCTTTTATTTTGGACTTAGAGTTGGGAAAATTTACCATTGATATCAATGGGGGAGAGGAAAAAGCTAAACATGTACTTTGAAGAAGAAAAGGAAGACATCAATGCAGTAGGAAGGAAGAAAATAAAAACCAGTGTATAAAATACAGTGTAGAAATATGTACAAATACAGAAAGGAGAAAGGCATACCTGCAGAGAGAAGCCTTGACTCTGCACACTACCTCCTCTAACAATATCCTGACTAGTAATTTGAAATAATTTATTTCCCTGTAAATCAAAGCTGAGTGTACTGTGGAATTATAGAGCTTATTACTGCTAAATACACCTGTACAAAATTTTCATGAGAACTTGAGCAGTATCAGTGAATAAATTCAGTTCTGAGCTGAGCAATCCTTTCTGTCAAATTCTTCATAAACAGACCTTTTTCTGATTTCTAAGTGAAAGTCATCTCCAGATCAACAGGTTTTGTTATCAAAAAAAGAAAAATGCCACAAAGGAAAGCAAACCTTGCCATCTTCACTGTGAGAATAAATCACATAAATGCAAGATTTGTAGACAACTCAATAACATTCTCTAACTTTAAAATTTCACTTTCCCTATGGAAAAAGCAAATCTGGTTATACTTTAGCATGGTAACAGGCAATGTAACCTCTTTTGCTGAAAGCAGAGTTTTGAGTGCTTAAAATGTGACATATGCTGAAGCCAAACGAGTAGGTATCGGTCTTCTGCACTGAATGGGAAGCCAGCCCACCTGTGGTTATGTACTAGATTGGTGTCTAAAAAAGCTGATGTGTGTTTAGAAGAAAGCCCTAATACATCCTTTCAACTTTCTTTGCTTCAGAGGCTTTACATGAAGCCTACAACACAACACTATTAATACATCATGTGGTGTATTTTGCTGAGAATGATTGAAAGGCAAGCACTGTTTACTACCTTCTGTGAATGACACTTGAAGTCACAGCTTCATTTAAATCCTGAAGCACTTAAGACTGTCAGGATCTGACATGATTGTTATTGCAAGACTGAGCCATTTATTCGCACGGTTTCCCTCCATTACTTCTGACAAGAAGCAATAGGTAAGGATTTAGTGTTACCTTTATCCTTAGATTAGTATTTGTAAATTGCAGATGTATTTCAAAGAGCATAATTTGATAGTATTAGGAATTGAATTTTATGGGTAGTTAAGTATTGCTTCTGTTTTTCAGTGTCTCAGATCTGGTTTGGTAAATGCAAATGATCAGTAGATTTGCCTCAGTTCGGGCTTTCTGCACAACCAATAATTTGCTGAGAAATACAATCTTACAGGTCAGTTTTCTTTATGGAATACAACTCTTAGCTTTAGGGTGGTTACTCTTCCCCTTCATTCCCCATCCATGAGTATTATAGGGACTTATTTTAAGTAGGATCTAGGATTCCTTTTTTGTATTTATTTTGTCTGCTCGAACTGTTGTACTCTTGCGTGCCTACAGGCTAGTATTTGCCATTCCATAACCATCTTACTACAGTGGTATTTACTCACATGCAGTTTCTTTGAGAGTCTGGGTTTGTTTCCTTACCAGGATTTGTACTTTTGCCTGCTCTTTACTGCTTCTGTATAACCACCCAGAATGAGCCTAGACATAGCTGCTACTGACATTCCATTTTTTTGTTTGAATTGTGCTGCACTATATGCCTAATTTTTTTGTTTGCTATAATTAATTTCACTCAAGTTCTGGCTTCTACTTTGAAAGATCCTTCTGTGCAGAGAAAAAATTAATGCAGGGAAGAGTTTTTTCTCTGATTCTGGCATATCTTGGGTGGGAGGGCAGCAGGAAAGTGAGATGACTGACATGGAGTTGTGCAGATAGATGCAGTAATTGGCCTGGGTGAGGGAATACAGTGCTCCTAGTTGATTCTACAAAGTTTAGGCCAAAATTATATTCACCTCTCTATGCTGTTTGCCAAGGTACATTCTGTGTCAGCATAGAAGCTGGGAATTTAGACCAAAACAGTGATAAATTGAGATATGCACATTAGATTTGGAAACAGAAAGAGGACAACATAGTTTTCATGGCCTTACTTCATAATACACTCTCTCCTAGTTTAGTAGTAACAACACAAACCCAATTACTACAGTAAGCAGCTGTACTACTGGTTACTTTGTCCAGGGTAATTTTGGCTTCTGCTGCTTCTTTTGGGAGATGCTTGCACTGTTTGTTTATTACCATTTATTGTTAGATGACCTACAGCCAAGAGAAAGGGCAAGTAATATTCAGGACTTTCTACTCTAGCTGTGCAGTGATCCAAGTGGATACACATACATGAATCCTTCTACTTTTCCATAACAGTAACTAATTCTACTATTTCTAGTTCTTTGCATTAACTGGATTCTGAGTCAGATCATTCTACTGAAAGAATGTAGTGTACCGCCAGTAAGCTCCATTTTATCTGTATTCTTGAGCAGTCTGAGGGAAAGCAAAACAAAACAAAACTGGGAAGACATTGGTACCAATCAAGACAATTTAAGGAGTGTAAGATAACTTAAACTTGCTTACCGGACCAATTCTTCTAGTTGTGTAGTTAATGGGCAATCCTCCAACATAGAGCATTCCTACGACATCCAGTATATCAGCCTTCTTGGGGCTAACAGTCCTGTTTGAAATGTCATCTACTATAAAGTTTCCTTCTTGCTTCATTCGAATTACTTTTATCTAAAAAGACACACAAACACAATAGAACTACAGATAGTTTTCTGACAACAAAGCATTTCCAGACTGTAGCTAGCCTTGCAGTCCAAAATATATAACAATACAGAAGAAAGTAGTAGGAGTGGTTAGAAGTATCATGGCAGCAACTATGGCTAATATTCGTGGAACAGAGCTTCTGTGCAAGGTTTTGCGTAAACATGTGACTAAACTATTATTCCTTCCCTTACCATCTGAATGCCACAGGCATTGTATACAAATGCTTCCTCTCATAAAGGCACAGAAGGGGTTGCCAAATACATCTGTGAATGTTGTATTTATTCCCTAATTAATTAAATTAGTAATACAGGGAAGACATACTTAAATTTTACTTCTTTTTCCTTTGTTCTTAGCATTAAGGCTGAACAATGACATCATTAACGTAAAAACAACTGGCTTTAATGATGTAGTCCATCATCATGAGCTGAAACTTACCTGAGCCCCATTAGGCAGGAAGGAACATTTTCTGCAGTTCCTTACCATATGTCCTGGGTTCAGCTGGGATAGAGTTAATTTTCACAGGAACCTGGGAGGGGGCACAGTCAGGACAGCTGACCTGAACTAGCCAAGGATCTCTTGTGCCATCATGCTCAGTATAGAAATGGGGAGCAGGCTGGGGGGGGCTCTGGGCTTTCAGTGGGGGAAGTGGCAGAGCGTTGGGTTCTGGGTGGTGAGCAGTTGCACTGTGCATCACTCTTTATATATCCTTTTATTAGTTCTGTTGTTGTTGTAACTTCTATTTTTGTGTTGTTCAGTAAATTGTCCTTATCTCAATCTGGGAGGTTCCATTTTTTTCTTTCCTCCTCCCCATCCCACTGGAGGGCGGCAGGGAGGAGTGAGCGAATTGCTTCATGGTCCTTTGTTACTGGCTCGGCTGAGACCATGACACCATACATGGGACATATTCTAAATATGTCCAGAAATATGTGTTTCCTGAAGGACAAATTCAAAGATCAGCACTAACTTTTTTGTTAGTGGAATATGTACTGTCTACTTAACAGTGAATCTGAAAGGACTAATTTTGCAGGCTACAGAAAATCCTAGTTGTAAAGTTTAGCTTGTAGAGACTACATTTTGCAAATATCTTAAGGCAAAACAAAGGTCACTCATAGCATTACAAAACATAATTTAGCATTAGAGACTATTATACCTTGTGCCATCGGCCATCATTTATTTTGTTGGAAATCACTGTGTGAGTGTCTCCACTCCCCAGATCATAGCTGAAGTAAGGCAGTCCGTTCTTTATCTGAACTGTCGCAAAATCAGCATGGTTGATGCGGGCCATATAAAACAGCAAGCCAGAATCAGCTGTTGTTCGGACTTCAAATTCAATTGTAAGTCTGGAAATCAAACAAACAGGAAAACAGCAACAAAGGAAAAGATATTCAGCATCAGACAGTAGACAAATTTATCTGCTTTTCCTTTTTCTGTTTCTCTAAAAAAAATTTCAGTTTGTTGCCCCTTTTTACCGACCGTCAGAGTTTAAGAAAAATAATTTGGTTATACATGAATTGCATTTCACACATATCTGATCCCTGACATATGAGTGTTCATTATTCCCTCTGCTGTGGAAATAAAAAGGTGTAACCTTGGCATAGAATTTCAAGATATAATTCTCAGCTGCAGCTGTAGTTGCTGGAAAATCCCAGCGCTTGTAAAATTCCAGCGGCGCTATCCATCATCCACACACATAATGCTTGCAAAGAGAAGTGAGCTGTAGTGACAGCTGGCAGTGTTGAGTTTCTAATGAGTTGTATTGCCTGAAGACAGGTTGCAAAACTTTTGAAGATGCAGAGAGAAGAGTTTATAATCAGGATATAAAACACTTATTCTGATTTCTTCCAACAGAAAATGGGAGTGTGTCTGCAGAAGTCTGCCAACACCTTGGACAAAACGGTAATGCCAAAACCCTCCCCTGCAGCAAAGAACCTGGAAAGAAATTATTTAGATTATCTAAACGCTAATGTTGTACTGGCAGCATGTCACTAACCTAGGCCAAGCTGAGCTGCAAAGTCAGTATGTGAAAGTAGTTGATAATACAAATGTGAAAAACCATTGCATGAAAATGATCAGGCCAGGATTCTTATTTGAAAAGAAGACAGGCAAGGATTTTAGGATTACATATTTCTTTTAATTATATTCCTAGTTTTCTAAAATTAGCATATGTGAAAATATGCAGTACAGCATCTTTATAGGTAAAAATAAGCGTGAGGCTGATGGACTTGTAAACTATAAGGCAGCAAAAATGCTGAGTGGTGTGACACGGCACATTTGTTAATGATCATGTGCCTTCAGAGCAAAACTGAACTATTAACAAGTTATAGCTTCACAAATCCATTGAAAACAGCTGTATTTTTATAAGTAGTTCTTTGCATATCAACATGCATATGTATATATTGTTATACTTTGGAAGGGCAATTATGTCATTATGCATGTTTACTGTGCAAGCTTGATCTTAACTATGGGAGGAAAGGGGAAAAAAGTTTGCTTATCACAAGAAATTACCAAGTTACTGAACCAAGAAACTTTCTTCTGAAAATGAAACCTATGATTCAGTTGCATGACCTGGCTCATTTCTTCAATCTGTTTTTCTGTAAATCAGCCTGGGATCTGTGTGTGCTCAAACCTTTAGAAACAGAGGTAAACCATTTTTTGTGAGAGCTACTTAGTTGGGCACTTCATGGCCTAGATTTCATCGTGCTTTAATGCTTTTTGTGTTTGCTTAATGAAATTAATTAGCCATGGGATGAGATTTGGGGCATGCTTTTGAGACTATTAGGAGGGGCATTTTATTTTGACATGATTCCATCAAAACTTATTGCTGAAATAAACCATATACCTGTTTTTCACCTTGGTGTCATCAAATTCAACTGCAATGTGGCTGTTCCTTGAAAGACCAAATTGCTTGCCACCTTCTAAAATGGCTGGTTCTGTGTCAGCAGCACAGGAATCCTGCAAAATATACAGCGATCATACAAACTTCATATTTCATGTCTGTCTCAGCTGTGCACATGCTAAAAGTTTTCCAGCTGCTCAGGACTGAGAATATTCCACCTAATCTAGACACTGGCCCTGCAGTTTTCCAGTGTGATGATGTCTCATCACACCAGCTAAAGTTATAAATCAGTATGACAGGAACTTGGTGTAAAAGCAGAGCTCATTAAGCTGGCTGAAAAACCAAATAAAAGTAATATATGAACATTGCTGCTCTCATGCCACCAGCGGACATTTACAAGAGTCTTAAGTGATTTCCAGGCAGCTCAGTGTACTCTTAGGTCACATAACTAACTGTTTTATACAGTAGGATGATCTCTTACAGAAATGAAGCAAGTCTTAAGTTTTAAGGGGATGCTTTGCTGTTGACTTGAAATCTAGTCACCTTAAAAATAATGAGTTAAAAGTAGTTTCAGATCCTGCACCTGTCAACGAGTCCTCCATTTTACTTCTTTATATTGTTTTACAATTGCATTCTTTGTTTAATGTGCTGTCGTTTCCCCTGGTGCTGTTGAAAGGCCCCCACAAACAATAAGGGAAGCCAAATAACTGATGGATAGAAGCGACAACTGTTAAACTCCCTGAGCTGTCTAATGTAGACACATTACCCAGGAGGTAAAGAAAGAAACCCCTCCCTATCTGTTCCACTTGTATTAATCTTAAAGCAGTGCAACAATGGAAGGTAAAACATCTTCTGCCCAGTATTATTTTCTCTTTTAATTTCACCAGGTCTTTTAATCTCTGGCCCTAAAGCTCTTGTATAGGGGTGCCTGGGGCAATGCGAGACCATGGTAATTACCAGCTCCTACTCATGTCTAGCTTTTGCCTCCCACTGAGAGTATTGTGAAGAAACTACTCAAAGGATCTAACACAACACAGTATCAGGACAACATCACTGGGAAAAAAACAAACTTTGATAGCTGCAAGCTCTGTTTTTAAGCCCTGTGGTTGATCATTTTGGATTGGCGACAGTATCTTATTTGAGCCCTGACTCAGCAGGGACCTGCAAAGCACAAGGTGCAGTGCTTTGAAGACAAAGAGCTCTTTCTATGAAAAATTTTGAAAATGTCATGAGTGACTCATCAGACACTGAGATTTCATACACAAAGAAGAAATTTCTTTCCCCCTCTCACTCAGTGTTTCAGTAGTGTTATATTTTTTGCTTTCACACGTCACAAAAATCTTCACAACAGCATAGAGCACTTCTAAAAATTAGTTTTCCACAATAAATGCTTTGGTTTGAATATGACAGAGTAGAACACCATGCGTTACGACAAGTACACATCAATGTGCAATGGAGAGAAGAAATGGGGAAAATTCAGCAGGACCAAACAAAGTTATGAATGTGTGATAGCAGTCTTCCAGAGATCATCAAATAGAAAAAAAAAATCATAATGCCATAATACTGGGTAAAGTTTCTAATTATTTTAAGCTTTACAGGTTTATCTAGAAGTTTAACAACTATGTTAATAATAATACTGTGTAGGGACTAACTACTGGTACTGGAAAGAATTGGAAGAGAACACTAACACACACTTTTCTGTGGCATGCTTTTACATGGTAAATGGACATGTTCTGACAGTAAATTCAATCCTAGGGTGGTATATGTCAGTAAAGGGTCTGTCTCTGACACTTCAGCTGCTTCCCAGTGTCAGCAAACACTGCAGCTTTTCTTCATCCCAGCCAGACGACTGTAAGAAAGGGCAAGAAGTGGGGGAGAGTGCCAAACACACTGTTATGGTTGGGATCATAGCAAGCTTACACCGATTATTTACTGATAAATACTGACTGCTAATAGTGAACATTCATTAGGTTGATGTGGAAATGTCAGTAAGAGAGAAAAAAATCAGTAGGGCATGCTTAAAAAACTTGCAGGTTTTGTTGACAGCCCCGTGACTACTTTCACTTTATCTAAGGACAGGCAGCTTTACAGCCTTCACAAGACTGAGCTAAACATGGATCATCAGCCTATATTAAAATATCCCAGCTTTGTTTTTTCAGTGATGGCCTTCAGGTGTTCTGGGTTTAAACCTGGCTGCTTAATAATCTTCTATATTACCTGAGAGCCTCAAGACTGAAGTCTTCAGCTGCACTTTAGTCCAGTCTTGTCAGATGTCAAGGACTTGACTGGTAAGTCAAGAAGCTAGGTGTGTATCACACAGTGGAAATGAAGAACAGAAAAGCCCACTGGTGGACTGTCACACATTCTCTACAAACAGTATTAGCTGTTACAAAGAAAGTAATTAGGGGAAAAAGGGACCACCACTGAAGGAGTCCCCACAGTTCATTGAATAGTGTTAATAAAACAATGAAGTAGTGCATGGAGAGATAGTGGAAGATACCGTCATGGAGTCAAATGCAGATGTAATGCTGGCGCTCTTCATTTCAGTGGCAAGTAAATCCTGAGAAGCAGTGAATAACATGAGGCAGAAGCAGCAGTTATCCAATGTTGAGAAACATTTTAGCATCTGTAGCAAGCAGCAGCAGCAGACTGGTGTATCTCCCAACTATCCTACTTCTAGATCTCATCTTGCCTTTCTTTAGTAGAGGGTAGGTTTTTTTTTTTTTTTTCATTTGGGATTAAACTCCCCCCCCTTTTACATGCAGATGGAAAATAAGAGATAAAAAAGGTCCTAAAAGGACTTAAGTAGAACAGATACCTTATTTAAGCCACCTATGTGGAAATAATTTTTTTTTCTGCTGTATATTTTCCATATACAGCCCTTCTACACCGAACTGTATAATTAACTGTCATATGAGCGCTATCTCATTGTTAGACTGTAGTTACTTATTTTGTTGCAACATTCCCCAGAAGAATACTTTTGAGAACTTACTTAAATGAACATAAAAACTGTCCAAAAGCTTGTCTTATCTAAAATAGTTTCAAGTCTTCAGAATACTAAAATGGTTTCCTTTTTTCCAAGAAAGAAAGTGGAGTAATGGTGTTTCATTTAGATTTTTTATTTTGAACTCCTGTTTCACATTTATCACGGCTCTAGATACGTGATATAGAAAACTCACCTAGTTACAATGGTAGTTTCTGGTATTAATGAGTAGATCCATTTCTCTCAATTTTGCTATTTAAAAGTTAGTGCTTAGAAAGTGTGCACTTGCTCTGTCACACACTTCTGTGTTGTTTTGTTTATAATGCTTGATCAAGGGATAATATGACTGCACTCTTTCACAACAGTGAGCATTAAACTGGATAACCCTTTTTACCTTGTTGCCTGGTTTCTTATCTTTCTGTGGTAGTCACCTTATGCTGCAAGTTTGCTTACTTTCAACCGCAGGCAGAAAGCTGCATTGGAGCCCTCGTGTTACAACTACTCCACCTTGTGGGAATGAATAAAAAATGCTGCCCTAGAGCATTAAAAGGCTGATAAATACAACTTTGGGACTTGGGGCAGGGTAATGACTAAGATGGAGCTTGCCAATCTTGAACCCCAGGCTCCCATTTCCAGGTACACAGATGGCTGCATGTGCTGTGGAGACTTCAGTTGTGCTTGACAAGTCCTTCTAGATAAAGCTGTGCCATATGTACCTGGCCAATGAAGGTGGCCATGAAGCTCAAACAGAAAATAAACCTTAATGAGTTAGGGGGTTTGGCCTAATTTTTGTACCATTTCTTGTAGGAAAACATAGATAGAAATCCTACCTATGTCCATGAAAAACCAGATATGAATTCTGAAAATGAGTCACGTAACAGGGAGTGACTGCAACAATGAATTCAGCTTCCTTTGTCTCTGACAGACTTACAGCTGACTCACTGAAAATCACAACTTTGTGTGTGTGCTTGTGGAAGTGCCTCCCAAAATGAGTAAAAGATCTTATGAAGCCAGTCTGGGAGAAACTGTCAAAATTACTGACTCTTTTGTATTTGATATAAATAAAAAGAGGTTAAATATTCTGGTTAACTTCTCAAAACTGTCTTATTATGGTAGTGTAAATTATGGTAGTGTAAATAGGCTCCTAACTGGGAAATGTGCAGCCTTTTCACACTGTTTGGAAACCTCACCCATACTGAACTATATCCTGCCTAAACCTGTCAGTTGTATGGAGGTGTTACAAAATGCAAAGGACTTCCCACCCAAGAATATCTTCCAGTGGATAAATTATTCAGTTTAATATTCAGATATCTAAACATATCTTTTATGGACAGTAAAATGTTGCATCAACTTGTAAAACTGCTGCACTTGTGGCAAAAGTTTCTTCTTAAATTTCATTGTAGAAGACCGCTTGCTGCTATCTAGCTATTTAAGATTTTTGGCAACAGTTGAGCTCAGTTTAGCAGTGACTGGGGTTTCAGTTCTTAAGCTCGTAAGCCTCCTGACTAAAGTTATAAAATAGCAGTGAAGGAATTGCCATAACAAACAAACCTCTCTGGTTTACCTGTTTCTTCATCCTGTCACTGACATGGCTTCAGAGAACAGCACAAGAAGTATCATAATGACATGGATTTCCCATAGGAAAATTTCCCTTCCAACCCCAATCAGATATTGCTTGGCTTACATCCTGAAGTGCAAGGGTTTAAGGCTAAGCATGCAAGCCAAAGGGAATTCTACTCCTATACTGTTCTTTAAATTACTGTTGTGATAATCCAAGCAAATGACATCAAACAATTTTCCATTATCCTCAGGTTTTACTGACCTGCAACAGGGTGTTCCCTTTACAATAGCATGCTGAATTGTTACTATTTTTGTGGCAAATTACTTCATTATTCTTCATGACTAGCTTTTCAGTTTTGCCTGGACAAAGAAACTTTTCAAACTTTACGTGAGTGAAGTAATCTACACTTACAAGTGCTGAAGATAGAGACGTCGTTGGAGGAGGAGGGGAAGCAGGAGTTGTCCTTGGTCTTTCTTTCTCCCCATTAGTGTCTGGTTCAGGTTGGATCAGGACTGTTGTGTGGATTGCTTTATCTTCATCCTCGGGTGGCCTAACCTCTGGTTCTAGAGAGGGACATCGGCCAATCTCTGCATTTTCAAAGGAAACCGGTTGAGCAAAGTCCATGGGGCTGAGAAGACACAAAGAAATCAATGCCCATTATTAGTTTTTCTGCCTTTTTACCACCCATTTATAAAGAATAGGTATATGCTGCAGTGTAATGCCACTTCACAGGACACAGGAGCCAGGATTCATCCCTCTGTTTTAGGTATAGAGGTGGGACACTTAAATTAGGAGTGATAGGCACCATTGGCTTTCCTTCCTACAGCCAGTGCAGAGAGACAGGCATCCTCCTTGGCAAACTTTACCAGCCTCAGTAGGCTGAATCACATTGTGGAGAAGTCTCTCTCTGATGTACATTGCTGGAATGTGGGGTGATGAGGTCCCAGTTTAGGTATTTCAGTTACATGAAAGAGATTTAGATGGGAACTTTCTAAAAGCATTTTACTTTATTCACTGTTCCCTTTCTTTTTACTTAAATGTTCCTTCCATATTACTGCAGCATGCACTTTCCACGAAGCAAATTAATTTTAATGGTGGTTCTCAGAATTTGTATACTCTTGGAGATCAACCTTATTTAAATAAAGTGTTACAGTACAACATAAATACCTATCACTGAGGCAAGTCTTACTGCTAATTTCTTACTGCTTACTGTTAATTTCTCTGACTTTATGGATAAATAGACAGGTGTTGGCTTGTCTGTAAAATAGTTCATTAATTGCATAGCTTATGGAGCCTATATTATAGACAAAAAAAAGGAAGGGCGTATTAAGAAAACAGATCGTATTATAGGTTTTGCTGTTGGTACGATTCCTTGCAACACTGACGTTTCTGTTGACAGCCAAGGTAGTTAACCAGGCCTCTTTACCTGGACATCTGTTGGCATCAGTGAGACTTACGTGGCATTAATGACAAGATTCCATATACAGCCCTCAAATGGTGGTATGTTTCTGAGAGGTGCAGTCTGAAACTGAGAAGAAGTACCCCCCACAAAGAGTTTCTTAACAGACATGGGCTGGTCTGTTGGCAATCTCCGAGTCTGGCCTTTGTCTTCATCTACTTGAACAGTGAACATCCTGTGAAAAAGATTTGAAAGCAAAGAAATAGATATTTTACTCTGGTTATTGCTTGTACTGAAATCACCACTTTGCAGGCCCCATTTACTCCTACACCAGCTATAACACTGAGCAACCCAAATTATGTAATTAGCAGCTCACATTAAATGCATATTAACCACTAGAAGGTTTTCAGCTACTGCTATGCTTCCTTGGTAGTTCTCTGACAGAGCCTGGCAAAGCTATGCTGCGGAGAGGCAATAGTATCAGTCACTGGTTGAACAGGAATTAGTGGTTTGTATTGTGGCAACACTGACATGGTAAGGGCCAAGCAGGCTGTAGTGTGATGGTAGATACAATCTGGTGCTCAGCAGGATGGGAACTGCCTGGAGTTGCATTTTTTTTGGTTCCCTATTTCCTGGTTTGTACAGGTTATTATCTCCTTGCTGGGGTACAAACACTACTACAGACTGTTCTGATTACAAAATCAACCGCAGATACATACTGTACACTTTTTAAAAGATCTGGTAGCTTTTTTCTGGGGGAGACGGCAGAGTAGGAAAATTGCAGATTGTCACCATGTACTGATGCAAGTGCTGTTATTCATTCTCATGGGTAATGCAGATGCTACAAGTTAAAGACAAAGCAGTCCCACAGAAGATACTGTTAAGGTTGAACAGAGGAAGGTAGAAGCCTCTGAAGCACATCACCACTGGCTGACCAAGCTGAGTCAAGGAATAGAAAAAAGAGCAAAGAGGAAAGGGGTGAATATGGTGAAGAGCATTATTCTGGTAAAAGCAAGAATCTGGATGTGAGAGAAAAGCTGGATGCTCTTGCCTATCAAAGCTACTGAGATGCTAATGTTGCAGGTTTGTACCACATTTACAAGGAAACATGGTAAAGGGGACAGAAAGTGAAAAAGTAGTTTTCCAAGCCATACATTTTGTATACTGAGAAAACAGCATTAATGTAAGGGCTATGGAATTGCGAGACAGTGGATTATTTTGATGGGTAATATATATATAACAAGGTATAGCAAAAAGAGTAAAAATTTTTAATTGCTGTCTTTGGGACAATTTACCATTGATGAAACATAGAAAATCTCCAGCTTCTGAACAAATCCAGCTCAAGGTGAGCTGAGTTGCAAAGGCTGGATAAGAACTTCAGTATTTTTGAAGGTGAATGCAGAATGCTAGTTGGCATAATTTCTTTATGTTGTTAGACTATATTTAATAGAATTTAGGCAGGAGAGAATCAGGACTTAAAAAAAAAGCTATATGTGTCTCTGCTAAACTCTGATATGATTTATGAAGCACAGTTTTTATTTCAAATATGTAACAGTCATGCTAAACATCAGGACCTAACTGTTCAAGCATCTTTGAATACAATTAGTTATCTAAACCCAAATTAGCTATCTGTAAGTAAGTACCTTGATTTTTCAGAATTACTGAGCATCCTTACGACGTATCAGAAATAATCAGTTTCTGGCAAATAACCTCACTTTTTTCAGCTGCAAAATTATATTGAACTCCAATATTCTTCCTTAACAATAATTACAAATGCTAGCACCTGAATATTGAAAATGTTTATTGAAAAGAGGCCGGTTTTCATATGTAAAATGTTTGGTTTGTTATTTAGACAAGTCCTAGACAGAACTAGATAGTGACTTAAGCACCTGAATTAGATAACCGTTGTACTACATGCAAATTGTCCATTTTTTTCATAGTTTTGGATGGATTCATTTGGCCTAGAAAGCTGTAGAGTAAGAAAGTGACTCATTTTTCAAAGGACTGGAGGAAGGGCATATTTAAAGACTTTCAGGACAATCTAGGATTTCCCCCCAGATCCTTCAGCAGTGGAAAGAGGAGAGAGATTTCTCTGGGGGCAATTCAGAGCAACAGACTAATTTAGGTTCTGTGAAGTGTCCCAGAGAGGATGCTTCTCTCCACTGCCTTCAGAGGAAGAGTAGGCAAATCAGACTGTCAGGACATGAGTTATCTTTTGTGCTGCTGCATGTTAGCCATGGCTACTGATTGTCAGTATTTTCATCAGCACACAATAATTCATCTTTCGTCTCATCTTTAGCCATTACCATAGCAAACTTTTGGCTCCAAGAAGAACCATACAATGATGTACATTAGTCTTCAACTGCATGCTATAATTACCTTGGAAGAGAAAGCAAATACTTCATAGTTATATGGATAATTATCTCTCTGAAGAGTTTTCAAAGGGTGTTCCTTGTATTGAATCAAACAAAGCTTGAGCTTGTGATGAGCAGAGGAGGGGTTAATCTTAATTTGTATCTTTTCACATCCATTTCAGTTTACAGAAACTGCAGAGTTCAGACAATTTGTTTTGTAACAGAGCTACTTTGAAAACACAGAATTTCATCTGAGCAAGCATCATCACTGGATGAACTTGTACAGCAATTGTGTCTTGATCTACTCTCACAGGTCAAGTTACTGTACTGCATAGAAGAACTTTCTTTGTTGTTTAGTGCTTCTTATTACCATCTGCATATTTGTGTTCTGTCACAGTGACACAAAATGTTTCACAAAATGCAGTCATCCATTTCCAACATAAATTTTTCTCTCAGAATTTACATTTTTACCTCAAACTAGTCATAGAAGCTGGGGAGAGACATTGTCTGAAGGCTTCATTTACAAGCTTTTTTTTTAATGATACAATAGAAATTCAGTCAGAAAATTATACCGACAAAGGACAGAGAAAAGCAAAGCAAATTATAGAGAGGACAGAAGGGCATCTTGGGACTAGATTGACAGGAATTGTTGCTCAAGAAGGCTGCAGTGTTGGGGGTAAGAGGGTGAGGCCTAGTGTTCAGTGTGCTTGGATAAGTAAGTTCAGTGTGCTTTGTAACATGCTGGATGTCACATCTTGTTTCTGATTTTTTTTTTTTTTTTAAACAAAGCAGAACAACGTTGTGCATAGAGCACTAATCCACTGAATGTACGCATTTGTATGCCCAACTGTCCATAACAAACCCTGCTTGGAACAAGGGCTATTCCAGGCTATAAATAATACTGACTGCCTGACTCCTACACACTACAGTAGTGCTCTTTCTAATCACTTTCTGAATGGTGAAGTGTAATTAGTGTTTTTTTTACAATGTCTGAGAAAGGACAAAGGAATTTAAGTGAAGGTCTGTTTAAAAGAACATGGTCTGGGAAGGTCTGCAATGGCTTTCCAGCAATAAGAATGACTGCTGTTTACCTGGGACTGTGTGTCTCCATTATTTTACTATATTTAGCTGGGCACCATTGTATATGCCACCTCAGGTACACCAGCACATGGCATTTCAAAAAGCCTACAGCCTGCTGTGCTGTTTCTGTTCATATACTTTGAAAACAATCATTTTCTACATGTCTTGAAAAGGTGATTTACTGTACCACAGCAGTATTTTGCATCTACAGATTTGATTAATAAAAATATTTGCCAAAAACCAGAGGGTTAAAGATGTCAATTCAGACAAATGCAGGTCTCTGGGGAAAGAGGCTGATAGCCTAGGAAAGCAAGTAAACCCAGCTCTGCAGAATAATAAGCACTGTCAGAAACTAACTTCTAAAATTTTGTGGGATAAGGATGGAACTACACTAAATTCTTTGCCTCAGCAGAAGCTTTTACATGGATTGCTAAAGACATCAGTACATTCGCTCTGTTGAATTAGCTGTGCTGTGTGGTCTGTAGCACTTTGAGGTTCTTGTTACCCTTTAGCTCGTTCTATCCGGATGGAGTGTGCTCTGCCATCGTGAAACTCGCCAGCTTCTGGTCTGATCGTGATTCTGTGGGGATCCCGTATCCCAGTGGAGATATGCACTTCTAGTCGACCTCTGTTCAGGAACACTGCATAGTAGGCCTGCAATGTATATGTTGGTATGACAACCTAAGTTATATTTGGAAAGAAATTATTTCACTTCGTTTTACATTAGTGGATATGGTTTATTTTCTTATACCAGTTTTTAATTTGCTCACCACAGACAAGATACTGTAGTTCCAGTTCTGCTGCTGCTGCTACATTCAGACTGTCTTGTGTTTTTGTAATTAGGAATGGCTAAACTGAGGTCATGCTGCAAAGCCTCATCAAAAGATTTAACTCTCTGCATACCTATTTGCAGGGAAGGATGGAGACTTCTAACCTACAGTTCTTCTGATTTTTGCTGTTACAAGGCCTGGTCTTAAACACACATGAAGCCCTGAATAGCATTGATCTCAGTGTGAGCTCTGCGCTTGGAGGGCTGGCAAATCACGCTAGTAGTTACTCTAGCAACCAATATCATATTGTAGCAGATTTCAGGATCTAACCTCCAGTTACTATAGCAATGAGTGTCATGCTCACTTCTGTGACCTGAACAGCTGGGAAATGATAAAGGAGCCCCCACCCTGAAGTTAATGTCATGTGGGTGAGCCATTATAATGTGCTGTCTCTGGAGCATCTTCCTCCAGGTCACTGAGAGCTCTCTTCCAAAACAGGCAGGAAGGAGAATAATGAAATATAATTTCCCAGAAGTCCTGAACAAAGAAAGCACCAAACTATTCTGTTTATCTCTGTTGTAGTATGTCTGTCTGTGAGGTTTTTAATTAACCAAGACTTTAATAATTTCTAACAGCAATCATACTTTTACTAGTTAGTCACTTGGACTCTGTAGGTATGTCCTCTTAACAGACTGACTTTATCCTCATCTTCAGAAAGGATTTATACTGCAGATTTGTATTTTATGGGAGAGAAGGAGAGGTTGGAGTACTCTTAAGTCTTGTACACCACAGCAGTGATCACAAACAAGGGGCTTATATTGCACTGCTTTTTTTTTTTTTTTGTCTCAGGGGAAACAGAATGATCCTCATTTATGTCTGTATGAAGAGGAATGGTGATGTTTCCAAGCATTAGTTGTGTATAAGCTGTCCTGTGAATGAGTGAATAACAGTTTCCTCTAATATTTAGGTTTGATTAAAAAAAAAATGGAAGCATCTATATGATAGAAAAAACAAATGTGTTGTTGTTTATCAACAAGCAATGGATGCATTACTATAAATCTTTAAGAGAAACATTTAATCCAATGCAAAAAAACCAAATCTGAGCTTCTATCAGATTCTCCATCAGATAAAGGATAACATTGGAAATAATTTATTCCCAAGCACTGAATTTTAACTTAAGTATAAACATCATACAGTGTCTTGAAACCAACCCAGTGGAAGAAGTTCAGTAGAACTGTGAGTTTTCTTTATCTTTTGCTAGATTCCTCATACCTGTCCTGTCTGTCTGCGCTTTCTCCTCAGAGGGGCAGCTTTCCTTCCAGTGTACCCGCGCTTTCTCCTGGGGGGGACAACTGTGCCACTCGTGCCAAACAAGATGATCCCAGACTCATTCTTGGTGCTGAAGGAGAGGTTGATTTCTGTGCCCATATCGAAGGAGACAGGCTGCAGTTCCACAAAACCTGGCTTGGGGAAGCTAACAGTATAAATGTTCTGTAGGAAGAAGATGACAGGAAATTGCATTAGTAGGATTAAAAGCAAGAGTATGAACATGCAGAAAGATTTCTTAACTAAAATAACAAACTACGTCAATATAAGTAGTATGAAAAGATGGAAGGCAACAATAAACACTAAGCCATTTACTTCTCAAAGTGTTGTGCAAATACTAACTTATATTTATACATGTGGCATCATTAGACTATTTCTGGAATCCTGTCTCACAGGAAGGCAAAGTTCCAGTCTTATTTCAGGATATCCTCTTGGATTAAAAATAGCTGCTCGCAGGTGGTTTTTTATATGAATGTTTTCCATGGAGTTAATACAGTGGGATTTTGCTTTTAAATCAATACAATAGATAACACCAGCCAATACGAACATAAACTAGGTTCTATTATTTGTCAAACATGCCCAGAAAAGAATTCCAATTAGTCAGTCATTATTGCTTCATCATTATTGCTTCACTAAGCACCACTGCTTTCTTGATGACTCGGGCTCATAAACGAAGCCCTTGTACATGGCCCAACTCTTTGGACATTGGTAGCCATTAACACAATTTAAAGAGTAGAATATGTCATCAAATAATAAATTGGTATGTACTCCTGAAGACTTTCTGTAATCACTGCCAATTCACGTATTCTTCCAGCTGCGGAAGACCAGTCTATAGAAACTGTCTTTTTTTCTAAAGTAACTCACCATTTTTTCAGTACAGTAGAACTGTTTTCAGGTTTAGCAATACTAGATTATGCCAAATAAAATCATTGCTGATGATGTTCACCTTTCTCTGAAATCTGAGAGCATTTAAATAATTGAGCATATATCCAGTCTTTATCTTCTGCTTTTACTTCACTTCTTAATTATCCTACATATTCTGTTCTGTACAATTAGAGTATTTAATTTAATTCCCAACAAAATGGTTAATCCAATTAGATTTCATACTCTGAAACCTCAAGTGTTACAAAATAATGTGAAAAATAAAGTACTTCCTAAGAATCACAGCAACAGAAGAAAATGAACAAATGAACAAATATCCTTTTTTCCTATTCAGGAAAGAATCTAAAATAAAGGAAAACAAATATGAACTTCTTTAAAACATTTTTGCTGAAACCAAATTTGTAACATTTAAAAGCATTTGAGCAATCTGGCTGTTTACGGTTTAGCTTTAGCACAAACTTGAAAACTTAAAAATGGCTATCTCATGACAGATCCATCTAGTCCAATATCCTCTCTGAGATTCCTATTGTTGTGTGCTTTTTGTTTTGATGAAGGCCAGAGGTACAACTGATAAACACAGCAAAAGAGGGTCCTTGTCTTTATTTTTGCCTGGCCAAGATCCAGTCCCTGTTCAAAGGAAATTTTTAATGTTTTGTAGAAAAATGTTTGGAGAGTATCAGGTTAACAACAACTCACTTAGATTTATGGTAGTGTTATCTGATATGGAACTGTAGATCATACAACTGCTGGCAAAACTATCTTCAATAGTATACACTTCCAGGGAAGAAATAAAAACTATTTATTGGGAGACAAATGTCACTGGAAATATTTTTTTTTATATATGAAGACTCTTCTTTTCCATGGAAAATTACTATATTCTCTCCCAATTTTATATACATTGAAAGCCTGTTAATTAGAAGCAGCAATAATTGAAAATAAATAAACTTGAGTTGTATTTAAAGTTAACATAACGACACCAATTTTGCACATTCTTAGTGATCAGTAAGAAATGTGCCTTCCAGCTCAGTGGTAGCTCATAACAGTAAGTGCTTTATGTTTCTGTCCTAAAGGTGACTTTGTTTCAGTTACCCCCATATATATGGTGATTTTCAAAGTACCTCAGGTTTTCTGTAGTGAATGATTTTATAATAACAATTAAAAATAAATCATTTAAATCCTTGGATTTAAATTGCATCAAAATTGTTTTAGGTTTTTGCAATATTGTCACTGCCTAATTCTGTCCTCATTAATGTCAGTAATTCCCATTTTAGTCAGCTGAAACAAAGCTAGACCATTGCTAAGCATTTCAGAAAATCTTACCCTTTAGGGATAGGGATATCACAACTGGCCAGGGATTCTGCCCAGGAAGTTAGGATCTGGAAAACTGGTCTACTTGCTAATCAGGCTCATTCATCTTTCTTTCTCTTAAATATAATTGTTCTGATTTTCAGGTTAGATCCCTATGTGTGTCTGGATATGCCTTATACAATTACTATGTTATGCCATAAAATCAGAAACCAGAAAACATTTATACCCATTAAACCCAAAATACATGGAAGTCAGACTAACCTCTAGTGTGCATCCTTTGGTTAGACCAACAAAATCAGGACTACTCAATATATTATACGGTGTCCTTGAAATTTCAATCTCTTTGAGGCAACCTGTATATTTCTTTAAGTTCACTTCAGGCCTAAAAAAAAAAAAGGGTTTTCAAAAATAGAGTTTAGGGAGAACACAGTCAGCCAGCCACACACACATGCACTTTCAGATGCAGAGATGATTTTTTTTTTTTAAATACACAGATACACTCAGATGAATACATCTTGCCTTCTACCACCTATGAACACATATTGCACTCTGCCTTGCATCACTCAAAGGTGTAACAGGAGATTCATCTCATCTCCAATTGACAACAGTCCTCTTTGCCATCTTTTCTTTCTTTTCTTTAAATGATTTTTTTAAAATTTTTTTTTTTTTTTTTTTGGTAAAGGAGTGATGTCACCTTTGAGGTTTAAATGCAGTGAGCTATGAAATAAGCAGTTGTTCCTTAGGCAAAGCAGAAAGATGCAAGCTAGGAAATCATAACAATAAGGAGAGAGCCTAACTGGAAGGCAGACGTTTCATTCATCTTTTTGCATGTTAGATCCTAATGAAAGAGGAACTTCAGCAGCATACAAACGCTTTGGGTAAAGTCTTTGCCAAGGTCTGAAAAAAATTTACTTTTTTTTTTTTTACTACTTTAGGAATTCTTTATGTTCAGGTAGACTGACATTTGTTTTCTATGTATTTTATACTCCCAGTATCTTTCCTATGAAAACTGCTGTGTATTTTCTTATGACACAGCAATACATTTGACTTTCTCGGCAGTTAAAGAAAACAAAACACTTAGTTTTGTTTCAGAACCTAACTATCCATCCAAGACAGGAAAATATTGTAGTAGAATTGCAAAGTTCCATGGTTTGGCTCATCAGCTGGTTGACAGAAGAAATGAGAAAAGCCCTGAAAGTAACATCAAAGCTATCATGCTTGAATGCAAAAGTATGATTTCCCAGGCCTGGGAACACCAGAGTGAGACCATAACTGCTAGCAACATCTGAACTAGGCTCGCAAGAAGAAAAGCTTTATAAAGTCACTTCAGAAAAAAGTTGCCATTCATACCATGGAGAGTAAATTCAAAAAGAAAAAAAACATTAGTTAATTCACTCACAATAGTCACCCATGAGTGTTTATTAGTAGAATATCTGAATAATATGAACAGCTTAAAGAAAGGAAAATGATTTTGGAAACTAAATGAGGAGTTAAAACATAAGCAGATAAAAAACCCCAACACTTCAGCTCCTTTGAAGGAAAGAAAAGATCTAAACAAATATTAATTACAAAATAAAACCATTTTGCACATGTACTATTCAGCTGCATGTTTTGGTACTGAAAGCCGGTCTTTGCATTATAGCCATCCTAGCAAGCGCGGTGTATTCGCTGGCAAATTAGCATCATCTACATAAGTTAAAGTAAGCATCTGGTTTACTAAAATAATCCATATTCTGCTTTATTTACAGTCATGTAGTTACCTTTCATTTTTGATTTTTTGTTTCCTAGCTCTTCCCTAATTCCTTTATAGACTCATCTTCCCAGCAACAGAACAGTTTTGCTATATCATTGTCAGCAGTGCCCACAGTCTCCTGTCTTTGCCATCCAGAAACCATTCATGTTCTTACCCCCTTCCTGCCCTGGCCAGCTACAGACTGCCCTCATGCTGCCCTGTTACAAGCAGCGGCTGTATCTTAGAATTCCCAACCCATATGAACTCTATCTACATCCATGCACTGATATTTTCTTAAGACTTCCTTTTCCCTTTGTTTCCTTCCAAAACATACAAAACAACGTCCAAGTTCATTCAGATCTTGCCTAAATCCTTGGCCTTTTTTTTTTTTTTGGCCAAACTAGGATCAGTTTCAAGGGAACACAAGCAAAAATTTCTGGAGCTTGGGAGGAAATAATCTTTCTCAGGATCAGGGGTTAGGGGAGGTGAAGTTGCATTTTTCCTAATTCAAGCCAAGAATTAAGCTGCAAAACATAGTGAAGTTCAGTTCATATCTGAGTGTATTAGAGCAAAAGTAACCAACAGAAATAGTTGCAAACTGAAAACACAGCCGGAAGTAGGTGATCTGCCTTATCCCTCTCTCATCCTCCTGTTCTTAAACTCAGAAGTGGCAAAATTCACAAAAAATCTGCCCCTCACTTTCCTACCTTCCTCAGTAACTACTTCCCTGCTTCAGAGAGCAGCGCCCCTCACCTGACTGGGACTACATTGCTCTTACAGCCTGGAGATCAGAACCAACCTCCGCAATACCACTTGCCATAGCTTTGCTTCTGAGGCATTCCAGTGTCATAAACAAGCACAGCTGAAGTAAGCAGCTGTGTGAAGAAAATAAAAGTTGTTTGTGTAGGTGTGTGTGCAGCATGTAAGATAACAGTGTTAAGTACTTGGGAGCAGCTTTACTTGTTGCAGCAGGAGCAACGTGCTGAATTAACAGCCTTAGCATAACAGCTGGTATAAATACTGCCCACATGCTGCTTCTGCATTGTCGCCTGTGCTTTGAAGCTGCACTTACTAGACACATGCAAGTCATGCAAGTAACGTGATTATTTTTACCTTGCTTTCATACTAGGATGAGGGAGAAAGGGGAAAGAAAAAAACAACCCAAGTTACATTAATTGTAGCAAATGATACTTACTAGCAAGTTTCAAATATTTCACAATGGAGGAGATAAACATCATTTACAAACAACACAAAATCGATAGTGAGATTCTATATACACTATCAGGCTATACAGCTACCTTAAAATGTAATATATATGAGAACTTTTATAATTTGTTGCTATATTTGGTCATGAGTAAAAGGAAACCATGTAAAAGAATTTGGTAGAACCGACACAACCGGATAATTACAAAGTCATGGGTACCACAGCATCTATTGTTTGCAGTAGCTCAGCTTTGCCCTAATCCCGCTTTCACTAATTTTGATTCTAGTTTACCATTACATTCATCTTGCTCCAGTGACTGATGAATCATAGCCATAAGCAGAATGGTTACCACAGGTCCAAGTAGCTGTGGTACACTGATTTTCTAAGCAACCACAAAGGATATGCTGGAAGATAATTGCTTTAGACATTTTGTTATGCACTGGTGTGATATCAAAATTACATAATGTAGTGTTATAATTCATGAGTAAAATAGATCTTAGATCTTTTTATTGCTGGGTGACTTGACATCAGAGGTCAGTTATTGATCTAATAAATTAACAAATATGTACACTCTTTTAGTTGTGGAACAGCCTGTGGATTAATCACAACAGTTCCCTGTGCACAAGACCACTTCAAGGCTGTCTTTATGCCATTTAGCTAAATCTGACGTATATTAATGGGCTTGTTTCTGTGTTGCTCATCTGTTCATTGTAGCACAGAATTCTCTTGTTCTTGTCATAGCAAAACTGCTGAATATTCATTTAAACCTTAATAAGTTTTTTTGGTCTATGTAAAACTATGTAATACAGTGACTAAATTCAAGTATCTGTTATCCCATTTCTTTAGTTTATTAAAGCTTAAGTTAAAGTTTATCAATAATATTATGCAATATTTTAAAAATAAATACTGGGAATTTTATTTGCATAAGAAATCAGGATCAGGCTTGTGAATGGAAAACATTGACATATTGCAATCTACTTATGTTAAATATAATAAGAGAATCGTATCATATACTCTAATTCCTGAATACAGGAGGAATTTAATCTAAAGAGGAACTGACGTCTACAAATAACTTCAAATGGTATCTAACACAGTATTTTTATACATATTGAAAGTGTACTGACCCTGATTATGTAAAAACATGCATACGCATTGACAGTAATCCCATAAGGAGTAGTCTGTAGTTCAGTTTTTCTACTCATGCACAAGGTAAACACTTGTGCTTAATTTTGTGGAGGTATGGAGCCATTTCTGTATGTTCAAAGTCACAAATTGTATTAATGAAATAAAAAAAATACTTAAAGTCAGCTACATCATGGTTCTTGCACAGCATCAGAAAGATGCACTGCACCTTTACTGGTACTTCCACTGTATTTGTGTAATGTGAGCTGTGTGAAATACGTTGAAGAACACATGTACAAATAAAGTGTTGGTCTGCTGTGGCAATATGGGGTACTTTGGGAACTCAGCATTCACTTACTGCAAATGAACTTGAGAAATAAACACAGAGAATAAGATTACACTGCATTTACATCCCCTTACCAAAGGTAAAGAAAGAAATTGGTTTGAGCCACGTTACCTTAGATTTCTCAGGGTTGGCAATCCCCCAAAATATATTTTCTCATGCCCTTTTAAGTTGAGCCCAAAGTGGCTGCCTGTCGAAGTTGTTGCTATGGTCTCTTCTTCATTGGTGTCTATGTCTACAATTGATATGTTGGCTGGAAGAGATTTGAGATTAGTTTCAAAATATCAGACACAAACAATGATGTCTTAATGTAGGAAAAAACCAGAGAAATATTTGGAGGGTTACCAGGTGAGGGGAGAGGCAAGGAGGTCTGTATTTCGCAATTAAGACACTGGATTTCCAAATTGTCAATTATGGGCAAGGGAAGAGACCTGCACTGTCCTGTTTCCATAACAACCTGAAAAGCTATAGCAATTTTGTATGCTTTATTTTTATATATTCTCTAAACCTATTTCAATTTGGTATGTTCTTCATGTCAACATATTTTGGAGCTAACACTTCAGGATGAAGTCAAGACAGAAGAGATCATTTTACATTTAATTTGTGATTTCAGTCCAAAGGTTGTCACCTGAGCAGGATTTTTTAGTGTAAAAGCTTGTTAAGCATTGTAATTATGTGCCTTAGAGATTGGTGATCAGTCACTCTAAACCATTTTCAAGCCCAAAGCAGTCAGGTGCTGTCATGGCTAATCTCAGTCTGGAGTCAGTGATGCACTACATACAACTGTCCTATTTAAATGCTTGTTCCATGTATATTTTTAATGTACGGATTAATACAGAATATAAAGTTCAATGAGAGACACAAGACACAGTGAAAAATGCTGAGAAGCCCCCAAGGAAGGAAGGGATATTTTACCATAGTGATGCAAAGAAAGAGATCTTCCCTTCTTCTTTCCTTCCCCTTTTTTTTCTTCAGATAGGTAAATCCAAGACCTTGCTTATAATCTACATCCTCCCTTCTTCCCCCCCCCCCCCTTCCCCACTATCTACATACCTAAGGAATGCAATTAACCTTTATTTTAACTAAAAAAGCAACCAGCCCGATTTCTGGTTAAAGATGGAATAGAGTGAGTTTGGAGTTGAAAGATCTGTCAATCTCTTAGGAGATTTCAAAGGGAGGACTGGCTAGAAAAGGTAATGTATAATCCATGGAGAGGAAGGAACAATGGGAGGATGGGAGGAGGAGTCTTCTCTGATAGAAGCTCTCCCCACAGGTGAGTCTCTTGCAGCAGCAGCTGACTCAATAAGTGCCTTAAAAGAGAGAAGAAATGTGCAAAACCTAAAACCAAACTACCGTTTTCAGGAGTGAAAGAGAATTGAACGGAGGATAGACTTTCCTGCTGTACCTTACTGTAAACAGATTCATTTTCCTTTCATTTCTATACCTATGTCTTCTTTATAAACACAGGGTATGTTTGAATGGCATTAATAAATTACAATTATATGACTCTGTATTTTATCTTAATACCTCCTGAATTAGGGCTAGCAAGAAGGTATTCCTCCCCTAAAGGTGCAGCAACTCTACAGGTGAGAGCTTCAGCCAAATGACAAGAAAGTGTGTCTGTGTTTGAGATGTGAAGGCCAGGTAGAGAGCTGGCACTGCAGCAGCCAGAGGAGGAGGAGTGTGTTCAGAGGCTTGCGGTGACCCTGAAGATTCAGAATGCAGTAAGACTTCAGGATATAAATGCACAGAGAATGTCAAAGATGCCATAAAAAAATCAATTTGGCTCAGGTAAGATTCTACCAGTCCTATACCTAGGTTAAAAACAACAAAGAAAGGGTTTCGCCAGCATGGTATTCAGCATTCTTTGTGATCTTATCAAATGCCACTGCTTCACATTTTGTACCAGTAACAAGTTAAAGAATTAGTAGCACTTTTGAAGATATTCCCAGTTGTTTCCATGCAGATTCAGATCATGGCACACTACATATCATTAGGGAATATAAAATAGTTGTTGTGTTTGTCTACTGAGATACTGTACTGTCAGTAATGAAGTCATTGCTTTTTTAAGAGCTTTGGGATATATGCTGAGCAAAAGAAGTTGCTAAATCACTAGAACTTTATAGTTCCAGCAGTTTTGCCTATCATCTTCCCCATGATTAGATGATTAGCTGTACTGCACAGGTAACTGGGAAAGTCATGGTGTTGACCCCACAGGAACTCACCTTGCTTTTGAATTCTTGACAATGTGAAAGATTTCCATTTGCCATCATTATGATTTTGGTTGCTGACAACAGAAGCTGTACCTGAACCCAGATCATAGCTGACTTTTATATGCCCACCGCTGAGTTCCACACTCATGAAATCCTTCTGTTAATGAAAAGGATAGATACACAAATTATGATTTTTGTTCACTTTGGCAAGAGGCATATGACATTAAATAAACCCTTTCTTTTCCTGGATGACAACAGACAACTTTTTTCAAGCTTTTTAAAAAAATCTACTTAGGCATTTACTGCCCAGGACTGTAATGTATGAAAGTCTGCTGCCAACAAGTATTTTTTCCCACTTTTCTTCTCTGGATTGCTAACTTAGTTGGAGTTTTGCTAACAACTTAGCTGGAGTTTCAATGGCTTGTCTGTACTTTTAGTTTCTTAAAGACAGAAATACACATTATAATTACCTGAAACTAATGCTCAGTTTTAAGTGTATGTCTGTAGCTACAGTTAGTGCATTTACTACATACCTCAGCCAGATTTAAACTTGCAAAGTAGAAAACAAGAGTAGTAAAGATGGTAAAATGGGCTTGTTTTACCAGGGTTTCCAGAGAATAATCTGTACTGATGGAGCAACAGAGAGCTATGAACTGTTATACTCAACAACCACCGGCACCAATATCTAAGCAGTAACTGAGGATGGCTGACTGGAGCAATGGTGTATGCTGCACTATCTACAGAAAAAGAGCTGGCAGGATACAAAGAGCAAAACAAATATCCAGGTAACTGGACAGCATGAATGGCATTAAGTAAGTAATGGTGGAACTATGACCCAGAACATGAATGTACCAGAGAAATTTGAAGTTTAATTATCATTTTGCTCATGGCCAGTTCCACCTGTGCTCAGACCTAGGGAGAATGAACATACTTTACCATGTGCTCAATACTTATGCAAAACTGTGATAATAATGTTATGTATATGAACATAAATTATGTTAAGAAGAAAAAACTAAAATTTAACAAACTCGGTATTCTAGATGCTTATGCATATCTATCCATGCATCACTAGAAAAAGCATCCTCAAAGTTTTTATACATAAGTTCAAGTTAATATATTTTTTCTAGAAAATTACATAAATGAATAATTATACAAAATTACCTAAAATAATTACATACATTATGCTTTTAATATTCAATTATAAAAATTAATTAGAAAACTATTTCATTATCATAATAAAATGTTATATTTTACTATAATCAGTCAGAAGAAGCACCCTCCTCCTTGATAATTTCAGCAATTCTGATAATTTTTCCCAAAATATAGGAATCTGAAATAAGACTGATTTACACAAACACAGTTTTTATAAAATAGTGAGTGCTCGGTAATTATTCAAGACATCAGTGAGAACTGCTGTACGTAATTTATGGCCCGTATGAAAAGGCTAAGGAAAGGACTGTTCCCAGTCAGGTGTGCAAATCAATCTGGATCAGAGATGCTGAATCTGAGTTAGTCCTGATGGATGTGAGGATCTGGCCAGATGTCTTTATAAATAACTTCTCCCTGTTATCCACACACATTTAATAGTGTGTGTGAATAAAAACCCTGAACAGCTTTATAAGTAATGTTTCTATTCTCTGTTTTATCTGTAAAAGGCACTATTTGTAGACCCTGTAAAAACATTATCACCACCACATCCTGTTTGTTTCACCATTCAGTTCCCCTTTAATGCCGCTCACATTAAACACAAACTTTCTTTGTAACAGTAGGACTTCTAATACTTGTCTCTTCCCATATTCTCTCTGCCCTCACACTACAGTATTTTAAACTATGAATGTACAACCGCAACTGACAATATTTGCACAGGTAAACATTTGGGATAAATGAAAATTAATCAATAATTTCGGAAAAGCTGGAGTTCCCCTTAGTCTAACATAATCACTCCCAGTCAGTCAACACTAGGCACCCAACTTCCACACTATAAGATTGTCTTCACCTGGCCAGCAGTGAACCAGGGAATAAATGTCATACCAGGACAGTGCTATATCAAACTACTATTTGTTTTCACAGTATGATTAATTCAGCCACTGCAAAGATGGCATGAAATCTGTAAGGAGCATGGAGGTTAGCTGGTTGTTCTTACCAAGTCATCAGTAGCAAGATACATCAGCAGGGCGTTTGATGCAAAGGTCCTGAATTTGAACATGACTGTGGAAATATTGGGGTTCCAGCGGATCGGGCGGCTCACCATGGCGTAGCTGTCACCATCAAACTGGACCGTCCCTTCACTCTCTGCCACCTGTGGGCTGAAAAAGGGCAATGTCAACCATTTCCCTTGCCATGTGAGTTTAAAAGAAAAAGAAGTGAAGGGCTAGGGGAGTGAGGGGACACTTCTTGGCAGTATTCCTGAACTTGGTTTGATTCCATATCAAATCTCCATTCTGACAAGTGAAAAAAAGTTTGAAAACTTGCCTACTCTTAACTTCCCGAAGTGGGTCTACAATTATTTTACCTAATGCAGCATGAGCGCTATACCATATCCTGATACAGCCAAATTTACTAAAGAATAGGAGCATCTAAGACAGCAGTGCTGCTTTCATGCAGTGGGTCACTGTGAAAGCCATAAACAATGATGTGAGAGACCCAGAGTCTGTCTTCTTTACATGAAAATTGCCAAGACTGTGCTGTAGTATCAGGTGGTGCCTCTGTATAAGAGCCCTCAGCTTTTGAGGCTGAGACATGGCACAGGAAAATGTTTAAGATTAGTTTGGTGGGAAAGAGGAATGAAGATCACAGCTCTCGAAGGACAAGGACACATCTGGAAAGGAAATAACTTGTTTTAAAATTCCCGAAGACAGTTCTGAGCCTACATATGTGAATCCTGGTCCTGCCTGGATGGCCATTTACCCTACCTGGAACCATGGGTCACTGACAGGGACAGGATTTCCCATTCTCTTTAAAGAATGGAAACACCTTTCTCTTGTGGGGGTCTCTGCTCACTACACTGGTGGCTGTGAAAGCCACCTTGAAGGACCTCACTCTGCCCCATGGTGTGTAAGAGGTGCAGGCACCCACACCACAGCTGTCCATGAGCCAGACATGGTTCCACTGTGGATCTCACCCTCTCTCATGTTTTGACTAATCCTGGTTGCTGGTTAGCAGGAGTCTTTCCATTCACAGCACTGTTACATGGACCACATTTATGACCCACATTGGGTGCTTCCCCTCTTGGTGTAAAATTGCAACCTAACTTCATATTTCCTACAACTCTCAGCGCTGTATATAGACCACAGCTGTCTACTGGAACTTGATGGCTGCTGTGTCAATTCCTGCTGCTTACCACAGAACGCAGTGTCAGGTTCCCGAAGGAGCATGAGAAACACTTAGTGCTTTACCTACCTGACGGCACACCCTTTGCAGTCACCTTCGATATCCCTGAAATTCCACAGTCCTATGGGCTTGCTGTCTAGAAAGGTTTCACCCATGCAGCCAGTGAAGGTGGTGACTCTTACAGCATCTGACTTCTGCAACAGAAAACACAAACCTCATTAGAATTCAATTTGATCTATGGTGTCTGAAAGCATAACTGAAAATCACAAATACCAGGAGATGCTTATTATTTTAAATATCAAGAGTAATATTTAATCTAAGAAAGCCCTCCTACAGAACAACTGAAGTGCAAAAATGTGAGCTAAACTTTGTAACAGTCAGAATGGAAAAGAACATTTATATTTGGGACTCTGGGGAAGGCCTAGGCAGAATGATTCCTGGAGAATAAGAAGCTGCCCTGGCTTCCACATCACCATCAGCTTTCCTGGCTATTCAGAGAGCTGCCTGCTCCCACTTGTTCAGGGTCTATCTGGGTTTTTGTTTAAGACTTCACAGAAAGGACTATGAGGAATCACCTACAATACAATATGCAAAGTGTTTCTACTGTACTTAATGCTCAAAAGCCTGGAAACTGAACAGATCGTCCAAGCTAAAAGACCGACTGTGAACTCAACTGGCTACACCTGTAAAGTTCATGCTGAATTTTGGATGCAGAAAAAAAGTACAGATGGCAAAGCAATTAAAACTCATATCCTATCAAAACTTATTAAGGTAGGGTCACGCACATGGGGTAATGCTCATTAGATCATAAATGGTAACATGATCAAGGTGGTAATACTTCACAGTACACAGAGTACTCAGCTCAAAATTATCCTTCTAAAAATGCCTAGTTTCATTTAAATTTCACTTCATCAGTATGAGCTGATTGAAAATCTATATACTTAGCTATTTGAGACAGACAAGCACCTGCTGTTTTCCATACAGCAATTACAAATATTAAGATCTTGCAAGAGAATATGGAGAAGTGCAACTTGAAAATATTCAGGAAAAGTATGACTCAAAAGACTTAATGTGCTAGTGATGTTTCCCAGAGTAATTGGGAAGGTTTTAATTAGCAACAAGTATGAACTTAATGTCACTGGAGAAATTCATGACATCTAAGTATCACAATCTTCTACTCAAGTCAGATGAAAGATGTTTTTAAGAACTGAATCTGAGCCTTCTTTTTGAATAGACTGTAAAGATGCATGCAAAAAGGGATGTGGACAAAATCCCAGGACAAATCTAAAGCACTCCAAAACCCAATAATATGAGAAAGCAGATTTCTGAGACAAAGATTTTAAAAATATCAGTGACCTTGATAAGTGCCCAAAGAGCTTCATGGCTTTAGAAGAGTCTCAGTTAAAGTCTTAATTTTGTGAGCCTGACAGCTGTACCACATGATGACAAAAATTCACCAAAAAGCAAAGTTATTATTCATCTTTTAATTTTATAGACTGTGTCTGAACGGAGCAAATCTGATAGTGTTTAAAACCCTGAATTGCATGTATACCAGTCATACCAAATTTACAATGCGCTGCCTTCCTACCTCTGCCCTTGCCTTTCTTTACCTGGAGAAAAAAAATAATTCAGGAAGGTTTTCCTGACTAAGAAGAAAAAATGAAGAAGTGTCCAGAAAATATCTGGAGAAGTCTTACTGAGGTTGAAAATGGCTGTTCTGGCATCAGACTTTTGCAGCATCCACAATTCCTGTTCTGGTTCAGCATTGCACCTCATACTTGACCCTACAACTGTCTTATGTGCTGAATTGTGTTCACTACCCACCTCTGCCTCACTGTATCTAACTGATGGAAAAAAGAAAAAACATTCAGGAAAGGATTTAAACATTACTGTGTTCCAGGTCCTTTTGTTTAACTTGAAATATCAAGAGCCCTTGAACCCTCTTCCCTCTAGAGATTCTGCTAAATAGCAAACTTTTTTTGTAAATACATACTTCATGAAGCTTCATTGTTAAGTAATTCTTCTTGACTAAATATTATTCAAATACCCTTAGTGTTTAAATAATAAATAAATACCCCAAATAAATACTATTACTACTAAAGACAAAGTAAAAGCAGTAGATATAATATTAATTATTTTAAAATTCAAACTGATTTTTCCTCTGACAGTACTACCTAAGTGAGATGACCTTTGTTAGGATTGGTGACATCTTTTATTGGCACAGTAGGTACCAGCTTTGGGGGCCTGGTTACTCAAATAGTACATATGTTCTCTCCTTACACCTTTGCCTCACTTTTTCTACCATCAAACTATAATATAGAGAGCTCTTTATTTAACAGTAAAATATTTATAACACTTAAACCTAGAGGTGACATCAAGGTAAACATACATTTTTATTAGTCTAACGTGACAGCTTTGCTGCGCAAATTATGACTAGGTACAAGACTACTTTATGCTGTGGCACAGAACAGCTGTTGCTAAATTTCTCTGTCATCTTTGATTCTCTGGATTCTTAATGTAAACACAATAGTTTGTTTTGAAGTAGAATTCAGGTGAAAGCTCTGGTCTGGGAAGTTTGATGCTCTAGAGCTGTACAAATATAAATAGTATTACTGTGTTTCAGTACTTGCCCACTTGTCTTCTGGTAAGTCAAAAGTGAAATCTAAAATAAAATTAAAATAAGGTTTGGGTTTAGGCTGGCATTTGAGGTTGAAGTTTCATCACCCCTTTGGGGGATCACTCAAAGGCAACAAGCGAAAAACCACCTGGCCACACCTTTTCTAGGGTCTCAACTGAGTCAACAAAATTTAAATGTTGTATAAAACAGACTCTTGACTGCTCTAAATGCAGAGCAATGAAATTATTCATTTAATCATAGTTCTGGCACTTATGATTGTTACCTGAGCCAGACTGTCTTCCCAAGCCTGCAGTCAGACTCTGACAGTTAATAATTTTAGTGAGGCGGGCAGACACATAGATGCCCTGCAGCCTCTATGGACTCGTGTGTTATGGCCTTTGGTCATTGTAGCTACGCAGCACTGCAGGCACTGAATTCAGCCGAGTGGAGTGCCTATTTCACTGCGTTATTACGGCAAGTAAAAACCAGGACATAATGCCAATGCAATTAATATTTGTTACTGGTGTAAACAACAGTAGAAATTAAAATTTATCTGACATAGCAAAAACCCAAGAATGAAAGAAACTAAGAAGTAAGTTAGGTGTGGGAAATAAAGCACCTCTCCCCAGTTTAATTCCATTCCCTTTGAAGAAGCAGATCAAAGGGACAGAATACAGAAAGCCAGTGAGGCCATTCTGGTTTTGTAAGGGTCACTAATCTGCAGCACAGAGCCACTTTCAGCAACTGATGATTTATTAATTTTAGAATTATGTTTTGAAGGTTCTTGTGTAGGGCTAACAGGAAGAAAGCAAACACCTTTAGTTGCCTCCACCTTAGAAAGCTGGAAGGTAGAGAGCAAACCAGAACCTCTGTTTAAGGCTGTAAGGAGAACATAGAAAAAGGTGACAGAAAGTCTGTTTTTTCTAACATGTAATTCTCCAAGAAATTCTTCAATTGACTTCCTTGCCTATTTCCCATATGAAGTTAAATTACATAAAAGAAAATGCATGGCAGTTATTTACACTCTTGAAGTTCAACAAGATTCATTGCATCTGCATATTTAGAACTTGAAAATGTTCATGATTTTTTGTGGATCCATTTCAGATAGAAAGAATAGATCTGAGCTCTACTAATATGGACTGACTTGCAATTTCCTAGCCGAAAATCTTAGGAAATTTTTTCCTGTTCCTGTGAATGCTTGTCAAAGTCGGATTATCTCAGTTAAGTTAGCTGGCAATTGTGCAAGTCTACTCAGAATTGCTTTTTTTGTGTGTGCAGAAACCACGATCAAGTTCTAAAATGAAGTTACCTGACTGTGCTCCAAAACACATGGATATCTTCAAAGCTAAAGCTGGACTTTAAGACACTGATTTCAAGCAAGTGGAATCTACATTCTCTATTCCTCTTGCATCCTCTGATTTTGTCTTTGTCTCTCTAGAAATATGCACACACACTATTCTCCATAAGAAAGGAATATGTTTATCCACATATTCCCAAACCAGAGCCATCTAGAAAGTTGAACTTTCTAAAAAGTAGAAAGCTGGACCATAAAATATTGTGCTATTTCAAGGCTTGAGGATGTATACAAGCTATAGTGTAAAAAAAAAAAAAAAGTAAGTTCTTTTGAGTTCACTGTTTGGGAAAGTCTAAATGTTAGGGGTTTTTTAATGCTACATGAGGATTTTTTTGTAATGTTAATATTAAAAATCAAAATATTGATCAGGAACAAAATAGTTCATTTAAATTGTTTTGTAATGAATGCCACTGGAAAATATATGCTAATTAGTACTTAGTGGAGAACATTTTTTGCTGAAAGATTTCCATCTGTTCTATTTGGCATAAATCTTCTATTCATTCCCATTAAGTTAAGCAGTGTAGAAGCAGACACCAGAAAAACGAACACGCAAAAAGAAGAGAAAATAGATCAGGGATCTCATGCAGGTAGCAGTTAAAAAGAAGGGTAGTACAGGGGTGAAAACAGGAACAAAAGTGAAGAAAATAAAGCAGAAACACCAAAAGTAGACTGCAAAGGAGGAAGTGATACTGCAGATACATGACAAAGAAAAAAACCCCTGAATGCAAGGGAATATATATTGTTATATACGTTGTTAAGAGACCAGGAATGTATGGAACAGCAATGAGCTCCCGTCACTATGATACTGAAAGCCTGTTGGGGCAGCAGTATGTCCAAAGTAAAGCACCCAGCTATCCAGCCGGAATTAGTTGTTTGGGCTAAATGCTGCATCAATATAGCCATCTACCAGGCTTCTGATTAGAAGCTAACAGCATGGGCAGAGAAACTTCAGGTCTATGCACCTACATGTCTAGGCAAATCCCAATAATTTTCCAAGAGTGCAGGTGTACTATTTGCTACTAAGCACCTACTACAATGATGCCAGCATATTAAAGCTTACTATTTCTACTGTAAGCAATAATGAAAATTTTTCATGTAAACAGCCAGTTAATACACTAGCACCGGACAAGACATTACCTTTATTTTTTCGGTTAAACCACCAACAAACAGCATGGCATTAGCATCTACATCCAGAATGGTATATCCAGGTGGAGAGACAGCAGTGAATGTGGCTGGCACAATGCTGGCTTTAGGACCATCCAGAGCTCGCACTGATATTGTGCCATTTTTCCCAGTCCTGGAGATTTTAACAAAATAATTTAAGTATACAGAGTCAGTAGTTAAACCAAACATAGGAAAAGTCTATTTTACATGGCATCTTTTAATAGAGGCATGTATTACTGATTTGCTTATGTTCCATTTTGATATAAATGAATACTTTTATGCCTGCTTAAGTTAAAGAGATGATCACAGAACCAGTGTTTTTTCTCACCTCAATGTTCTTTTTGAACAAAATTCACCCTACAGATGAAGTGAAACTTTCATTGACTAAACCAAAGAAGTTGCATTTTTTAAACTATTGGGATGAAATTAATGTTAAATAATTGTTTCTTGGCATAACAAATTATGCAGGCAAGGTTACAAATTAAATTTCTGAATTTCATAAGGTTTATTAGATTGTATTTGAACTGAAATGAATGATCATGTGATAAAGTACTGCAATTTCCCTTGCTGTGATACACAGAGTTTGAGTTTTCTGCAGTGGAACTCTCTGGTTGCTTATCAAACACACATAAATTCCATTATGTTTATGGATGTTACCTCATTGTCCTCTATGACTCATATCAAATACTGATGGTAACAACCACAAAAAAATTTGCCATTTGTTAATTGTTTCTGCAGCAGTTCGTTTTCTACTCCTTAGGTTATATTAATGTAGTAACTGGCATGCAAAGAGTTTGCTGACATATTTTTACAATAGAAGGAACAGAATGTGGAGAGAGATGATTCCTCCTAGTCTTTGAGGTATATAGAAAGCTATTTCAAAGGAAATTTGAATCATTTTGAATCCTTTGCAACAATTTGCTTAGTATTACCTTAGCTTACAGCAGTATGGATAGTAGCTTTCCATAGAAAGCTTACTACTTACCTAATAGAAGTAAACTATGAGGCATTTATAGTCACATCATAAATTAGTGTTTCATCCCAGACAGATGGACCATGATCGACACACATAATTTCTTTTGGGGCCGTAATATGATTGTAGAAATAAGCATGGAGTGTGACTCAAACTGTCATGTGCAGATGAAGTACCTAGTATGTTCAGTAATGGGATTGAGGAGTGACTGGCAGATGAGGTACGCAGAAGATCACATACTGTGGATTTATGGATAACTTTGCAAATTGCTGCTTTACCTAATTTTTAATAGAATGCTGGATTTCCCATAACCACTGTCATGTTAATTTGGAAATTCCTAACATGGATGCTTGATCTTGCAACCCTATCTAGCACTGAAACACTCAGCATGGACACCAATATTACATGGAACTTTTCTAAATTATATGTTTGCTACTTAATGCAGAAATATACCATTTTAAATAAAACTTACTTTCTTTTTACATAACAGTTTAAAAAGAATGTATACCTATCAAGAGTGACTACCCATTTTTCAGATTTTATGTGGTAGTTTGCTGGCTACCTGCTTAGACTCTAAAAATTACTCAGTACCTGTTCTCAACCTAGACAAAATGGAGTTTTTTCTCAGAAAATTGAATTTAGATCTATATTTGTGAAAAAGGTTTCTAGGGAAAGGAAGAAAACTGATTAAATAGGAGCAATAAAATTGACCAAAAGTTTACACATGTCGCTTTTCTGGATGAAAACTTACATATTCATTTTGTCAAGATACTGTCAAGTCACAGCCAGAAAATGAAAAAAAACCCCAAACCCCAAGCCTCCTTTGATTTTCTAAAATCCTGAACTTTGCTGCATGCAGAGATGCAAAATTCCTTTTTGTCTAATTATAAAAAAAAAGATTGGCTTGGAATATTGAAATAACAAGCAAACTAAAAGTTAAATCTTAAATGACAGTTCTTCCTGAAAGGTATGTTAAATAAAGTTTTACTTGTAGAATTTACATTTAGAGCACAGCAAGGCAGATTGCGTAAGTTTGGCTAATGAAGCTAAATTGGTTAATGAAGCTAAATGAAGACATTGTTATCCTGTATTTACAGAATTCCTGGATTTAGAAAGTTTACTGGACCAGGGCTCTAAAGGGTGGAAAAATCCTATAAGACTATGCATTTTATGTCTAAAAAAATATTTTTTATTCTTTGGCTTAGAGCCTATTACCCAAAAAACAGAATTAGATGAGAGTTTTCTTATGAAATAACATAGAACTGGAAAAAAGCCACTTAAATTAAAAAAAAAAAATTAGTTGAGACATTTCAGTTTTGATAAATTTCTCCTGAACTATGAAGCTGAGTTACAAAGTAATTTTGAGGGTTTCCAATCAATGGGGAATACCTTTGTAGATGCTACCTTGTCTCTTTTGTAGTCAGGGATCAAGGCTTTAAAGGCTTTAAATGTGAAAAAAAACATTTGCAAAAGAACACTGGAGCTCTTCAATGACCCACCTGTACCTTGATTTGGCAGCTAAGAAAACAGATGGATGGGATTAAGTTTCCTAGGGAATCTCCTAAGTGACATCTGGGGTATATGAACATGATGTCCAAATAATTTTAAAGAAGTGGGCTAAAGCCATCCACATTATTCTAAAGTTTTTTTTAAATTTCCTATTAATGACAATATTTTACCTTTTATTGCATAATCAACCGAATGATAAGTAGATAGCTTTCTGTGCAGCAGGAATTCCAAGTTTTCACTTTTTTTTTTTCCAAGTTTATTGATGTGAAGCTCTTTAAAGGATAAAAGTTCTCAATGTAGTAATTGTTGAAACACTATCAGTTACTAAAGGCTTTCTTTTAAACTGCTTAAGTTTGATGCTCTCTGAAAGAAAGTCATTGGCACTTTCAATATATATTGTGCTGGAATCAAGATTGCAGTTTAAAAATGTCCAAGTGCAATAATGCAGAAGTCACTGAGCAGACTGACAGTTTTTAGGGTGTCTAATATGTCACAAATAGCACGGATGTCTTTCATCTTCAAACAGACTGAAATGCTAACAATGGAGCCTCTTCCATAAATAATTCTCTCTTATTTAGGGAGGACAATTGAGCTTGAAGAAAGAACTTGGCTAACTTGACAGCAAAAAGACATTGCTATCCTGTGCATGACAAGTCATCAGGTTAGAAGATATTGTTCTAGTGATAGTCAGTTCTGCAGAACTGGAGGATTACACAAGATGTACCAGCACTGTCTGGCTGATCATCTGAAAAATTCACATAATGCCATGCCTACAGGGTTTGCTCTTTAGGAGATGCATTACGTAAATGAGATTACTTTTGCAAGTCATCAACATTAGATTACAAAATATCATTTTGAAACCTCTGCTCCTTGACTCCTTGGGAGCACAGAAAATCTTCATTGGAAAGTATGGCTTAGATTTGCCATGGTAGTTTAAGACTGAATTCTTGCTGGGCTGGGCTGGATGTGTCTAAAGTGAACTTGTGATTCAAGCATTCCTTGCCCTCAAAGAAGGATGCTGCTTAAACTCTGTCGTTAACAATTAAAACAATAGTAATACTTAAATCACACTTTATAAAAATCACAATGAATCAGCTCCTGATGCTAACTGAGGCCCGCTGAAATCAAGTGACATTGTTTCACTGATCTAGGGAGTCTCAAAAATATTCTGTCATCCATTTGGCTGTTTCACAAAATTGACATTGTTTGCATGTTGCAAACCTGCTTTAAATCATTTTGTCACATACTGCTATGCCAGATTTTCCTTTGTTAATTGATTGCAGTTCCTGATGCCAGTCAGATTTGCCTCTGTAAGCCGGTAAGTAACTCTGTAAGTGACATTTGTTAAATTCCTGTACCATCAGAGTATAGGGAATTCCTTTAGGAATTCCTACAGGAATAAACAAATTTTACTTCAATTCCATTAAAAAAAATTAAAATATTTCCAGTATAACCTCCACACATACAATAAAATGCAAAGTATTAGCATGCTTTAAATAAAAAAGTGAAAATTAAAAGTGTCCCTGGAAAACAGATGCAGTAATTATCAATTTAGTCTTAACAAACTGGAAATTTTGGTGCAGACATTAACTGAATTGAACATCTCTGATCATTATTCAACAGTCAGTTTTTTCATATTCAATCAGTAGATGCTGAGTGACCTTGAGAATTTCACAACCCACAACCTCTGTGCCACCACATCTCTTCTTTTTTAAGACCATTTGGGATCCTTGATCAAGAACTGCTATCAACCTTTAAACCTATCACATCATTATTATTGTGTATCAATGCTTCTCACCACTGAAATAAATGGCAAAATTATGCAAGGCCAGAATTTCATCTTACATCCCTATTCTAAGTGGATGCCCTGTTCCAGCTGTTCAGGCGGCTCTAGCTCTGTAAGTTTGCTGAAAAAAATATCTATGGCTGGAACTGAGGAGAAGTTTGGAGAAAAAAGGTGAGGGAATGAAATGAGTAAAATTCTGCAACAGCTTATGAAGGGAGTCAGAGGGGAGTTATCAAATGGGCTAAAATGTTCAAAGTTGAAGAATCTTCAGTAGGGTACATGATTTATGAAGTCTGCATTAAAAATGCAAAATCAGTCATGAGCTCTTCATCTTAATCCCACAAATCCAACTAGTGTCTCTGCAATGTAATTCTCCCAAACACTGCTCTGTACTTCAGTTTTGTGCAGCTGTAATTGTTCTAAATTGCTGATCCAGCAGTTTGTTCAAAACTAATGGCATGCACACCCTATATATCCAGAACAACCAGCTTAATAGGCAATGTGCTTTTGTTGGATGTGTGAATTTTTATACCATGTCCTGGCTCCATATTCTGCTGAAGCAGCTTTCTTGTAAATGAAAGTCTGGCATTACTGTGTCATGAAGCTGTTTTAGTATGCATAATATGAACTGGTGAAGATTTCAACAATTTGTATCGTACCCAGTTTGTTTTTTTGCAGCAATAAGGTTTCATTGAGCCATCTTCTGAAGATGGTGCCATAATTTTATTTAATTCTCTGCTCTGAATGGCTGATTTCTGATTTCACTAAATTATTTAAACTGGATGCCATTTCCTCCTCTGAGAGCTATGGATGTAACCAGAATTAGAGTCCTTTTTTTCTTTCTCCTTCTTTCTCTCATTTTCTGACCATGTTATCAGTTCTATGTTTAATATTATGTGAAATTAACTGTAATGATGCAGGTGGAATTACTTAGCTTCATATCAAATTGCAATATAGATGATATTATCTAAATTACTAAGATCTGTTCAGAAGTAGAAGATAAAGGATATAAAGTTATGTAATCCTTATGTTGTAATTACTGTGTTGTGTTTGCTATTTGAATAGAAAATATAAGCTTAAACTAACAAATGTGAAATTTGAATATTAAGGTATCTATATTTTTAAAGTTTCAAAGCATTCAACAGCTGATCTCAAATTACAAAGTATAGTTTAACGTTCTAGAATATTTCATCCCTGAGGTTTCATAAACTGTATTTCCAGTTTGAAGAGACATTCTGCCTATGGTAATGATGTTTTCAGTAAGAATCAAGATACTGTTGTTATGACAGACCATTCATTTACAGTACTGTAGCATGACCAGAAATTCAGAAAAACTGCTCCTCTTTGAAATTCAAGGAGAAAAGAATAGTAGTTATCTGTTTGAGTGCCAAAACCTGTAACTGATTTTAAAAGGAAGCTAGCTGAAGAAGAGAATCAATAAAGTGATAGGTAAACAGGAGGGAATATAAGCAGTTATAGATTGTTGATGCTAGAGGGGAAATATGTGATGAAAATAAATTCGTGATACAGAACAATTCACATTTCAATAGTAATTGTAGCATATACACTTTTGGTACTATTGGACATAGGTTCAAAAGCTTTCATTAAACCAGGCTAGAATTTCTCATATTCATGACATTATCTTTTTTCAAAATGTTCATGTTTCAAACATAGCAAACCACATAAACCTGAGGTATGCCAACTTGAGGACAGTGGATTAGAAGCAGAACTTGTTAAATTTAGCCATTTTTTCTTTAAGAACCAAACCTTGAAAGTAAAATATATACTTGCCTAGAGGCTTCAATCCGGTACCAAAACCCATCGTCAATGGTCAGATCTGTATACTCTACCCGTCCAACACCAGACCCCACATCCCACAGGAAGCTCACCTTGCCTTTGCGCATCTCTATGGCCAAGAAGTCAGTCTACATGTAAAATATGAAAATAGAAGCAGTCTCATACTTTAATTAAAAGAAGTTTTCCAGAACTCTTCACATTTCAGAAGGTCTGATGAGGCATCAGAAAACCATATATAGACAGTAAAGTATGAGTATCATTTTTCACAGTGATCTAAAATAAGATGCTGTTTGTCCTGCTTTTGTTGGTTCAAACAAGGAATCTTAAGCCAAAGATGGCAAATGACTTCTGTCAGTGATATGCAGTAAATGGCTGCTAGACTGACAGAAATGTTAATATTATAGCCATCAAGAGAAAGATTTAACTCAGAGTAACATTGTTTGTAAAAGATCCAATGGATGGCAGAAAGATATCAGGATTCTAGACTAATACATGATGCAATCTAGCCTCTTACTTTTGTATTAGGTAAATAAAATATATAGTTCAAAATGTTAGAAATAGAATACTTTTCCCATTTACTACATTATTATTGATTATTCTAGAAGTCTGTCTGCCATAGGGCTCATGCAAAATGGAATCATTCATCATTATTATGCTTGAAATTGTAGTCTTGACTTAAAATTACAATAATTAAGAGCTTTGACAGATGCCAAGATAATTAGCTATTTCATTCCCAAGGGAAAACCCACAACCAACCCAAAAATTACCCTGGTTGCACTGTGCATTTTAAAGCTCTTATGTAGTCCATGTACAAGTCTTCCATTTCATATCTAGTTAAAATAAAAAAATATATAAAATATTTGCTGGTCATATTTTAGAAGTCCCTATATTAATACCAAAGACAGTAGATGTCTAGATTATTTTAGGCCCTCTACTACTGCTTTGAAGCCTCTAGGAGGAAAAAAAAAACTTTTTCATTTTCTGTATTTGTCAGTAGTCTTATTTGCTCGAGTAACCCTGACATGAAAAGGAGGAGACAGACTTACAAACTTGGCACTTCCAAGGTAAAAAAGCAGATTGTCAGCAACTACAGTCTTCACATTGACAATGACGGTGTTGTATGTTCCTTTCTTTATTTCTGGTCTGTATGTGCGAATACAATTGCCTCCAGAGGACACCGACACTTTGATCTTCAAAAAAAGAAAAAAAGCATAGCAGAAAGAATTAATTAATTAATTCATTAATGCTTATTATTCCAGAAATAACTTTAGATGCTTCCAAATAATTATATTATACATTTCTTTTTCTTCCTTCCCATTTCTGTGTTATGTGTACCAGCGAGTTGCTTGGATAGGCACAGGAGGTAGAAATGGAATTTTCTTTCTGGATTGTTTATTGAAGGGAAATAAAAGCTCTTTCTGGCATTCACATTTGAAAGGATGAACTATATAGATTAAAAATAGCTAGAAGATATACTGGTCTAATGCAAGCACCAGTGGAATTCTAGCAGTAGAATGTGCAGCCAGGAAAATAAGCAGCACTCCTGAAGGGATCACAGCACCTTGCTATCGGGTAGACAGGACGATCTGTTTTCCCTTGTAATATCTTTGATTATGGCAATTTAAGACACCTTTTAACAATTATTTTTAAACAAACAGTTGTTTCTATCACTGCTTTTACATAGCCCCTAATGGACTTGGTATTCCTAAGTTTCATTTTCACAGCCAAGTGACGTGCATTTGGATATGTGTGCTAGTTTCTTCAGGCTCTGAGCACAGATAAAAACAGTATACAGTTTGCTTTCATGGTGTCAGCATAGACATAATGACAGTACAATGGTATTTCAATTCCAGCTAGAGATGTTTATGTATTAGAGGCAAACCTTGTCAAAAGGAGATCCATTATATGACCAAACTCACAATCTCCCTACCTCAGAAATGCTGAACAGTTAAGTACTTCAAAACCTTCAGACAGAAGATGAATGTAACAAAACTGTATCATCACTGTAGCCTGTCTTTCTAATCATGTGCAAATTTCATCGATTATACGGAATACACTCCTTTCCCAGGATCCTATTATTCTGTATTCTTGGTTGGTTTTGTTTTTCAACCATTTTCCAGGAAGTTTTCTTAAGTACAATCTTCAAAAGGTTTTTTTTTTCCTTTGCTACATTAGGTCACAAGCTGTATAACCTTACTATTAAGCAGCTGATCTTTGAGTTAAGAGTATTACTCAGTCAGGGGAATGGACTCCAAACTCTTTAAATGGACTAGAAATATATTCTTAACTCAATTTTGAGTCTTCAGAACTGCTACTGGACAAAGAAAGTTGGGAATATTGGAAAAGTAAATACACTCAGCAATTTCAGTGAGTTCAAGATGGTGTCGTTCCCAGGTAATATAAATTCTATGAAATGAAATCAGGGGCTTGGTATCAGTGCTGAGGCAAAAAAACACACTTTCATTTTCACAAAAAAATCCATGAACTTGGACTCTTCTGCTGTATTATCATCCACAATACTTATTAAATAATAACCTTTCCAGATACATTCCTACAGGTGTTATCCATTTAACAAGGGCATGTTTTAAATGAAGAAACAAGACACATGGTGAAAATCATCAGAATATTTTCTTTTTATCTCAGAAATTATACTCCATTATTTGCTCTCTTTACATGTGTTTAGAATCAGAAAGGATTCACCCTGTGGAAAAGAGATAGAAAAGTAGAACATAAAATCCCATCAATACTCAAAAGGTCATTTTACCAAGAAAGAGGGCTTACCGAATTGGCTTGCTTCCGAGCTTGGTTTATCAGCTCTTTTATCTGAGAAATGTTTTTCCCTAAGTTATCCTGAAGTTCTTTGATTGGCTTGATTTTATCTAGCAGGCGATCTGCTTCCTTTTCTAGGGTTTTAATACTGGAATCTGCATCAGCAACTTCATAAGAAAGAACAAGGCAGAGTTTTAGAGAATAGTGTCAGAGAGTAATTGTACATTGCAATAATAAAATCCAAGAAAATTCTGCATACACAATACTCAGGTGATTGCATATGCTACTAAGAGGTACACACATACCAGAAAGCTACCTGAACAGAAATAAGATAATTTAAGAATATTTAAAATCAAGTAAAAGTAGCAATAGTAGCAAACACAGATGTTAAAGCAGGATTTTGAAGCAGTAACTATGATTCAGGTCAGGATAATACTTACTAATGGAAAACATTTCCTGTAGCAAAATACACTTATGAATGAAATATTTACTTTCTTTTTTTTTTTAAACTCCAATTTTGAAGAAAACTTCTAGATTAATGAAAACGTGTTAGTTTCCATTAGTAATTTCTGAAACGAGGTTATAATTAACTTGACGTTAATTCTTGAATTAACTATAATAGCCACAACTAGAAAAAAGCTTTACTCTGGTCACAGGTTTAAAATTCTGGATGTGTACTGAAAACAGATTAAAAAGCAGCGGCACTAAACTGCAAATATTTTCTTTTTTTCAGGTGAATTTAATAATTTCACAAGGACATTTTTTCTTTCTTTTTATTTAAGTTTCAAATTACTTTGTTGCCTCTTAGCATACAATCAGTAAACAATGCCCTATGACAGTTCATCAGCAGATCTAAGGATTGCTACACTTGGCTAGCATGAGGGTATGGGTTTGTGTGGATGACACTGAAACGGACAAACCTGCATTTGCCAGAAGATTTTATTATTATTATCATCATCATCATTAATAATTTTAATTTTATTAATTATTATTATTATTAATAATACCTAGAAAGCATGAAAGTCTGCATATCTAGTTTTTTAATAATCACCCAGACACTGATACCAAACCTTCAGTATGCTTCTTAAGGTTTCATGTAAGTGAAACTAGTTACCAATTCACTTTATCTCAGAGCCTTCAAAAAGTAACTATTTAACTATTTCAATGAATGTGAAATGTAGAGCACCATGCAGAAGCTTTGGTGGGAAGCAGTGAATCATCATTTACTGGAAAAGGCACAATAAAAGCAGCAAGAAAGAAAACATACGTACTGATTTCTGTAGGCAAGATATGGAGACAAAAGAGAAAAAACAGAAGATAATGTAAGAAAATGTTTTGAAGATCTAAACAGAAATGTAAAGTAAATTAAGGGACAGGATTAGTCTAGAAAAAGCTTATGACTTTTTATATATTGCTCATCCACATAATGAGAATTCAGGCCCTAAATTTTGACATACAAGGGAAGCTATGTCTACTTTAGCCTATAGTCATGAGTGCCAACATCCTCACTATATACATTTGGAGTGGTTTACTCTGCATTTGCTTTAATCTCATCCTGTAACCTAAATATCCTTTAGCAGTTGGAGATCACTAAAAGTGTACTTCTGGAGAACATCTTCCAGTACATTTTATGTGACATGAAAGAGTTTGCAGATGTTAAGACCACTCCTCGATGTGAACAAAATAATAGTGACTGGGGACAATTAAGAGAAACACTTCTAAATTATCACTTCTAAACTCAGCTAAAATGCTAAGGTAGTCTTAGAATACTTGGGCTGGGACAGATGGCCTAGTCTAGATCCAGCAGTGCCAAGAAATTACTGGGTTTAGGCCACTTCTCATTTGTTTATTGCTGCTCTGCCAGAGGTCATTACCTCATAGATCTGCTTGTTCCATAAACTGCTTTAATCTAACCACACTATTTCAATCAATAACTACTTTTCATATTGTCTAAACTACTATGGATCAGTCTGCTTGATGGGGATTATACCTGGGGCTCACACATGTATCTCAGTTGACAAGGGATCAGGAACTTGCAATAGGCAGGCAGTGACAAACAGCCATTGGGATTAACCCCTTTCACTGGTACAGCTACAATTTGAAGATGATATTTGTCCATAGAATGAGAATGACAGCCTTCTAAACTGGATGTTTTCAGGTGCCAAGCTTCATCAAGCTGACACAATCTGGGGAGCCCAGGCTAGCTGAGAAATTAATCCTTCAGTAATTTTATAAAGACTCTCTGGTTTTGTGGTCAGCCCTGGATGTATTCTGTAATATGATATGTTCTAGTAATCTCCCATAAAATGTGTTGCAATTCAGAATTCAATTTTATCCATCATAACCAAAGTGAAAATGCTAAAGCAATTGTCACATTTGATAACAGAATTCACTTTAAAAAAAAACCAACAACCCAAAACATACATAAAGCATTCCCAGAATCTCCATTTTCTCTTTCTTCTTAAAGTGTCTTCAGCATTCTACCAAAAATAGTAATGTATATGAAGTAAGTATGCATTTCTCCCCGAGCTGATTATCTGACTGACTGAAGCCAGCATTAGTGTGTGGAATTTTGCTTGAATCAAGGGGTGAATTGCTAGTCAGAATCTTTGATTATTCACCTCCTAAATAGTTTAAAAAGCAGTCTGTGGTACAAATCTATCCACTACATGTTCATCCTGCCACTAGCTTTTTTTCCAACTACAAGCAGCAGTCCTTAGGATTTAATATTCTTTTTATATATAGTGTTCAGAAAATAGAAGTGATAGAGGTTCCTTTTATACTAATGTGCTGTAGTAATGCTATGTGAGTGAAATTCTGGAGTGTCTCTGTTTCAGTTTGAGATGTGAAATGAAAGCAACAAACCGAAAAAAACCACCACCAAACAACCCAAAAAGATCTTACTGTTCTTGATAGGATCCTTCACAACAGCATTTGTTTTCACCACATCGTCTGCAAGTTTGCTGTAGTTGTTTCTCAAGCCCAGGAGATTCTGGTTGAGGTCTTTAATCTGGGCCAGAACATTATTTGCAGTATCGTTGGCTTGTCTTGCTTTGTCTTTGGCTGCATGTACCTTTACAGCTGTATCTGTAGGTAGAAAAGGATAATGAAACGATTGCCTAGAGTACAGAAGTTTCCTTCATGCATCTTAAGAATAAATTTGGGTCAAAATTCTACCATCATAAATTGTGTTGTGTAGTTCTTTGGGGAGCTCCTACTTCACATGTAGTAAGACATTAATAATTTTAAGTGTGGATTGCAGAATATGGCCCTTTATGTCTTTTTTGAGACATCAAGTGCACCTGAGGAAGAGCAAATGCTCTAGCCCTGTTTGTAGGTAGAGGAAAAATCATATTTATTAGGTAAACTTTTGTTCAATTTTGTTGTTGCTATTGACTCACTGGTTAACCTCAGATCAAGCATCAGATATAATATTTGATACAATAGAAATAGGACTTTCAGTGTTCTGATGTATGTAGTACAGAAACATAACTCAATGTATTTCAGCTGAAATTGTGACAAATAATCTTGTGAATCAGGAGACCAAGGGTCCATTGACTGAGTTAATCACATACATTCATAGACATCCTTGGTGACCTTGAACAAAACAATTAGCCTAATGCTGCCCCACCTCTCCACCTGCAAAATGGAAATGAATGTTTTATCTTTGGGGTGAAAACATTCAAGGCTGGAATGTTTTTGATTCTGCTATTGCTAAATGATAAAACAGGCAGCTAGGTATTCTAGTAGGCATTTATTCAAATCCTGTGTTAGCAAATCTTTAAAATTTATCACACAGCTCAGGTGTTGTCACTCTGGGATTATAACACATGATGAGCCATTAGCACAGGCTGTGCTGGGCTAGGGAGCTGCCAAATTTTCTGAATTCTCACAGGTGGGAGGAAGTGAGCAAGCAGAAAATGTCATGGTGGAGACTCCAGCTTGCACTAGAACCCATGTGAACTCCCCCTCTACCACCACACCACAGTGGAGTCATAGAACCTGCAGGAACCTGTTTTGCCATCTGCCTCCTGTGAAATTGTTCTTGGAGTTGCTTTCCCTTTGTGTTCTCCAAGGTATCCTCATGTCCCTCAGTCATATGAGAATTTTGGAGTGCAGCTCAGAAGTTTGGACATCTCTGAAACAACCATGTAGATAGTGCCACTTGTCATACTGACTGGGGCTTCCTGTGGTAGGTAATCCATGAAGTTAACAGACTGCATTGCAGTAATGGGGAAGGCACAGGAGGTTGTGTTTTCTTTCAGTTTCTGACTAAGAGACAGTTGGTATGAGTTAGTTTACACCAACATCTGCTTGAAGCAGACTGTACATTCCTGATTCTATGACTGTATGACGACATGGGGAACATGGATATTTTCTCCATTTCAAGGGATCAACAGCACAGTTTTCCAAATAATCTTCTAGGCAGGTCCTTCTCCTTCTGTGGAACATCTGATGTGATCAAGCCTGTGGCCTGGGGAGCACATGATGCTTCCTATAGCCATAGAGAATTGAGGGGTTTGTCCTGCACACGGGAGAGTTACATGACCCTTTTTACTTTCTTGAGTAAAGATGTATTATACCTGTGCTCCAAACAACTCTACCCTTACTTCTGAAGTTTTGGCTCTGAAAAGGCCCCAAAATACAACTGAACCTTTAATAAACCATCATCATCAGTACTGACAAGTGAAAGAATAGAAATTCTGATTGCCTTTTTTCACTTTTCTTTTTCATCATATCTAAGCATCTCTTTTGAGGCCATTATTAGAGGTCATGTAACTTTCTGGCAGAGTGAAAGTTGGACTTAATGTGTTACTTTCCTCTATTGGTCATACAAATTATATTTATTTTTAGCTACACTTTAAATTATGCCATCCCTGCATATGGAGGTTCTTGTCCTAAGGTCGTCTACCTGTCTATCCCATTTTGAATCTTTCTGCTTTTATTTGGCTATTAGCATAGCATGGACACAAGAATTATTAGTTTAGGCCATTCTCCGCTTTCTCAAATCCTTGAAGAACAAGATATATGACCGGGTCATTTCCTTCCCCATCCTCACTTTTTATTTCCCTGTTGGACAACTAATTTACTGCATTTTCTTAGCCATGCCATTTATTTGCTCTGAATTTCATTCTTAATAGACATCCGCTTGTTTTTATGAGTGTCCTTGTCCGAAGAGCAAACACCCTGTAACTCTAATCTGACAAGAGTTTATTACATTGCTAATGGTTGCATATTTCATATTTCTTTCACTTGTTTCATATTTAGTATTCTGTGGCCTTAGAGTTCCATTTTGTTTGACTGAGATATCCATTTGTGCACAAGAAGAGAAGCAGTCATGTCAATACCTGTGGCCAAGATCCAGGAAGTGGCATAAGGTGAGCATGATATATTAAAACAAATTTAGTGAATGACTGATTTCAAGGATCACTAAATCTACAACAAAATTTTTGGGTTATCTGGAGTCTTAAAGCAACAAAAATGTGCAAGATAAATAGTAAATTGTTTTTCATACCAAGTTTTTACATGCAGTCTGAACCCTCCAAACTATCAAAAATCAGACAGAATATGGGTTTTCTTTAGAGACTTTTCTTAAGGCATATCTTCAGTTTATAAAGTGCTTCTTGGAGACAAAAGTCATAGCAGATTACATTGATAAAAAACTTCTTATTTTCTAAACCAAACATTCAGTTTATCACTGTCCATTATAATGAAACTGTGTTGTAGCTCCCTGTCTCTTGCTATCACAACATGAAGTAGCTAGCATCCTAGGACTTCACGATTTTAATGAGTATTACAGAATTATAAATTTTTTTGGCTATATAGAATTCCAAATGTGCATAGCACTTCACAGTTCATTGAGGAAAGCCTGTTCCAGTTCTAAGCAATTTACAGTCTAAAAAGATACACAACACCAAACAGTGACTGGAAATGATACTGCAAAATAAATCAATGAGAATGTGGCAGAAAGGTAAGACAAAACGCAACAAATTTCATCTTGCTTTTTCTGTAAAGTCAGTAAGTCTTTATTTTTTGGGGGTTAAATTATACTGGTTAAAATATAACAGTTCATTAAACAGTTCCTAGAAGGACTTTTCATGCTTAAAGAAAAGACTACTTGTCTCACATTGTATCATAATTCCTGATATCATAGTTCTTCTCTTTCTGACACCTTTTGCAAACTGCAGAGGCATGGTACCTTTTACCCTGCCGAAATCCAAACAGATACCATGTAACTGTTTTCAGTTCAGTTCTCTCTCTGGCATTGCTCATCTTTGTCTTACTACAGCAGCCAATGGTCAAAGTGGACACAGTGTGGACACAGGCAAAGATTAATCAGACAGATGTTAAGTGATGGAAAATGAAACAAAAGAGCAGGGATGAGTCAAGTGTTGCGGCACTTTTCCAGCTTACCATTAGGAATGGCTGATAGCTTTCCTAAGGTTTCATTCAAAGCTCTCAGGAGAATGGAATTCTTCTCATCAGCATCTTTCAACCTGTTCTGCATGTTGTCCAGATTATCCCCCTTTTCTATAAAAGAAGCACATAGTACAGAAGCTTTAACTCTTTGTTTCCACTGTCTTTTCTTTGAACATAATTTAAAATGCATAATAACAAAAAAGCCATTTATCATTAAGATGATATACTGTGTAAATAAGGAAGTCCAGTAAAACTGGTTGTAGGGTTCACTGATAATCTTCTGGGTTTTTAAATTCCCTATTTCCATGGTATCTAACTGCTTGGGTTCCTTGTACTGTTGTATATTTATCAAGGGTTTTCCTAAGGTGTACAGAAGAAAGAAAAAAAGACCATCACAGATGGTATGATTTATGCAAATTCACACAATGACCCACTGATAGTTTCAACAACTGTGATTAGTCATAGCTTTGATTCCTAGATCAAGCTACTACTGAAATTTTCCTCTTAAGGTGGTTGTCTGTGTTGAATGAGTTGAACATAGCGTGAAAGAGGCAAGATTGATCAGGTCAGCTTACTGTTGCAATTAGACTGGCCAGAGCCCAGTTCTCTTAGATTTTCTTAAAGATAACTGATGTTGACATAACATCTGAGAAAAAACACATGACATCACCCTAGCGCTGATCATCAACATAAGGAGAACACACTAACAACAGGTTATTATGAAATAAGCATACTAATTTTTTGGGGGGAAAGCCCATTTAGTAAATAAAACTAAAAGCTAGGGATTTGTTCAAATTAAAGAACTAGTACAAATCAAAGGCACAGGTGTGTCATATTTGGTACATTACAGATGAAACCAATGTTGTCCTTTACAGGTAAGTTCCTGTTCTTCAGCAGTTGCTTTGTATAAAAATTATGGATTTTTTTTGAACAGTATCCAGCATAGCAATAATTTTTCAAGCTCTCAAAAGTGAGATTCCAACTAAGCTTTATGGCTATTTAAATGGACATTATTTCAGAATTTGGAAGTAAAGTTTAGCACAGGAAATGGTAGTTAATGCTTAAACTACTTCCTTAGGGGGCTTTTTTCATAATTTCTTTGCATCAATATGGAACTCTTTGGAACAGACAGCTGGTAATTTCTTATCTTACAGGCATGCCCTACTGGGAAACTAATTCAACATCGCTGTGATTCATAGCAGGAAGAGGAGAATAATTTGTAGAAAAGAAGTTCAGGACACAACATATGACTGTGCCCTTCAGAAATGTGACAGGTTATTGAAAATAAACGCCTAGTTTTTGGATACATATCCAAGTAGATCCTGAGATAGTAAACTGTAATGGAGATGGGGTTTCTCAGTGAATTACAGTCACATGCTTGTCAAAACCAAAAAGCATCTCTTTTTTTACTAGGGGACAGTAATTAGATATGTCATTGGTACTCCAGCATCTCCAACAGCATCAGGGCTGTAAACCCTTTGTGAGAGAATAAACAGAGTAATAGATTAAAATGAGGAATTGTGGTTCAAGTTCCACAAATCCTAAAAAAGTAAGGTTTTTTAAAACTAGATGTACAAGAAGCAATTTGTAAAGAGAAAAATCCAACAAAATATATACTACATACAAGAAATCATTAATTTTTCCAAGACTATAGCAAGGCTGAAATAGTGATGGAATTTAAATGAGAATCATACTTTTGTTGTTAGACCCTTTGAAATGTCATTCAGGAAGAAATCTGTTTGCTTTATTTAAATTAGAGCAACACACAGAACTGCAGGAGTGCCTAGAGGTAAGCCTTCATTCTTGCAAAATGTCCTGCAGAGGAACAGGACATTTGTTTGAACTGTAATAGGCGTAGTTAACACTAGAATAAAATCAGAAAAATTGTATATTTTATAAGATCACTCTTCTCAAAAACACCTTTATTTTTAAATGAGAGGGTTTGTCTCCACTGCCAAATGAAGCTACTAGTAACATGATGTTGTTAAACCACAATGAACTCAAGATTCTGTTCTTAAATGCTCTGAGACTTTATCTGAGTTCATTTCTTGTTAAGTAATAATACTGACAAAACTGGTTTAACTTCCTCCATTTAATTCTGAAATTATGGTCTGCCTGATATTTCCTTGGTGTCTCTGGTGCCTTTTGGGATGTTAGTGTTTATAAAATGTGTTAATATTTCTGAGATATTTGATTCATTACTGGTGGTGGTACACTAACTTTGTTGCATACTCTTAAATTGTCTCTTTTCCTCCTCTTTACTCTGCCAGATCCAACATTCTGCTACTTATCCCCCAGTTATATTTCTGGAGAATCATGTTTCCAGACTTCTGTTTTCAGCTTTGTAACCATAGCAGCAAATTAATTTTTATGGATTTTAATAAGGGAAGTTTCCCTACAACTCCTGAAATTGAATACTGAGACTCTACCTGTTTAATATTTTTTCTTTTAATTCCTCAAATACATTTAACCTGTATTTTTTAAAAAAAATTACAATATTAAAAGCATAAATAAGTGCCCTGAGGGAGGCTCTTACACAAAGAGATGTGAGGAGATACTAAGGCCTGTGTCAGCTTTTCAAGCAAATTCTTCATTTTGCACAGTGATATTAAGTTATATTTTGAAGTAACTTCCCATACTGTAATCCAGATGGCCTCTTCACTAAACAGTGAGCTAATCTTGTGTATGAATCACAAAATAAACTGACTTCATGTTGGCTTTTCCCCATTCTTTAATTATTAGCATTTATGAAAAATGCTGGAGCTATGATTTGAAGGCCTGAGATCCTCCAGTTAATCATAGAGGTTAGGCAAAATACAAGCAGCTACAATCTAGTTTTTCCAAACTACATAGTTTATCTGACTTGGAAGGGGTTAGTGGGTCTGCACTGAAAGATGCCAGGCACTGTCAATTCACATGAAAGTGTAGGTTGAGGAGTATCCTGAGAAATCTATGTCAAACCTGTTTCCACTTGATTAGCTCTGCATGGAGATGGCACAGGATGCCAATCAATGCACTGTTTATTGTTCAAATCAACACTGCATTGTTCACGCATCACTGAAACTAAACCCTAAAGAGGAAGCAGGATCCTGAAGGCCTTTGCAGGTATGGGCCTTTAGGTTTTCTGGCTTGGTTAACACAAACAATTTATATTTATACTTCCATAGTTAAACACAGCATTACAGAATAAAACATCATCCCTTTTCCTCCAAGTGAATAAATTGAAGTGAGTCAAATGGAAAAAAAAAAATCCCTGCACTCAAATATTTCTTCTTAAGATGAACTTAAGAACTTAGTTACTTACCATTTATAAGCAGTGATCTATTTTTACAGGAGACAAATTTTTACAAGTCTCTGCAGATCACATACAGAGGTGGCCCTGGTTAATTACTGATGATGTGCCACTATTGCAATGCTAGGAATCTGGAAACAGATGTATTGTAATAGTATGACCAAAAGCAGTTTTCCATGTAAATCTGTCCAAGAAAATATCATAAGGTCACACTACCCAATCCATGTACCCCAAAATCAGAATAAAAGTGGAAGTCTGTCAAGGAGCAACACATGAAGCTGTTTTTAGGGACTGGATACTGCACGAATGAACAGGCAGTTATGCACATCCCTTTCTATTATCTTTGTTTTGCTTCTTCCAAATAGCATTCTTGCTCCCCACAGTCTCATCCTATAAAGAGGAAGATGGGTCACATGCTAAATTTTTTTTCCCCTAAAACAAGCAAAACTTAGAAATTCGTGTTAGGAACCAACAGGGGAAAGAGATGTAACTAGAAAAATGCAGCTAATGATAGTTAACTTTTTAAAAAGACTACTTTCAGCACTGACTGCAGTTTTTGTATGAATATTATGTGAGTCATCAAACTAATGCAATAATTTGGTGAGTGCAATATGCCAGGTCAGCAAAAAAACAAAGCAGAGGAGAATACACAAAGGATTTATCTGTGCCTATGAGCTGGAAAATATTTTAGCTAAAAATATTCACATGTTTCAGACAAGACAAGTTCCCCTCAAGTTGTCAATTCTTAAGCAAAAGAAATGATGAGCAGAATTTCAGTAGCCACCTGATAGCAGTCTCCAGCTGAAGAGGAGTTTATACATCTTTTTTCACTTTTCATTGATCAGTTTTGATGAAGTCTGTATATAGTCTCAAATCTGCACTGGGGAAAGTATATTTTTAAAATAGTAAATTCAAAATTATAGGGAAGAAAAATTGCTTCTGGCGAACTGAAAATCCCTCAAGGCACAGAGAAAATGAAGCTGGCAGGCAGCAGCATTCACTCATATATAGCCAAAATTTCAAAACTCCTTCTTAGCCAGAGCACTACATACAGATTTTGCTTTTCCCACGAGGGTTATTCCTTCTAACTCCTAGCCCCACAGAGAGACAAATTACTAAATCTCCATTTTAATAGCTTCTGTCAGAAGCTTTGCTTTGTAAGGGCTGTTTCAGCAGTTTTTGGTGGTAGTATAAAACATTTCCATGATTAACAGCCATTTTATAACTTGGGTAATTGGCCACAAATCAGGGGAATGTCATAATGTAGCAAGAAAACACTCCCACCTCCATCACAGCCCTGCCTGGATTTTTGGAGCATATATTAGTTGAGTGGCTTATGGATCTTCATTACTTTGACTAATGTACTGCCTATAGTGCAGACAGAGAAATTTTAAACTAATTATTACTGTCTACCAGCTCTTTATAGAGTGCCTATCATCGATCGTGCACTTCCAGTTGAGACTTTGAACTGGGTGGCTTTATAAGAATCATAAGAAAGTATCTTTCTGTTAGTTTGACACTCTCACTTTCTGTCATGGAAACATCAAGACATCCATAAGGGATTGAGTTCATAATACTAACAACATCACCACTTCGGAGCAAAAGTGTCATGGGGAAAAGAAGAAACCTAAGAAATCTGTCACTGCATTTTTTTCTTATACATCTGCATTCTGGGCATAAAGTTCTCTGTGGGTCAAGCTGTGGTGCATAGAATGGTTTGGGTTGGAAGAGACCTTAAAGACCACCTAGTTCCAACCCCCCTGCCATAGGCAGGGACACCTTCCACTAGACCAGGTTGCTCAAAGTCCCATCCAACCTGGCCTTGAACACTGCCAGGGATGGGGCATCCACAGCCTCTCTGGGCAATTTGTGCCAGTGTCTCACCACCCTCACAGTGAAGAACTTCTTCCTTCCATCTAATCTAAATCCACTCTCTTTCAGTTTAAAACCATTACCCCTTGTCCTATCACTACATACCCCTGTAAAAAGTCCCTCTCCAGCTTTCTTGTAGGCCCCCTTAAGGTACTGGAAGGCTGCTATAAGGTCTTCCCTGAGCCTTCCCTACTCCAGGCTGAACAACCCCAACTCTCTCAGCCTGTCTTCATAGGAGAGATGCTTCAGTCCTCCGACCATCTTTGTGGCCCTCCTCTGGACTTGCTCCAACAGGTTCCTGTCCTTCTTATGTTGGGGGCCCCAGAGCTGAATACAGGACTCCAGGTGGGGGTCTTATAAGAGCAGAGGGGGAGAATCACCTCCCCTGACCTGCTAGCCATACTTCTCTTGATGCAGCCCAACTTATGGTTGGCTTTCTGGACTGCAAATGCACATTGCCGGCTCATGTTGAGCTTCTCATTGACCAACACCCCCAAGTCCTCCTCCACAGGGCTGCTCTCAATTGACTCATCACCCAGCCTGTATTTGTGATTGGGATTGTCCTGACCATTGTGCAGGACCTTGCCCTTGGCCTTGTTGAACTTCATGAGGTTCTCATAGGCCCACCTCTCAAGCCTGTCAAGGTCCCTCTGGATGGCATCCCTTCCCTCCAGCATGGCAACCGCAACACACAGCTTGGTGCTGTCGGCAAGCTTGCTGAGGGTGCACTCAATCCGACTGTCCATATTGCCGACAAAGATGTTAAACAGTGCTGATCCCAATACTGACCCCTGAGGAACACCACTCATCACTGGTCTCCACTCGGACATTGAGCCATTGACCGCAACTCTTTGAGTGCAATCATCTAGCCAAATCTTTATCCACCAAGTGGTCCACCCATCAAATCCATGTCTCTCCAATTTAGAGACAAGGATGTTGTGTGGGATAGTGTCAAATGCTTTGGACAAGGCCAGGTAGACTGGCCATGTTTTATTAGATGCAAAAAGGCGTACTGTGAAAAGTTCAGAATGTTTGTCTGTATGAAGCACTTTAAACCTAAGACATACCAGAGAGCATTAAGAAAGCTCCATCTCATAACCCTTCAGTATGAGGCAAGAACATAGACAAAGATCTAACACATGCATTTTAAGCACTGCTCCCTGCTTGCAATAGGATAGCTTTATGAATCTTTAGACTGTTTTAGACCTTCACTTCTGAATTATGAAACTGTTATCAACTTAGATTCTCACTGGTGTAAAATGGGAGAATAACATACTTTTTTCAAAAATCTCTGAAGTAATGTCTTACTGAAGTTGTAATACATATTTGCTCAGGGTTAAATTGGACAGTCTTGTAAGCACATGGAATTCACATATATCCAAGTACAGAAAATATTTTATTTTGTCCTTGAAAACAGGGCACTGTGCTGTGCGACGCACATGATTGCTCCATTTTAACTGCCTGGGGAGAACACAAAGCTATGGACTCCACTCTGTGGCGTCTAGTTTGCTTAGAGGAAGGCTGTGGCAGAGCAGAGGCAGTGCTGCCATTTTAGTGTTTCCTATACACTAGCCATGGCAAACTGCAGCAGTTTGCATTCCAGAAAGGGGCACTAACAGCATTCCTATTTGTTGTACTTCAGCCATACTACTTACATTGCAAAGTGGCTTCCCCTCATAGTTTTGACATTTTCTGTAAATTATTGACTGAAACATGCCCCTCCAGCCCTGAATCTGTACTGAATCTGGCAGTAAAGAGTTGCAATAAAGAACACCCTAAATATTCATCCAGGAGTTACTATCAACTGAAGACAGATTTTTTTTCTCAGAGCTGCTAGAAGAAAATAATAATTTTTTAAACTTTCAAACAGTGTATGCCCGTGAAATGTAATTATGACTTTATGAAACATTATGCTTTATGACCTCATTAAACATTATGTTTACTTGTTAACTAGTTCTGTGGCTGGAAATCCTAGAGCTGCCAAAACTAAATGAAAGTGTAGTAATATCCAAAAGATGACTCTAAGTTTTATGGATCTCATTCTTCATGCTCTGTGCTTTTCGCAATGCATCTCCCAGGAGACCAATGAGAATTTTGTATGTTAAAACCTGAAAGACTGGTGTCTATTATAAAAATCTGTCTTTTTTCTAATAAAAATTATTTTAACTGCTCTAGCATGACAGGGAAGCTTCAGGCATCACCTCTGTGACAAGCAGTTTAAATCCCAACCTCAAGTATTTACTGTGTGATTTTTCTAGTTCTGATGAACGAAACAAACAAACAAAAACCCAGCGTGATTTTCAGATCCTATGATGAGCAAAACATATCATATCATAGCTGTTTTCCTTTCCTTGTCTTTATTTCTTCCAAGTCCTAAATCTGTTTTCTCACATAGGTTTTCAAGTATTATGCTTTTCCCAGCTGTGTGGTTAATTGCAGGTTAACCCTATTATAGCTTCAGTCAATTGAATCAGATTAAACTGTAATGTATCTAGTATGAAAGAATTTTTCAGAAACTAGAGTGACTGGACACAAGCTTCTCAAAATATACACACCAAAATTTCAAATTACAAAAGAGAGGGGATTACAGTGCACTAATTTGAAATAAACACGAAGTTATCAACTTGAACTTATTCTGTCTAGACTAATCAAAATATTACTCAGTATTCAGTTAAAAGACTTTCAAAATAATTGTATGGAGGACTCAGTTAATTGATCCTCCTCTCAGACTTTACTATACTAGGGGCACACACACTGTATGCTCCTAAGTTGCTTGCTTTGTTATATGTAAAACCAAAGCAATTAAATCAGTACGTTTAACATCTTTCACAAAGGCAGATGTGTGAAACTCAGTGCTGGCCTACTTGGAAGTGGATAATTGTAACATGCTTATTTCCTCTCAGGTTTAGTCTAAATGAATTATTTTTTCAATTCCTTTCTAAGACTGCTGTGGAGAAAGAAGTGTTGAGTACTGTTAAACAGATGCTTCATTAGTGCTGCAATAAGAATTTTCTTAGAGGACCTATAAAACAATCTGCCTGGGTAAAGACACAAGAAATAAACTGCTTTTGCTTGCAATGATCAGAAGATCATTGAATCATAGACTCGGAACAGATGTTTGTCCAAAGATCATTTTTCTCCTTCTGACCAACAATCATTCCTCACTAATGTTTGTCTAAAGTGTTTTCAAAGATTTTCAAAGGTCACATCTCCCTAATCTCCTCAGCAATCAGTTCCAGTACTTCTGTATTTTAATTACAAGGAAGATTTTCCTAATATGTGATCTGTATCAGTGTATTTTAGATATTTAGTCCCATTGTCTTTGGAGAAACCTTGACATAACTGAAGAATATTTTTCTTGTATTTAATGGGCCTGAATGCCATATACTGCACATACCTTTAACATAATTTTCTAACATCTTGGCTTCATTAAGGACCCTGAAGCTTTTCTGAAGAGAGCTCTTGGCGCCATCCTTCAATGATCCTTGAGGACCAGATGTCTGTAGACAAACAAGCAGTGTCATACATACAAGAAAGTCTGAAGTCATAAAAGGTATATGAAGATGATCTAAGTGAACAGTCACCTAAATTTTAAATGAATGTTAGTGTACTCTGAATTATATCCCATTGCTGTTACATTGGTCTACAAGAGGCCAAAAAAAAATCTCTAATTAATTTCCTTTTGTTTTTATAGGAAGCCAGATCTCCTTCGGAATACCAGTGATGACTTTAATAAAAAGACAAAACGTTTGTAGTGTTAAAGAAACAGGTTTGACTTTAGGAGCAAAACTTTGTCCAAAACAAACAAACATAAAGATATTTCAAATCAAACATGGATTTCTCCCTCCAGCTGTGGACACGATACCATGCAATACAGTATTTCTCCCCAACAGCTGCTACAGTACCTTTAGAAGCCAGAATGTATCTGATGATCCAAATTCTAATGCCAACAACAGAGATTCCTTTGTGATTGAATTGAAGAATTGTAATTGCTAGGTCCGTAAAGAAAATACGATATAAAAGAAATAGAGTTTAAAAAGAAGGGCAAACTGCAGTTAATCTGAAAGAGTTTTATTACTAAATAACCGTGCTTCACTGTATCATGCTACTTTCTTTGGAAAAACATCCATCTCTATCTTCAGTGCAGAGGTTGATCAATAGATAGAATGATTTTCTAAATTAGATTAGTATTTTCTGTTGGTAGGAAATGCTCTATGTTCTGAAACACTTAATGTTCAGTTTGTAAGACTGAACTCAGGTCACACATTATACTTCTTTGAGAATACTCTTGACAGCCAGATAACATTCTATATTAGTCATGGGTCATAGCCTTGTAACTAGTATGTAATTAAGAAGCAGCCACTTTTCATTTTCCAGGGCAGATACATATACAGAAATTAACTGTGTGTCAATTAAATGACACAGTTATTATTGCTATTCATTATTTATATAATAAGCAAGCCCAGAGGTGATATTTCACATACTACTGAATATTTGTTGGGTTTCGGTGATGCTGTAAAAACCATATATTGGACTTGCCTCGTTCTTTTTCTTTTAAAAGCCTTAGGGAATGCTTTGGATACTTTCAAAATTCAGAAACAAATTTTTTGTTAGGGGATATCTCATGGTATATGTTCCCATGTCACAGGGATATAGCTATTAAAGATTCTTTGTATTCATACAGGATGTAAATGTATGCTTAACTTTCATCATAGGCTAAGTGATTTTTAAGAAGTAAGGCCCATATGACTGCTGTATTTCCAAGCTCACCTGAAATACTAATATTTGTACACAAATTTCTTTCAACATCAACAGAAACTATACATTTGAAAGATGAACAAAATTAGTTTCTTACAGGTTTTCTTTATCACATAATACAAGTAGCACTGGTAATGGAAAAATACATATAAACCCAGGAGAAAAAAAAAAAAAAGACAACTATCCAATTAAGCAAAAGACAGCTCCTGAAGGAAGAATGTTTGGCCAGATTTTGTGGCAGATGCACCTGTCAAATCAGATAATACTTTTATATTTCTTTTCCCATTAGCAACAGAATGCAGGGTATGATCACTCTGTGACCATTGACTTAAAAAATAAAGATTGTTATTATTATTAAATGAATAGGCATGGTTGACTGGTTGTTAAAGCACTCTATATTCAGTAAACTGAAGTTGGAAGGCCAGATTTACAATGCAAAACCAAGAAGTTCATCAAATCAGGGACAACAATTGGGCATGTGCTGACAATTACTGAGAAAGAGATTTCAGCATAAAGTTAATACTAGAAAAGCCCATTCAGAGACAAATACACTTGTACTGATAAAAAGCTTTATTTTATATTTATTTTAAAATACTTCTGAAAGGGAGGATTAATCAAGACATCTGATATAAAACATACTTCTTTTTGCTAGCTTTTCTTGTGGCTCTTGAGATATTGAGTTATGATGAAGTCAATAATGAAAAAACCAAATGTTCTCTGGCTTCGTGTGACGTGAGTCTGTGTGCTTGTGGCAAGCCTGGGTCATGATGAACCCCATTATCATTTAATATAATTGACAGCCAAGGGTCTTGGATATTATTTTCTGAATTGGGACACCTGCTGTAAAAAAGTAAAAAAAGGTTGTGATTCAAGATAAATTGGAAAAATCACAGTCTCAGGAATCTAATTTGTTCTAATTCTGCCTCTTCCAGACCGTCCATAACATGGGGGTATACCTTCCTCTCCCTATGCCCTCCTTCAAATCCCCTACTCTCACCATGCAAACTCTGTGCTGCTTGACTGCTTGTAGCATCTTGTGGCAGAAGTGGGATTTCATTATGTATCCAAACAATGCAATCTCAATTGTGGTTTAGAGGCATAAGTGCTGTTATATTAATATAATGCAAAATGCTGCCACTGAAACTATACATCATCCTTAATGGTCTGTTTTTTCCCTAGTCATGGGTTAGCAAAAAATTTAAAGAAAAAGTCTATGAATTGATAATTAGCAGACAATTTAGGGTAAGAAGAAAATTTAGGAAGAATATCCCCTCTATCTTCCTTTTTCTGGTATTTCAATGAATCTTGAACTCTGTTTTTGTCAAACAGCCTAGCTTCTGCAAGAGTGGCAGAAAGATTACAGTTCAGCCCATAGCCTGGTGGGTTATGGCACTCTTCTAGGATGGAGGAGATCCCTCCAGATCTCCCAGGGATGATTGTGTGAATCACTGATTTATCACATTAATAGGGAAATGTGATACACGCTGCAAGTTTGAATAAGATCAGTCATAGTCACAGCACTGTGAAGACTCCCCCGACGGTGCATGCTGGGCATGGTCTGAACTCATATCTGACTGAGAATTGCTGTGGACTTTGCTGAAAGGAATTTTTTCTGAGGTTTCTTGAATGGAACCTTGAACCTTCTTCATGAAGTAGGTACCATGTTGCCCAATCTGATGACATGTTGGTGGTTTTGGTCACATGCAGAGGTATAGCTCCAAGCACGGATGTAAATGCACTGCGACAGTTTTGAGGATCACGTACTTGAACTTACACATATACGAGGTATTTTATGGACCTAAGTGCTAATTCACATCAGTTAAAAATAGTTCTGCCTTATTCTTAAATTAAATTATTTTCTTTTCACATACACTTACATACCGTGAAATCTTCACATACGCAAGAGTTAGGGCTACTGTCATTTTTACCAGTCCTGAAGATAGCTGAGCATTCTGAAGCACCAAAATGTTATGAATGATTTGCACCTCAGGTCATCCTCACGAGGAGGATGGCTAGGCAGCTTTATGCCATTGCTACATAAGAAAACCTAGACACCCAACTGTCAGGGTGCCACTACAAAGAAAGTCAAAAGCAAAGAAGGAATTAGGACCCTAAACACCTAACATATCCCCTGTGGTTCCAGTTACTAGCCTATAAGCCCTCTCTAAAAAGCCTAGGAATAATCACACTTTTTCAAGATGTATTGTGAAACTAGGATTCTGATCTGTGAGACACAAGCTGGATCTGTTAACATGACTCCTCTTCAGTCAGTTACTGCCTTGGCTAAGTAATGGGATGTTGGAGCTGCTTGAATGCTATAGAGATTTCTCATCTGTGATAAATTTATTTTGCTTTTAAAGGGGAGAGCAAATCCATCATAGAAAGCTCGGGAGGATTTTTTCTGTCATATTTTTAATATGTTTTTTCCCCAGTCATTTATAAGGCTTCCTGTAATCACAATGGATTTTAAGCATCTTTTCGTTCTTGCTTTTAGCAAGATTACCTTAATTTGAAAACAAAATAATTTTCCATTACAAACCAAAACACAACCCCCCTGAGATATCACTAAAGTTCTTGTAAATTATTCGCTCTGGTGATGTACAGCCTGGAATCTAAAACTCAATCCTGTCCCTCGCATCTATAGTTCATGCACTAGCTTGCTGCTGTTGGGAAACCTTCCTCCCCCTGCCCCAACATTATAACTGGTCAATGGGAAAGGCTAGGCTCAGGGAGGCATGTGAGCTGCCATGCTTTTCTCCATTATCTACTCGCACCTGGAGATCAGAGTCTTTTACAGATGACAGGCACCCACAACTGCTCTCACATAAAAGAGAACATGGCTCCATCTTTCAAAAGAAGGGGAAAGACATGATCTCTGTCTTCTACACAGGGTCCCACTGAGCATCTTCTCAGAAAGGAAAGCTTTCTAGGGGCTTCTCAAATCAAAAAATGCTGCTGTCTAGGCAAGTGCTTGAACCATGGTGCTCCAGACAGCCCCAAGTGAGGGTGCGCTCCCACTCTCATGCTGAAGCTCATCTAAAAGTAAAAGTTCCTTGGGGCCTGCAGAAAGGGGGAGCCTGATTTACCTGGTTAGCAGTTAAGCTCTTAGGACAAGCAAACATTCAACAATCTTTACACAAAAACAAAAAATAGAATAGCAAAATGATTACTGAACTTCACAACTAACATATTTTTTTAAATCTGGGCTGAAATCCTCACATGATCATTTACCAAATAATCATTAAAATCTACCTTGCTCTGCAGCAATTTGATGGTAAACCACTGGTTACCTCTATATCAAGTCAATTACACTTAAAAGGCAGCAGCTCACTCCATTTTCTTCTTTATCAACTAGATCCCTGTTACACATATAGAGCTCATAACAAACCCCAAGCTCCCTCTAATGAATACATGCAACGGAGATGCTTAAAATCTCACCTTAATATCTTATCCTCTTCCCCTGCTATCACTTGCCTCTATTTAAATTATATTGTCCACCTTCAGCTCCATCCCTTTCAAATTATCTATCCATTTTCTCTCCATGGTGTAATCACCCAGTTCACTGTCTGATATATACTCTTTCGTAGCTACACTGTAATTGCTTGCTTTGTTTTTTGACTGCTCTAGGTGTCTTTTTTTCCTATTCAATCCTTGAAACAGCTGCCTGCCTCACTCATTGCAAGTCATCAAAGGAGTAAAAGATAGCTATCTGTATTAAATTCTAATGAGAAGAATTTATTTACTCTTTATTTACTTCTGCAGTGTAATTAGGAGTTCCGGTGAAACAAATAACTATTTACAGAGAACTAGCATACTAATGCATGAGGTGAGATTTTTTCATTAAGAGAGAAATATAGTAATCACTATTATTTGAAATAGAAGTTGACAATGTAAACAGCCCCAAAATATTAGAATTTTTGTGCAGTGGCTAGATCACTTTATCCCTCTCCTAAATACAGACCTTTACAGCATATGATTGCTTCTGCTGTTCTCATAATCCATTTGACTGAAGCAGCTCTCTGCAAGCTACCTTCATTCATGTACAAGTGCTGTAACTACAGGCTGCTTCTGTTCATCTATATGTTTCTGTATCAAATATAGGGCCTGGCAATTTCATATTATACTGTCATTTCCTCGTGTTTCTCCGTGGCTGTGAAGTGCATGTCAGTTGCTCTCTGATCGACTTCAACAAATTAGCCATTAACTCCTTTGATATTTGACATAAAAACCAATTCTGGTTATGCTCAGAACATTTTCTGCTCACAGTATATGCATTAAAGAGCTGAGTTCCTCATTATGACTCAGACTGGAGAGCTGGCTTTACCTTACAATCCTATTTTTAAAAGTTCTCTCCATTTCCTCTGAGAATTGGCATGTAGTACCTCACAGTGAGAATAAGATTTCTCTGTGAAAACCAGCAGAGGTCACAAAAGAAGCTGTATGGTTTCTATGAATAAAATTTTCTGCTCCTCTCCTACAGTTCTCCATTTCTAGAATTCTGCCAGGTGCACGCAGTTCATCCTATGTGCAGAGCAGTGCTTCTGAGCATCTTCACGGAACTAGAGGGTGAAGAGTTAATTAAGGTATGGAGTTCTTAGATGTGTGCAAAACATTTGTTAAATATAAACTAGTTTTACTGAGTATCAAATAACCTACACTGCTGACTCAAAGCTATTGGCTTAAGCCATAGACAGAGGCTGAAAGGCAGAAGACAGAGGGAGAGAGAATAGTAAACAAAAGGGGACAGAAAAATAAGTAACAGGAGTTAGAAACAAATGGGGATGTAGTCTGAAGGTACATGTGGCTCTGACAGGGACATAGCTTTCTGATCTCAACACAAGAAGCTATGGTGGCAGGGGTCTCTAAATAAAGTCATAAGATGGCAAAACACAGATCTGAGAGAAGGTGTAGCACAGTTCCACAGAAAATCTAAGCCTTCTTCCCAATTTACATATTTTTCTTACCGCTTGCATAGCTTCATTTGCAAGAGCCTTGGCTTCCTTGGCAACTTTTTCAGCTTCATCTGTGTAATCCTTGATGTTGGTATAAGCATTGAAAGCAAGTGTGGCATTGAAAGAGAGGTTTTTGGCTTCAGCAAGGATTCTGTTGGGATGAAAAATGTAAATACACCATTAAACCTGCTGTCAGTGCTCAACAGAACATAGTATCCTACTTTTTCAAACCCAACAGCCTGTATTTCTAAGGCTATTTCTAAGGCATTTCTTTAGACAGTAGTGCTATACTTGAGATTTCAGGAGTTCTGGCATCATGTGTTTAATGGAATTCACATATTATCTGTGCAGAAGGACATAAAAAACAATGTTCACTAAAAGAGGAACTTTTGTGACATAAAAATTGATCAGACACTGAGAAAAGATAGTGCAGTGCTTAACATTACAATCCAGATAACATATATTCCTAAAGTGCATTTATAGGTTGAGCTTTGAGCCAGGCAATTCAATGAATTTTGCACTGTATGAACATGGGGGATAAACAGACATGTCTTAAAGTAGACTCTCTGAACAACTAATTTCTTGGTCTGGCTGCCAAACACAGAAATGTCAGGTGTGAAGATCTCACTGTCTAAAACAAATCCTAAATGTTAATATTGCTGACCAAAATGAAAAACATAAGCAATAATGCTTCATATTAAAAGGGATATTCCATTTACATGAAATACTCCTTTCTAATAACTATAACTAGCTTAAAAGGTAATTATAAACAAATAATATTTCCTGGTGCAAGGACTGGAGATCAGCTAACCCCTTCCAGGGGAATTTCTAGCCAGCAGGCTAAAAAAATCACTTTTCTTGCACTCTCTCTGTATGATATATTCAAATATTTTCTACGAAGAAGTACTGCACCTACAGAATTAACTTGAAGATGTCTGTCTCAGTATACATTATACCTGATGCCTATGATGCTTTTCCTGAATAAAGGGTAAATGGACTAAAACACCCGCTTAAACTGGACAAGAATGGATTTGAACTTGGATTTTTGCCTCTCTGGGAAATGCTCTAGCCATCAAAGTATATGGCAATATAAGGGAGGCAGGAATTACTCCTGCTGGACTTGTTCCAGCTTGTATAAAATACTTAGTCATTGACACAGTGTGTGTGTGGAAGAAAGAGAAATTAATTCTCTAACCTAGTAATTAAACTATTCTCTGGGGAACTGGGACAGCTGGGCTCCAGTCCTCGCTTCAATGAGTATTTAATGAATTCTACAAAATGCAACAGGAAGGACAAAGGGGATGGAAGGTATACTCCCTGGACTCCACATGTAGTTAATAGAAAGAGAGAGATTCCCTTTAGGCTACTGCAGAAACAACGTGACTGAGCTGTCTCTTCATCACTCCTGGAAAAGCGTGTCTCCTTCCTCAACTGCAGATAGAGCTCACTAGGCTATAGTAAGTTTTTGTGATGCTCTGTTAGGGAAATGCAGAGCCCAGAATAGCTGTCTAGCTAGTAGCTCAAGTACTGCTTAGAAATATGGTTCAAGTCCCTTCTGGTTAGAAGGGAACTGAACTGTATTTTCCAATCGCCAGTGACGTTTACTCATGAGCAGGTGATTAGCCTTAAGGGAGAAGCCTATACTAATATGTCCTAGTATACAGGAAAAAGAACATTTTTTTCTATGTTAAATTCATGAACTGTTCTATGTTCTAACTCTCAAGAGAACACCCTTACCATCAATCAATATACTATTTAAAACCTTAGGGGGTGATTGGAGAGAAACAGCTCTCCCTCAGTTTCTCCTGTAAGAGGAAATGGTATTTTTCAGCAAACTTAGTATTAACTGACAGACACTCAAGTGCCAGTTGCAAAGATAGATATATTTTTCAGTTCCTAAGACAGAGAGAGACTACATATTCCTGTAAAGTATGACTGTTTAATGTCAGTGCATGAAATAAACAGCTTTATCCTGATGCAGGTTTACATAAAACCTTGGTATTTCTTTGTCCTTTGAAATTATGTATCTATCTGACCACATTAGAAATCTTACTTTTGAACAATTTGCTTTTAGATGTAATTTTTAATATCCTTGATTCTGCTTTTTTTATTGTATACCTTGAGAAACTGAGGTTGATGTCTGGATCAGATAGAAGTATACATAGTACAGTTATACCACAGTGAATGTGACTTTAAACACTACCCTAAGCTCCTTATGGCCAAGCTGTCGATCTGTGTTAAGACAGAAACACATGTGTGCGCCCATAAAAAAAGTCTGTTTAGCATAGTTAAAAACCTCTATCTCAAAACATTTCTCCCAACATTTCATTAAGGAGGGAAAATACTCTTTTCTATCTACATTTTCTCTACTTCTTAGTTCCCCCATGCCAACTTTCCATGTATTTGGATATTTATATCCAAATTCAGTACTGTGGCTGGATATGACACTAGTCACCTAATTTAGGCCTGGAGGTGCACTACAAAATTGACGTATCCTAATCGGACAGTGCACATACCATTTACAAAAGTCACGTTTTTCTAGAAAGACTACCCTTCAAATCCTTCTTACTCAGGAAACCACAGCTATCATTATTTCATGTACTCCTCAAAACATAAGACTGAATACCTAGAGTAGTGTGACTACACTGTACATGAAGCCAGTAATTTTACAAGTATCAGACACTTCATCAGAGATAATACCCTTCCTTTCCCTCAAAATCACAGATGTTGGCAAGAAAAATGTGTTAAGCGTCTGCTCACAAGTCTTTGGGATATTAAAATCTTCAGGTAGATCTAAAACATGTAAGTAGCAAAAAAGGAGCTTAATGTTGATGTTTAAAAAAAAAACAACCAAACCACTTCTTTTATTCATGCAGTGCTTTTGAGAAAAAACTCTGAAGCTATGCTGGGGACATGTCCAAGGGGCAGAATATCCATGATCTATTTCTGAGTATTACTGTTGCAAATTACACTTACTATTTATAGCTTGCTTTCTTAAATGCAAAAAATGCAATAAAACAAAAGACACCCTCCCTCTTCCCCCAGA
>JANZLQ010000086.1:21728160-21756379 GCA_026212715.1 Elanus axillaris | reverse complement strand
CATACTGAACTCAAAACACAGCACTGTACCAGCTACTAGGAAGACAATTAACTCTATCCCAGCTGAAACCAGGGCAGTCTGTAAAGAATACATGTGAGCATAGTTATCCATACAGATGAGTGCGAACACACTGTTTTAAGAATGATTAATTTTTCTTCATTCTTTTTCCTTGCAGAACATATCCTATCCACTATGTTACTACATTATTTAAGCAGTTTTAAGACATTTTTCTTTAAGAGGCAGTACTTTATAAAAGAGTTTTGGAAAACATTATCTAGGGACCTTTCCTCCCTGCCCTGTAGTCCACAGTAACTAATTTTCCTTCTGCTGAGTTCACTGCCAAAGTGTCTTGGATCTCAACAGCTGCCTATAAAAAGGTAATCCTATCCTTAAGATAAATGATATAACTTTTAAATCAGTGAGTATATTCATATATTTCTTAGTATAAAATGTATTCCTTTATCAGGAAACAAAAGTACTCACTTTGCACATTTCAGGAAGAAAGGTAGGAGGGAGAGAAGTTCTTTTCCTCAGAAAAGCCCTACTGCATTTCCTACTCTAGCTATAAGGCTAGAGTAGGAAATGATTTCATGCTAGTCTGACAGTTTCATGTTGGTTGTAGCAGCTGAGGACTAAGAACACCTTGTTTGAAAGGCCTTCCTCCAGTCTGCCCTAAAAATGCAGGCAGCACTTTCAAAGGTTTGGATAAATTTTTTTCATCCCTACTTTTTCCTGGTTTCTTTCTATGTGTGAGTGGAGAAGGGATAGAAGAGGATCAGCAGAATCAGAAGAAAAAGCAATAAAACATTGCTGAAAAATAAGTTTGCAACATATCCTTTTTCAAGAGAACAGAAAGAAGAATCATCAGAATTATGGGAAGAAATACTGTACTGGTAGGATTTTCAGAAGAAGATTTAGTTTATAAAGTGTAAGGCAGGCAGCGCAAATCTGATTCTATACTGCTTGGAATTCTTAGCTAATCAATCCCGTATTCTATTTACATCTCCTTACAGTATGCACGCACTTGACAACTGATGTTTTCAGGCCTGAATACCGCTATCCCTGACAGTGTTCTGAGCCCTAACAACTTTGATGGACCACATATCTGCTCAGCTGGATTACCTGCTAGTTGTTTGCTCTCATGAAGTGCTAAGCAAAGCCTAGCTCTAGAAATATGCCTAGTCTGACTGATACAGAAGTAACAGACTACCGGATTTTACCTTCAAGCCAAATATTTTTCTGGGCCAGGTAAGTTTTCAGCATTTTGCAAAAGGCTTTATTAAGAGCTGCCAATATAATTGTATATACATATACAGCTTTTATTTTTACAGATAACTAAATAACCAAACCCTGGGCTTCTGAACTTTGCCACAGAGTTGGAATATTCTGATATACACCGTTCTATATATGGCAAAATACATCCTTTTGAATGGCTATTCCACTGGAAAAACTTTGCAGACAGATAATATTTTTATTAGACCAATTAGTTTTCCAGAAAAAACCTCAAACTTCTAGACAAGCTTTTTGGTGCAAAAGCCATTCATCAGGTCTGAAGCAGAAGCTAAAAACAAACTGAGAAAAATTGCTTAGAATTTAATTAGAAATCTTGCTGGTACCTGTGGAGCAGAGAAGTAATTTCCTAGGGATTGCTTTCCACATATGTAAGCATTTCCAAAAATGCAAATGCTACATTAACAGATATGAAGTATTAGAATTTGCTTTCCTTCACATTTCTGTAAACACCAGCTTGAAAACTTGGTTGGAAAAGATGACAATCACATTTACAAGAGTCAGATATTATTACTGGGAGGTTGAAGACTGAGGTGTCTCTACTTACTTTAACTCATCTTGAGCTATTCTTTCTTGCATATTCAACTCTCTACTTCTCAACTCTGTAATCATTCTGTCAGCCTCATGCTGCAGTTCTGGAAGACTCTTCTCCAAGGTCTCATCTTGGTTTCTGAGTGTCTTGTTCAGTTTTATAGCATCTTCATTTGCAGCTGCAGGGGTCCAAAAAATATTTATGTGGGGAGTTGGTAAATAAAAACAACAGAGAGGCTTTAAGCACCTGCCCATCATCTCTATCAGCAAGTGGAATGCAACTTGCACTGGTTATTCCTTCTGTGAAATATAAAGGATGGTTAATCCAATGATCAGTAACAAATGAGAAAATGTTAAATGTTTCATCAAACTTTTATTATAGCTCACTTTTAAGCACAATAATTAAAGTGAAGAAGTCTTTATATCCAGTATAGGAAATATATTGCTCCCCTCCTCCTCCCCTTGGAAGAAAGAATTTGCACTGAATCTTTGAAACAGTGGAAGATAATCTGGTAAATTGCTCACAGAATTAAGGAGCAGGCAGTACAGGCAATGAAAATTAGATTTAAATTACTTTTGGAGAACTTCAAAATGTGTCATTTTAGCATTCAGACTTAACTTAGGAAGAGTAAATGATTGGGAAATTTCGGAAGAAGGAGAGAGAAGAGGAGTGAAACACACCCACAAATGTCTAAACCTGCCCATGTGTTTAGTAGCAGATACCCAGAAATGGAAAAGGGTATGAAGGTTTGAATATATGATGGTACACTGTGAATATATTATGCATCTGGAATAGCTGAATTATTGCTATCTGATAAAGCTGTACACATGGTATCATATTCAAGCACTGACTAAAATCTTTCTGCCATAGCACACCACAACATTTAGAGTACACACTTTCAGAAGCAACTAGGTCATTTACGACAATCTGTTCCATCTTCAGTTTTAAAAAGTACAGCTGCCTTTCCATAGGCACAGGGCTCTCAAGTAACCAGTTTCTCCAAAATAGCACAGTTCCTGGTCACATAGGTAGTTCTGAGTATTTTAAATTAAATCTTTAATTGAAGAAATTAAAATCTGTCTTCCAAAATTCAAATAAATCACTATTTAATCTACATATTGTACAGGTTTGAAGCAAATTATGAAGAAAATTCTAATCCAATGATGTCTTTGCTGTGCTGGTAAGAACTGAGATTTGGATCTTTAATCAAGAGTGGTTATGCATGCAGTAGTGAGGACTGGAAAAAGACTACATTTTGCTTAAATGGATCATGAATCACTTCTGTGTGTTATGCATCATTACCAAGTTACCTCAGGCTAGGAATAGGTATATATATTTTTTTTGAAGACTCTGGAATGAATAAATAAATAATAATTTAACCTCCTTGAATATTTACCTTAAAAGAGAAAATGGATATGTTATCTTAGCTTTTATTAGGTTCAGGAAAATGTATACCTAGCTTTATCTTTCTCCTCCACCCTCCTCTTCTCATAACAATCTTTACTTTCTAGTCTTAGTATACTGCAAACTATCAGAGTCGAGTGGTCGTGAAAGATTTGGATGCACCAACATAGACAAACACAAAGAAGTCCAAAGCTGGGGAAATTCCGTAGTTAAGAGGGAAAACTAGTGACAGGTACTCGGAGTTCAGAAGGTCAGCAATCAGTTCAGTAGAAATGGATCAGTGGTCAGAGTATGGTCGTTACAACAAATCACTAAAAACTTTTCACTTGTAATAAGGAGTTTTTACAGTTTGAAGAATTCCTTGATTCCCTGACATTTAGAAAGGTATCAGTCAGATATACATTCACGTACTTCTGAGCACTGCCATTCTCAAGCATTACCTTCAGTCAATGGAAAGAAATAGGTCCTTTCATGGTATTTCATCCTAAAGTTGTTGCCTACTGGCAACAAGTACTAGGGAGCTCAGGGTCACAGATACAGGCCTGCATTCCTAGAGATCCAAACTACTATAACTTTCAGAAATCTATAATCTAGAGATGGGGGACAACTAATGGGCATAAAGAATACCTGCAGACTGGTTGGTCTTCTCAATCAGAACATCATGAGTGGACATACAGTCTTTAAGAAAAAATCTAGTGATGTCTCATAGGTCAAAAGGAGCAGACACAAAGAAGGTATAGGGCCAATATGCAGTCAAAATGCCATCAAATTTTAAAATAATCTAGGAATGGCTCCAACGTAAGCTGAAAGTTTATCCTCAGTTTTTGAAAAATGGTGACCTTGAACAGCAAGACAATGATGGCAATCAGAAGTAAGGGTATAGAAATTATCACAAACAGAGGAAGAACATTTTTAAGAACTCAACCTAGAATGGCCAGAGAACTGCCGTCCTAGAAACTTGAAAGATCTGGTGCATGATGTTGCAAATCCAAGAAGAAGACCGTTTGACTGAGAACAAGCAAGTGTAGTGCCTGTTTTAAAGAAATCGGAATTCCACTACAGCTGGAGAACTTGCTTTGGAAGTAAGTGGAAAACAGTGGAATAAATGAATGTGGTTTTATTTTTTTTTTAAAGGTAGCACATGTCAGACTATATGGTTTAATAGCAAATCCAGTAGAATGTTTTCATTAATTATTCTGCAAAAAAACCAAACCCAAACCAAAAACCCAAAGTCTACTGATAATATATGCTCATGAGGGAAAGTTATAAGACGGTCTTAGTAGAGAAGGATTGGAATGCTACGCAGAAAGAACTGGATGACCTTCAAAACTGAAGTAATCAAACTGGAATGAGATTTCAATAGTAGAAAATATAAGGTTATGAACTAAATAACAACAGACATTTCAGCTGTAAACTATGGCTTTGCCAGTTAGATACAAGGTATGAATGAGAAGAACATAGCTATGTTATGAATCTCCAATGGCACCCAGCTGTGAAAAAAAGGAAATGCTATCCCAGAATGTATTAGGAGAGCAGACATAGGCAGGTTTTACTGCTACTGATGTGCAAGATACTGAAGCAACATCATTTTAATGCTTGTTACCTGTGCTCAGGAAAGACGAGCCTAATTTTGAACAGAGGAAAGGAAATTATATGAAAGTGAGCAGGAGATTTGGGAGACTATGCTTTAAGGTGTTTTAGTCTAGAAAAAAAAGGGGCTGAAAGGGAACACAATTCCTCTCTGTGAACATAGTTGGTGGTGGGGGAAGGAGGAGAAGCACTAGTGAGAGGAGAAAAACCTATTTGAACTGAAGAACAAGGTTGACAAACGAACACGATGATAAACTAAACATGAATATTTTTAGCTAGAAATGAGAAGGTTTGTAGTTATGAAGAGTTCTGAAACTGCCTCCTATTCAGATTGTGTGTATTTGTGGAAACTCCTTTGAAGATGAGGGTTAGAAAGTTTATGATAGCAGGGGAGTGGATGCAGCTACCCAGGAGGTATCTTTCAGTCCTGTGCTACTGTATTTCATCTATTCTTAAAACGTTAACTTGGCCACTAGGCAAACACATTGATTTTAGAGTCTTTGTCAACTACTAAGATACTGCATAAATTTATTTCACCCCCCAATGTCTTCTAACTCTGTACTTCCTATTGCCAAACTTGCTTGAGGAAACTTTTGTTTGGGTTACAAACACTGGGCATAAACTTTGTGGAGAAAAAAATTGGTTTAGCCCTTGTCATCCCAAATTCATCTTGAAATATGAGGAACCTGGTCTTATGCTTAAAGAAATTATTGAAAACTTGCTTTCTTTTTCTTGTTGCTTTTCCCATGTTTATTTCATGTTGAAGTTGCACATCCTAAAGATATCCTAAATTGCTGTTCAGTTCAGCTACAGGGCATGTACAGGGATGTGTTACATGAAAGACAATATAAAATGTATTTTATAGCACTTGGACAAAAGTAGACATTTTCACTTTCAATGAAATGGGCCTTCAGCAGCATAACTACTGAAATCAGTACTATAGTGGGAGTTTTGAGGAAGAAAGAACAGATCACTCTTTTTCATGTAAAAAACCTGCCTGTGATTGCCAATCATTTTTGTATTTTTCAGCCATTATCTCATTTAATGGCTTCATGCAATAAATAGGTCTTGCTTCTCAAAGCCATCTAATGCTTTTGCTCAGAAGTCTTTACTGCATTGTAAGTGCAGTGAATCAGCTGGTGGAAGAGTTGGCTCCATGCCACTACTTAGGCAGGGTTAGGAGTCACTTGCAAATTCCAAGCAGCAGATGTTCACTAACAGCAAGTAGTAATGTATTTTTGAAGTAATTTGGGGGAATTAAGATGAAGTGCTAATGTACCAAGTGCTAAAATTACCTCAAGCTTTTTTACCAATACATGTTTTTAACTGCTTTGAAAATAAACAAAAGCTGTTAGTTACTTCATCATAATAGTTTTTCTTCAAATAACTGCAAAAATCCTGAAGAAACATACTCAATATTCTGCTAGTGTTTGTTCATACGCTGTTTAAATCAACTCTATCTGTAGATTAGAAAAAGTCTGAAGATAGTTAACTGTTGTTTCTTCACTCAATATTTAAAGTACATGACATTTCTCAGTGAATAAACTCTTCTTCATTGTCTCTCAGACCCTCTTCCCCCCATCCTTCAGTTTTCTTGAGAAACAATTGGCATATTTTTCTTTTTCCAATACCTTCAGCAGCTTGGAGAACGCCTTTGACAAACTGTCCAAGAGATTTCGCTCTGTCATTAGTCCTCTCAGCATCCTGCCTGGTTTGCTCACCATCTGCTGTCACCTTGGTAGCCTAGTGATCCAAATTCAGGAAAAGTATAATTAATGAACATGACAAGGCTGTACTATGCGATATTCCTACTGGATGAATCTATGTACAGAACTTTCCCCAGGCAAAAGGCAATCAATGAATTATTGATCAGATGCATGGGAAATGACATGTCTGTTCAAGTACACAATTAAATTTCATTACCTTTTTCTTTAAGTGAAAATTGGAAGGCTTTATTTTAGGTTCTTAGAAACCCTAGTTGTGTGTAACAGTATACAAAGGGGGACAGGATGAAATTATTCACTGAATTTGCTTAAAGAAACGTTGTTTGGAACCTTTTAATAGATTCTCCAGGGAATACTTTCCATAGTTTCACAATTGTGCACTTTTCGATTGACAAAGTGCAGCAGATATCATGAACTCTTTGCTTCCTCCCCAGAGGTGTTCTCAAAGAGACAGTTCATGCCAACAAGCAAGAAGAATTTTAAATCAATACATTAATTAAACCAAGGAGACAAAAAAAAATCGGGTTTTTTCAGCTCTAATGCTTTAAGTTGTTTATAACATATTGGGGTGCTCAGTAAAATTTTAGCTTTGTGTAACTAAATGCTTTATAAATTTATTGAATCACAGCACCAACAGCAGGATGAACACAGATGTCTGCTGCAGACCTGAAAAATATGCTGAGGAAAGGAATCATCTTAAGACATTCTACTTAGCTCTTGATGTCCCTATTTACAAAATGGACCCATTTTTATTACAAAGAAGCTGACCATTTCAAGGAACAAAGCTTGTCAAACTGTATTGTAAAGCAAAAAAGCCCCCAGTTTTTTTCTTTGGGGATTGCATTCCCAAGAAATGTCTCGAAGCAGGGCATTATGATCTTTCCAGTCACTGGGGAGTGGTTAGAAGATCAACAATTCAAATTGAGCTTAGGTCTTCCCTGATTTGAGCCATACAAACTGTTTTCTCAGTTACAAAAAAACCCCACACATTTCCATAATAGTCAAAGAGAAATAGTATCACTTTAACACATTTATTTTAGCCTGATTATCTTCTAGATGGAAGCCCTCAAGATACATCAGGACAGCTGAGTTTCTGAAATGAAATCCCTGGCATTATCATACCACTTACAGTTTTGGTCTACTTCAGAGTAGTTACTCTGAAAGTAATTTATATGAAAATAGTTCAGGTAAATAGAATTATACAGGAAGAATTAAGAACACACACTGACTGGGGGGAGTTTGTTCTATTTCATCCCTGCACCAGTAGAAGAACACAGCTTTTCACATTTATACAGCTTTAATCATGCTACTGGTTACTTCCTCTAAGATTTACAAAACCCCTTAACCTGCTTGGATACAGAACTAAAATATTGTCACCGTGAGCTCGAAGAGTCAATCAGGATAGGAAAAAGGCAAAAATACAGAATGGTCTTGATGGACCACTGCTCTAATCCAGCCTGGCATTTCTGATGGCATTTCATTCTTCATGTAATTGAGAACTACCTTATTATTTACTGTCAAATCCTCTGCAATCAGCCTTTTATTCTTCGGGTTTTATTTGCTTGGAATTTTCACATTCACTTTTATTATATTCTATAATATTTCTAAGCCCTTTACTACAAATGGTGTTTTATAACTTACATATACTTTTCTTAGTTTTGACTACTTTTTCCACATTCATGTTAATTCCAATTGGCCACTTTAACCTCTCAATATTTATGACTGAATGGCATGTACTACATTTTTGTCCACATTAATCCATCATCAAACAATCTCATTTTCTCTCAGTGACAGTTCTCTTTAGTAGTTAAATCCCATTCAGCTCTACTGAAGGCTTCCTGTATTTTGCCATAATTTGCTTTGCTGAAAAATAACCTTTTGCTTCATTACCTTGTCTAGCTTTAACTCCATAAACCAAATTAAATTGCAAACGTCCTTCATACTGTGCCTACCATTCCATGGCTAATTAAATGTTTCCATTTGTTAATAAAGTCTTACTCATTTTCTATATATTCAGCTTACTACAGTTCACCATTTCTATAAGGTCAATCTTCAGCACCTCTTAACAGTTTAAACAGGCACAACAAACTTTCTGGGGGTGCAATAAGGGTCAGGCACACTGGACCCAGAGCAAGCATTTGGAATAAATCTTCAAGAATTTTCCCTACCATGGAAATCTAGTAAAGAAAGTATCTGAGATCAGTGAACCTGTTTTGGTGATGTTCATAGCTTATACTTAGTGACGAAAGTTCCACGGAAGGCCTTGTCCCAATCTGAAGACTATTAGCAAGTATTAGCAAATACACACACATTTTTGTTTTGGTTTTGTTTGTGTGTTTAGTCTGAGGTCTTAGTCGAGCCACAAGAAATTCCTCTGGATGGCATCTGGATGGGACCCCTACAGGAATTTCTCCAGCTAGTGAGCTGCAGACCACAGAAGGAGGAGTAAACACAGACCTCACTGTTCAGATGGAAGTTCTTGGCTCTCCCTCCAAATGCTTCCAACTGTTGCAAACTAAGTTGCCTCTGCTACTACTTTCAGATATTTTTGAACTTGAGAAATTCAGTGGTATGGGAGAAATGAAAAAGTTTACAAAGTCAAAAGAAGCATTTCAATCAGAGGAGTGATTCCGATCCTTGTCTTTCTTAAAGGCTCTGAAGGTACCTAATTAGAAGGGAAGAGGGGGTTTTGGCTAAAAGTAGCAAACTGAAAGTGAAAAGTCTGAGAGGTCTGCCGATGGTGGTAGGTGTGGGAAGGTGCATGCAAGCATGTAAGAACATAATTAGTGCAAGAAAGACGTGAAAATCTTCTGTATGGCAGAGTGAATGGAGAAAAGAATATGATGGGAAAAAAGGAAAAGGAGTGCTGCACTGATCACAGGAAGAAATCACTGGTAGAAAAGAGACCACAAGGAAGCAAAAACCCCAAAGGTTTAGTAGTGACTAAATCCTATTGTCTTCCACATTTTACCTTAAAATGGATAGAATTTTTTTTTTCATGGAAATAACTCCTCACCAATCCTCATCAACCTTTTTCTTCATCACTACTGGTTTCACTTTGAAAATTTAGTGAGCCTGCAAATCAGATACGGGGAAAAACTTTGCTATCTATGGTTATACCATGTCCTCCAAGTGTTAGCCATTATGGGGTTTATCAGCTATATCTTCATGTGGAAATGAGAATTGAACACACTACATAAGGACTCAATCTTCTTTTTGGGGCATTACTGCTATTTACAAACATTGAAAGAGAAGTGTAGGACTTGCCACCAGTTGTGAGTCCCCAGATTAAAAAAAACCACAACTGCAATCCAGTTAACAGCTCTCTGTAAAGATAATCAGAACTCATAAGGCTACTTACTCATTGCAACAACGGAAAAATGCAAAAATGGAAGTGGTGATAACCTGGCCACCACACTAACTCCCCTAAGATCAGACCTTCAATATTTTCCCTTCCAAGACTAGTCTACACAAGGTTAGAACTGGCAACATTATTTTAGGTCATCTTCATGGGGGGTTGAATTTTTTTTTTTTTCCAGGGGTGAGGGCAATTGGAAAAGGATACTAAAAAGAACAACTATGCAAAGGGAAAAGAAAAATTGTCTTAGCCTAAGATTGAGAGATCTTAATATAAGAAATATAATCTTCTGTGCTTGTAGGGCTGTCATGAGTTAAAAATCCACCTAGACTTAAAACTACCATAGTTATTTCTGGCAGAAAAAGAAAAGATCAAACAGAAGTGAAAAAAACAAGCTTTTTCACACTCACAATTAGAGTATCTACAGAGAGATACCTGTGTGTTCATGGGGGGTGGGGGGGGGTGTATAGACACACGCATACATGCATACATGTGCAAACACACTACAGGTGCTTTCTTGCCCACTACCCATGATTTCATAGTTTTTTTCAAAACTGAATATAATCCACACAAACAAACCAGTTTCTCTGAGAATTTTAGTTCTGTAAGCCATGAACAATTTTAAGACAGGACGCCGAAACTGTACGGGGTTTAGGTAAATTCTCTCAGGTGTATATTCATCAGTACAGTAACCCATGTCTTTCTTATTTGGCTATTTCAATGCAGGGAAGCACAACTCATGAACATGATTTCTGCTAGTCCTTCATATTAATATATTTTGCACAGCTGTATTTTTATGGTGGCTAGTCCATTTCCCTATTCTTTCTCCACTAGGTGGCACAATTTATATTATTTTCTTGGACATTGTCTTTTCCTGACCAAAATAAGGTCTATATTGAAATAAAATTTCCTAACTAAAAGGGTAAATAGCACATCGATTGAAATCCAGAAGAGTCTCACTACTCTCATAAATGAAATAGAGGAGATATATATTTAACTAAACTCACACACTTCGTGCATATATTTGAATTCTCCCCTTAAATACTGTCCCCCTTTCAATGACTTCATTCATTGACTCTTAATGAGAACTTGTTATTTGTTAAACCAGGACATCCACTGGCTTGCTATAAAATTTCTCGGAAATAAGTGAATCAGGCTAGCTTACCATTTGTTCTACAGCTCCTGGAGAAACAAGCCAATAAAAAAGATAAACCAAAATGGAAAATGAAACTGCAAAACAGCAAAACTTTTTTTTTTTGGTTCTTGAGATGGTTGGGCACTAAGTAACTCTGAGTGAAGTCAGGCTACTTGTATTGCAATAGGCAATCTTAGAAGAGAAACAGGCTGAGAACTACCTTGAGACAGTCAGACTCAGGAGATTTGAAAGGGAATATGATGAGATGATGTTGCTGATGCAGAAAGCAGATAGCCTTACTACAGACAGTACTAATGTTCAGAAGAAAAGGACCAGGCAGTTCAGTTTCCAAAAGCCTCAACCAGTAAAAGAAGAACTCCAGGCGTGAGAAACTGTGTGGTAATCCAATGGTTTTGTTGTCATTAGGTTTGTAACATAACCTGTAGCTGAAGTCATGGGAAAGCACACAAATGCTATACCAAGAACTCCCTTTCCTTTAGTGTCAGCTTTTCCAAATAAGTTCATTCTTGGGTGCTCTGTATGAGCATTACGAAGTGTTCTTACGTTATTATAAAGTTTTGCAGAAAACACATCTCAATGTATTGGCCCACAAAAAGAGGTTGTTAGACGACGTGCTGCCATTTCAAACACTGAAACTGAGAAATGTCTTATAATTCATCTATTCATTCATGTTTAACTCATATTCAGAAGATTTCTGTCATTATGCAGCCTTAAACAAACCCATGGACCCGAATGTGTTCATAGACTTACTCTTGTGAGTAGTTCATCCATTTCTGTCACCAGGGTATCCAGATTTTCTTGTGCTAGTTGAAGAAGTCTCTCTGGTGCTTGCTGAGGTGAAAGCAAATGCTGTTGGGGAAGAGAGGAGGGAGAGTGAAAATCTGTATTTAATGGATCTCAGTGCTTCCGAATATTGTAGAGAAGCAGCATAAAAAATTTCCTTTTCATTACAGTATGCAACTCCCTTTTGTCATTGAATCTTGTGTCACATCTATCCAACACACTTTTCTCAGGAATCTTGACAGCTTTACATAGTTTAGTGGAGAACCTGTAAGCATGGTAGGGAAGATACAATATATAAAATACATAACCACTTTATGGACCACCAGCATGAACACCATTTTACTTGTACATGACATCACTTTTTCTGTGCCTGCAGTATAATTCCTTGCATATATGTACACAAATTACTGCTGCAAGATTTATTTATTAAAATAAGTCAAAATATTTATTAAAATAAGTCAAAACTGTAATAACTGTTTATCAACCAAAGCAAGCTTGAAGTAATTAAATCTTGAATTTTTTCTTCTTCCTTGAACCTACTCATAGCTATAGGTTTGAACAGATTCAAGCACAGTTGTACTGAAGCCTTGTTATTTTTGTATGTGAATACTGTGAACATACCTTTAATTCCTGTGTCATGTTCTCAAAACCATACAACATTTTATACGGAGCAGGCAGTGGACCACTAAGGTTAACACTCAGGATCATCTGGTTTAGCCGATCCAGGTCACTGAGAAGGATTCCTGTGCATTCATCATCACAAGCTGGGGGGAAGAACAGCAAAGCTTATTTATTCCTGATAAATGTGTAGGACATATGTTCGAATTAGAAACTTAATGGCACACATACAATTCTGTGAGAGATAATACTAATGTCAGATAATTTACCCCAAAAGCACAGTTTGAGAAAAAATGGAAACAACAACTAGAACACAGGAAAGACCTTATTGCTTAGGACTTGGTATGGGACAGTTTAATATAAATCATGAAGAGCAAAATTGGTAGGCTTACCTCACAAAAGTAGGAAATAATTAACATTGTCCATCATGGACTAGACAATATAAAATCCTAAATTGGATAAGCAATTTGGATGAAGCTTGAGAAAAGTGGACAGGTAATTTGGAAAATCTATGGAGCACTTTAAGAAGTATAGTACAGCTGTGGATTTGAAAGTAAGAAAAAACTAAAGAAATCTTACAACTTACATGCTTTATAGTCATATAATAGCATGGCCAAGCATGCTAAACTTGTAATGCAGAGAGTAGAAAAAGTCCAGGTAAAAATACTGATAGTTTTAAGGAATGGTTTTTCCTACCTCCCTTCACTAACCAGCTTGTAAGTTTTTCATTAGGCTTCTTTTCTTTAGCATGAAAAATACTAGTGTGTGCTGCACACACTGAAAGGAGTTTGCATTTCCCCACCCCTTGCTTTCTATTAATTATCACAAGAAATTTTCATAACCTTAAAGTCTTTTATCATTTATGCTGCAGACAGGAAAATTCTTCATCCTTTAAAACAGAGTTGTAGGAATGCCTTTCTGTTTCCCTGCATAAAGATGCTACCCAGAGCTGGCAAACCTAAACAACACGTCAGGAGAAGGAGCAAACTCTGAAACAATGAGTTCACTGGTGATGTTAAGAGACATGGAGGGTTGGACCTAAATTTTACAAGTATGTAATTATTTATTTCAGCCACACCTCTAGGCAGCTTGATGGCTAATAAAGCACTAAACAGCATGTATGTTTCTGTAGAAAAAGAGATTTTCAACAGACAATTACATTTTTTCGCCCTGAAATCTATTCTTCATGTAGATTAACCCTTTTCTGTTCTTTAAAGTTTTCAGTTATCTAAATGTTCTTATTCTGTAGGTTGGCTGTTCAATCTAGCAAGGAGTTGAGTCAAATACAGAGAAAAGAAGAATAATGAATACTAATTCAGTATACCATGAAACTCATGTGATGATTGAAAAGGAGACAAGATAGATGCTGGATTAGTGCAGTAAAAAGTGGGTGCAGAAAGCTAGATACTGTTATTTTAAGACTTCCTTTTGCATTTTCTTTGCTTCTATTTGCAGACTTCTTCCTCCTATTTCACAGTGTTCTGTTACATAAGCTGAACTGCACTGGAACTTCTCTGCACTTATTAACTGTGGGCATGATACATTCTGATTTATGTTTCTACATGAAATTAAAATAAAAGCAGCTTGTTACCATCACAGCTCTTGTCATCTGTGTGCTTGCTTTTAGAAGTCTGAGAGAATTAAGGGGAAAGCAAGTTTTACAGCCAACTGAATGCTTTATATAACAAACACCTGTTCTGTAGCTGGTCAAGAAGGTAAGTAGACCTGATAATCATTTTGCAGGATGCAAGTAAGTGATCTCGGATCTGGAAAGAGTTTGGTTTTGTTGTTTGTAGTTGGGTTGGGTTTTTTCTGGTACATTATTTTACTTATGAAACAAGCTAAATCTGTTCACCCTCAAAATTGTAAGAATGATTGGCAACAAAATGCTAAAAACCTGCTATCTCTTAAAGACAAACTCAATTCACACCAATAAGAAAACAATGAACAGCTTATGAAGAGATGAAGTACTCTCAATGAGTAAACAATTGATAAGTGAGCATTCAGTACGGTCATGTGAAACAATTGATAAGTGAGCATTAACATTTCTTGCATGATAATCAGGTTGAGAAGAGGAACTACATCAAGTGAGGACTACAGTTGAGTAGATGACATAGGACTAAGCTACTCCAATATAGTCTGAAATGTACTGTAGCTAAGGGAAATATTTCAAGAGCATGATTATATTTTGCAAGACTAAATATTTCTGTGTCTATCCATAAAACTGTCAGCATATATTTGTGTCTAATATTAACAAATGCAGCACTAAATTCAGATCATTACAGAAGTGCAAGCATGTAAGAGGCAAATCATGCAGTCAATATTACAATAGTCCAGCAAGCAATTAATGCAAATTACTGCATTTTCCATTTTCACACTTCCACATGCACAATAAGTCCTGTATTTTGACTTACCTCTTGTGAGAAGCATCTCCAAAGTACGCATGCCAAAGACTTTTTTTTTTAAAATAATTGCTCAAATAATAAAAGACACTATAAGTTTATGGACATCTAATCACTTATCCCACCTTACTAAGAGAAGATAATGTACAATAAAGGAATGACATGTCTGAGCTACAATGTGTACCTCCATTTGAGTGATTATCTAACACATTTGTGCTTTAATACATTCATTGCTGTTAAGATTCAGAAGATTGTGTTATGACTAAGTAATTTTTGGTCTAAGGGTAACCATGCAATCTCTGATATGAGCTGGTCAGTGACTCTTCAGTATTAGTTTCCTGTTGCTTCACAATAAAGTGTTGAACTATTGTTAGGCTCATTAATCTGTTTGCTGTTACCCCATTTTTCCTATTTTGGCACTGGTCTCACACCAAATAATAAACAAGCCTTTCTCTGCCCCCCAAACCGGAACCCAAGTAGAGAGCTGAAAGCTTTAGTTTCCTTGCAATTGCTGCTGGTTTCAGGGAGTTTGCACGATAACATCTCTCCAAAATCTGAGAAAATTCAGATCCAGATCAGGATCTAGAGTACCGACTCAGGTTTATTTCTGATTTTTGTTATTTAGAAAGCCTCCTTTGTTGGTTCTGATACATATCGGTACTAGTTAGGTTTATATAGTGCTTGAGTTGGGTGAAAGACATTGGAGTGTGGGTCTAAACTCAACAGGAGCTCATGCATTAAAAAAGGGGAGAACAACTGATAACTTATAAGCTTCTAGGCCAAGCAGGGGTGCTCATCCTATGTGGAGCTCATGCAGACCGAGAAGCAGCCGCCCAGCAAGGAGGTAAGTTTAACTTTTATGGTTGTGCCATAAGGTCTCACAACTTCTGTTCAACTCAGAACATAGCAGAAGCTAGTCCAAGGCTTCAGAGATCTGGTGTTACACACAGTATCTTTCTCTTCAGCTCACTCTGTGAAGGCTTGTGAAAAGATGCTCCCAGCTCCCACTGAATTAAGGACTGTGTAGGAGCTAGGAGATGTTTCTTTTCACAGATTCTTCAAGATCTGCCTCTGACAGAGACAGCATCTCTGCTTAGTTCTGAATTTGTAAGGGCTGAGATCATGGAGCTACTCCTATTTTAGAGGGAAAATCTTGATTCTGCCAGGACCAGTGGCTAGGAGCTCTCTTCTCCTGGCTGCAAAACTGAGTGACAGCTGGGAAAAACTCCCTCTCACTGCAAGCACCAGCCTACTTAGAGTACAATATTTGCATGTCCAAGACCTGGTATTAAAGGAATCTGATTATATAATTTCCTCCTTCTACCAATATTGAATATTTAAATTAATAAATATGTAAGTTTGTTGACTGCAGCATAGCTGAAGGTCCTTTTTTTTCCCCACAGAACTGAGTTACAGAAAAATTCCTAACAATGAAATATCTGTTTGATCTCTCTATGCCATTATTGCTTCCTATTTGCTGCTAATCTTGCACAGCAGAAGCAACATTGACTGCTTTACATATAGGTTTTTTGCTTGACCCCAAGGAACATTAGTGACAGGAGCATACATTTGAGGAAAGGTTTTGCAGTCTGTGTTACAACAGAGCTCAAAATATTGAGGCCAATTTTTTTTTAAGTCCCCATTGCAGTTATGAGTGGTGCCCTGAAAGCATTCAGAAAGTGAGTTCTGACTTGCCATGTGTTTAACAATAGAGTCTTGAAGTTCTCACTAGGATGGTTTTTTTCCCTAAACACTGCACAGTAGCAAGTCACTGTTCCAACAACATTGTAATCTGAGGTTCTGAATTTAACATACACAAACTCTACAACTGAAGTGTAATGTCACAAGGTATAACAAAAAATACACAAGAGAATTATTAATCTAAGAAAATGCATGATTGCTATTGCTACAGGCTTGATCCAAACCCCTTGTGGATCTTTCTGTCCACTTCAGCTTCCTAAGGTCAAAGCTCTTTGGGAAGGATGAGGAGAGAGTAATACATACTTTGGCTTGTTTATGTATTTCTGGTATATGTGTGTAAAATATGAATCAAGCAAATACTAATGATCTTAGTCTGCCTGAGCATGAGTTCATCATACAACTCAGCCATTTTCTGGATTGGAACAGTGGGGTTTAGCTAAGAAAACAGAAAATATACATCTCCAATACTGTAATGATTATATGCCAGTCAGCAATTGCCACTTGACAACTTTCAGCAGAATAAACATTGAGATATATTTATTACAGTAAAAATGAGTGATGCATAAAGGGGGATCAAACATTTAGAAGACAATTCATCTGTACTTACAAATAAAAATAAAAATATGTAAGCATTAGAGAAGATTTGGGAGAACTTTTGTCATATTTGACAGTATATAGGATGTTGGCAGCATTATTAAAATTAGTTTGCAATCATCACTAGTTTTCCTATTGGCTACCGACAATTTCTAAAGAGAAGGAAAGGTGAGCCTAAGAAGTAGATTACTTGAGACCAAAAAATACAAGGAAATCTTCATCAGCAGAATATTATGAGCATCTGTACATGGCAATCTAGATGGTCACTTTAGCTGGAGAAATAATCCAGTTATTAACTGTCACAATGCAAAAAAATTAGAATTTTTATGATATGTAGTAGTCCATTCAGACCCTTGTATTACTTATTAAAAAAAGTACTTTTTGGATATAATTTGCCATTCCATAATGGCATGCTAGACAAAACAACATTGTTCTGTGATAAAAATATAATGGGAAGTGAACTCTGTCCAATTCACCTGTAATTATCTTTCCATTGTTATTTAGCAACAAACACATTTTTCCCCTTTGTACAGTGGCTTTTAAAAAATATATTCTCTTCCCATTCCACCTGTAGCTTTCTAAAATATAACTGTTATAACACAGCACTAAAAAGTGGCATGCACTAAGCAACTGAAAAATGACATGTTATAAAAAAAACAGTAAGAACCTGGTAAAACAGATTTTCAGCTATATAGAAATATATAACTTTAATGAATGTGCATGTTCCTCCATTTTTTTTTTCTGTCTTTTCACTGCCAATTTTCCCTCTAAAATCTTTAGAATACATATGATAAGGGATATGTTAAAATATAAATGTTTTATTTAAACAATAATGCATTATAATATTGTGGTAAAATACATCTCTAATTGGATTTAAATATGCATTATTTAGTTTTCATGTCATATTGTGTGGTGACCTTTTATAGAATTTGCCAAAAATTCATTATTTAGATGCTTATTCTTTGCTAATTATTCAAAATCAATTTTCACTTTCCTAAATATTAATTATAATGTACTTGGACAGCTTAATCACACTATGTTTTGCATTACTTACATTTTTTCAAACAGGTCATTGTATTTGCATGTATTTTCTTTAAGCTAGACCATTTTACCACCTAACTAGGGGTTCTTCACACTTCAGACAGGTACAATGCAACTGCAGTATTTGCCATGGAACTCTGCAAATGAGCAAATGTAGATACATGCATACAGCTCATTTGAAATAATCAAATGCAAACAGGATTCTGTGTACAGCATTAATTTTCTGTACATTAACAGTACTTAATCACTATTATTATTATTACTATTAAGGTTTCGTTACAACTGAAGCTAATCAGAAGGGAATTTACTGAGTATTTTGGAAGTGGCTGATACACAAAAGTAAAAATATATTGTATATATGACCAAATTCTCAGCTGCATTAAGCTCACATTGGAACAGATAAATGTTCTGGGAGTAAGGAAGAAAAGCTTCAGGGTTTCCCCAAAAGGTATTTCTAATGGTTCTTTGACAGCACAATGACTATTAAAGCACATTAGCGGCTGCAGCAATGAATCCCCAATGAATTAGAAGAAAACGGCTGTGCTCCGAGGCCTGTGACAGTGCTAACCGCGGGCAAATTCCTACCAAGTCTATGCTTGCCACACTCCCTTTATCTGCCACTGCCCCTCTGTCCACTACAGGCTACAAAGGTAAATGGTTTATCAATCAGGCTGGTTTTCTACCATGTTGGGGTATTGCCCAGCAGTAGCAAAAGTGGGTTTGGAGTAATATGGGGGTTGAGGAACCTTTAAACAAAAGGAAAAACATATAGTGAGAGCAAATAGGCATAAAGTGTTTACTGAAATATTTAATCGCAGTTTTTGCAATTTATGACATGGATGTTATTGATGTGGTGTCAATAGTAATGAACTAGTTCCTGTGATATGGGAGATTTAAAGTACCTCCCATCTGTGTTTGTAGGTGGTTCCTACATTTTTATGACTAAAGGAAAGACATCTTTTCATTTGATTCCTCACCTCTAGCAATGATGTGAAATATCCATATTCAAAGGACTTTTATGGTGAAAACTGATTATCTAGTTAAGGTAAAAATGCTGCTACAGGTAGTGTAGATACATTTCAACACTGGCACATGAATATGTTGCAGTTAAATCAGAGATTATAGTGAAGCACATCTTTCAGAGCAAAAAGGTGGAAAATTTTATTTGCCTGCACACAGCTTTTCCCATTCATAGTGAGGATTTTTAACCTTATTATCCACACAATGAAAGAGTCTGATTAACAAATTGGAAAACCATTACAAATGATAACTTGCACTTAAGCTGTTTTGTACAAAGGAATTCTACCATCCTGGATATCCAAAAGACTTTTCAGAATACTGATAAGGTAAACGACCAGTAAAAAACATATTAAGTGGTGCATGAGATAGAAAACATTAGCTCATACTGGAAATAATGTAACAGGTATTCAGGATGTTGAAAAATTAAGTCAATAATAAAAGACAAGATACTTGGTACATATGATAACTGAAAGAAGGGCAAAGATACCAGTACTGTAAAATGTAACTTAGTGTTTTAGGCTATTAGTTTTCTATTTTAAACAAAGGAAGTTCTTTGTTCCTGGATATATTGGATTGTCATTCCTTATGTCTTTTAAATTCCAGTGGGTGGTTGTTGAACCAACATGACCAAGCAACCCTTGGTAAAAACATTGTGTGACTCATGGCATAGAGCATTGCAATCACTGGTTCAACATTTAGGACAACACCAAAAAATTTACTAAGAGCAAATGTTGTCACAACAGCAGTGACAACCTTTAGCAAAACTACAGACTTCAAAAACCCACAAAAAGAAATCCTTCAAAGCTTTGTTGTCAGTTTTCAGTGAGTATATTAAAAAGTACTGAGAGTTTTCCTAACATCTCAAGGCTTGTGAAAAAAATGGACCAGAATGCCAAAGTAGGAAGAAACCTGGCAACCATTTTCAAAGAAACCCACACAACTGACAGATGCACAAGCAGGGCTGAATTTCTGAAATATGAGAAACACAATCAAAAATTCTCCAAAATTACATTAGTATACGTACAAATGCATTTCACGCCATCACGCACATGCCGATGTTCACAGCCAACACACTTTGACCCTGTGAATCCAGGCTTGCAAGTGCACTGTCCAGTGACAGGGTCACAGGGGACAGGCAGGGAACCGTATTCATCACACTCACATTCCTGGCATGAGCCTCCTGGAGTTTGTGGGTTTCCCACGTAGCCAGAAGAACACCTAGGCATTGCAAATACAAAACCAGGTTTGGCTGAGATGCATAGTGTACTACAACGAATACTTGGCAAGATTGTAAATAATACTTCTATACTACTATAACAGTATTTCTATAACAATTCTTCTATAACAGTAAATACTTCTATAACAGTATTCAGTTAAACCGAACAAAAAAGTTCCTACTTTAGCAATGTTTGGTCTATAGACCCCTTTTTTTTCCCCATTAGACACTTGTGTTTTGTGTTAGAAGTGAAATCTTGTAGTAAACACTTGATTGTTTTGATAATCTTAATCACACAGCATTGCTGTGGATGGGACAACAGCTGCTGTTTAGGTTATTAATTTGCAATTTGGTCATTAATATGTTTTATCTAAGTGTCTTTCACAGTCAGTGCCCGTGAGGACAATAGTCACTAGAACAAAGCATATGAGTGGCATCAAGACACACTCTAAGCATGGTATCTAATTTTAGATAAATTTTGTATTTTTCAGTTTAACTTCTGAGGCCTTGGGGAAAAAAACCCCAACCCACAAATCAGAAAGTTGAGACTAGGACAATATCTGTGGTATAAATAAAACTGATTATCAATTTACAGTGGGTGTACATAAAAATTGCCTATTATGGCTGAATTTTAACAACATATAAAGAAGAAATAACTTATCTGAAGGCACGTATTTAAACATTAGTACATATATGTTTATAGTATTGAAGGACATTGCTCTCCATGTCTTGCCTGCCTTTCATTGTCCCTCTTTCTTCTTCTTCCATTCATCTTACCTTTCACAGTACTGGCCTTCATATCCAGGTGGGCATGCAGTACACCGGTAATCACTAGGTCCTTCCACAACACAAGAAGGGCTAAAACTAAAACAGAAGCAAATAAAAAATTTCTCCACTCTATTGCATCATTTCACTCTAGTCCACTGCACAGAAGGGCCCATGGTAAGCTCCACTCTTAATGTAAATGGCAGCATTTTTTTATCCCACCTGTGGGAGATCCCTCCTTCCTATTAAGAATTTTGTGAATGCCTTGCTATGATACTGGTGCAATTCAGAGAAATGCTGGAAGGGCACAATCAACAAAGGTTGTATCAGAGGGGATGGAGTCAACAATGCTCCTGCTGGAGGTTTGTGTGATTGAATAGTGCTGTCACTCACAGAGGGCAAGAAAAGGAAGTAATGGGAAAGTTGTTAAACAAAATATTGAGAAACTGAGGTAACAAACATCAGCCTTTCCAGTCTGATTTAATTTAATTCTAGTTTGAATAAAAGGAGATAAGCTGGAAAGAGTTTATTCAAAGGTAAGACATAAAGAGGGAGAAAGGAACCAAAGTCATAGCCATGTGGAGTCTTCCAAAAAGGCAGTGTCAGATGATCTTCTCAAGGATGTACTGAAGAGAAAAGACTGGCCTACAGAGGAAAAAAACCCTAAAAGCTACATTCTTCATCATCAGGGAGGGGTCATATTTTAATCATAGGAGATACTAGATTATTTTTACTAAGCCATGACACAGATGAATAACTAGTGACTGCAGTGTGTACCTATGGGAACTGTGCAAAGTACCATGATGCTGGAATATTAGTGCATTAAGTGCCTGCACAGACAGTTAAAACAAACAAAAAGGGTAGGTAGAAGAAAAGAAACACAAGTAAATATTAAAATGGTGCAATACCATAAAACTCTCTCAGTTCTTTGTGGAAGAAGAGCCAGAAAAACACAGAGGTGGCTAGCAGCGAGCCTAGAGCTCCTTCTTGGTACAGTATAGTCAGCATCCTACTCTAACTTGCTTATAATGCATTAAATCTATAGTGCTTGAATGAGTATATAAAATTACACCTTTGCAAAAAAATGTAAAGAAATTGATCTATTACGCACAAACTCATTATCCAATGCATTTTCAACTCTATAAAAATAGATCCACACCCCTAGGAACAACTCATTCTCTCTGTTCTTTTTTTTTTTCAGCTCATCATGTTCAAAGTTGACTGCTGATTGTACAGGAGTATAAAACCGGTATTTAAAAACTTAGTGGAGCTTTGTAAAATTTCATAAATAAAAATAATTACACTATACTCATTCACAAACATCACATTAGCCATGACACAATAAGGTAATGAGATAGCTCATTAGCTATCTGCATTTCATGCAGATTATGATTACCATATAATAGCTGCAGCTAGTTAGGTTTTTTGCTTTAATAGTATCTTGAAGAGCTTTCACTGAGCTGTACAACACACACAAATCCAAGGCGTGATACCCTCATTTTCCACCTAATTCTGTAGCTTTATGGAATGGATGTATCCCACCTAAGCCATCTAAAAGTTAGTCATGTAGTCTAAGTAAGTCAACTGTTCAGGCATCCTCTATCAGCAGTGAAAAATGGACATGCACAGACAGGTATATACATGAATTTGAAACATCTCCTCCCCCACACTCTCTCCAATGGTGGTTTCCTTCAGTTTTAACATGGGTGAGATGTCTGTCCCTGAATGTACTATACAGCTACCAAAATGGTTGATGGTTACAGCTAACAGAAGTAGAGATCCTGTCCATGATGCCTAGAGACTTCTCATTAAAGCTCTATAAAACCCAAGCAGTTCTGTTTCTGGATATGCTCAGATCTGACTCCTCTCTCGACAGCACTAAGAAATTGGATGACTATCTCATGATTAATTGTATTTACTAATTTCAGACTTATCTTCTATGACGGTTCTTGAACAAAAAAACCCTCATAATCACTTTTATGTGACCATGACACAAAGGGCCCTGACAACATCCACAGCCATGCAGGCTGTGTGGCTGCATGGCGTATTGGCACTTTGCTTACTCTCCCTTCCTCAGGCAGCTCAGCAACCTGAGCATGCACCCAGGACACATGTACTACCTGGAGTCCACACATTTCTCAGCTGTAGAGCACTTCAGGAACACCCATTTCCCATGCTTTAGGTTAGCTTTTAGACAAGATACTCAAGTGATTTCTGGAGCACAGTGTAGAGAATATGTCTAAATTCTTGTAGCAGGGTGCCATAACCACCTAGGTAAAGAGTCCCACTCATTTTGTGATCTGACTGTATTTCTGGGCAATCAAAGGTTTTTAAGCCCCAGAAAAAAAAGGGGGGGAATCAAATGATATTTTCAGCACTTCCTACTTCCAGTTAGTAACAAAGTTTTTTCCAGTGTATTTGCTGATGTGCAAAGCTGAGAAGCTTGGTTGATCTTCTTCTTTGCAACTTGAATGTCCTTTCTTGATACTAGTAGGTAGAACACATAATCAAGTCATAACAGAAAACATTAATGAAAAAGGGTACAACTCAGAAAAACTTGCAGTTAAGACTACATTATAGCTTTCTGAGATAAAGGGTATTTCTTTAAGCCCCTTCTGTAATTGTTTTGGTTATTCTCACTTTGGTATATATGAGGTTTGGAAGTCTTCTTAAAAACACTTGCTGTGGATGAAAGACAATGATGGGTTTAGCTACTGATGTTTGAGAATGGGATTCCTTCCTTCAAAATAAACCTCAGACCACCCCAAAATGATAAAATGAAGAAGAAAAAAGAAAAAAAAAAACCCAAACCTCTGAGATATACTGGCTGGAATCCTCACTAAAACATCCTAAAGGTCAGAGAAAGCACAGAAAAATGGTTTTAAAGAACACTTCCCATCTTTCAAGAGAACAATCATGAAAGACAAACCTTTTCAGAGCAGTGCTATGGTATGATGCCAAATATCATTAAAAGCTTCTCAGCAAAACAACAAACAAAACTCAAGTGCTAAAGTATCATCTGTTGGGAACACATGCGGAGACATCGTGGCAAGGCTCATTAGCATAAAGCAACCAATAAAATTTATGCTGCAATAACTATATTGCTTTTAAATTATTCTATCTTTCACAAATTGCCTAAAACTCATGTAACATTAAATAAGGAATCAATAAATTCCACAGTGGAGCAAGAAAGGCACTGTAACACATTTATATGAACATAATATATGCGCATAAGACTTTTTACAGCTCCCTTGTGGCTATATTGTACTTGAGTTCTGCTCTAGCTTCATTTGTGAGAATACCTTTATAACACACATTCATTATCTGTTGAGTATTGCATTTTCTAGCACTTACTAATTTATTTATCACAAATTAGCAAGGGAGCAATTTCTGACTTTTAAAGGAAGATCTGTTAGCAAAAGCAGATACAAAATTTTTTTAGTATGGCTTACATGATGCAGTTCTCCTGTAGCCATCTGAAAAAAGGACACAACAAACCCAAAACAAAGTTCTTGCTTGCTGGAAAAGGTAATTCTGCATCAAGCATTTGCTTACTTACTTGTTACTAGAAATGGATAGGGGACAAGCACAAGGCTGACAGTCACCCGGAGAGCCTTGGACAACACCATAAAATCCCAGCGCACATCTCTCACAGTGATGACCAGCAGTATTGTGCTGACAATTCTGCAGAGGAAGGAGACAGAATGAAAGCTGTATTTGATAATTACGAGGAAGCAGACAACATTTTGTTCCCAGCCTCAGGGATTCAAACTTATTTCAATTCATAATTTCTCTCTCCCTGATATGATTCACAGTGGGACTGCTTGCTTTAAGCATCTATCAAATGCCTGCTGAGTTATATATGGTTTTACAAGGAGAAAGAATGAAGGCTTGTAGCTAGCCAGATATAACCTATGGAATTTCTTATCCCATTCATCCTTCCTTCCCTCTTTTGCTCCAGCTGCTGAAGCAGGAGAAATAATCAACTTAAATTCAGTCTTACTGTATGAGGTCACCTGCAAAAGCAGTGTTGTGTTTCTTGCACAACATACGGTACATTGCCTCTTTAGTTCACAGGTGTCTAGTTTTTCTTTTTACACAAATAGTAATTCAGAGGAAAAAAACCACTGCATAATCTGAACTCTGGAAAATCAGAATGGAAAACTTTAAAGGTAGATGGTTTGCTTTTATGACTCCCTTGAACTTTGACACTTAAGCTATTTAAGCAAAAGTGGATTAAAATATTGTCCTCTATATTTTTTACATTAGTTGCACAACTTCTGAATCTTACATTAAGTTTAACCTAGTTCAGAAATGTAATACCTGACAAATTGATGTTTCAGAGTCACACATAGTGCTGTGTCCATGACACTGACATAAAACACAGGCGCCTAAGGACTGAGCAGGTGTTCTTCCCGCAGGTGGAGATGGAAGCCTATAAAATCCTGGAGAGCATGACTGCAATAAAAAAGATGCAGAAGAAAACAGATCATTACAGAGTGGACTGAGTATGGGGAGCATTACAAGCTCATCTTTCCAGTCACCAGTTTTTACAAGTTGTGAAAAGAACCCGACAGGCTTCCGGCTGTGTTACAAACAATATAGAGTACTTTACAGATAACAAGAGCCAGCCCTAATTGGAAACTGCTGAAAAATCCCTGGAGCACTCCACTAGCACCAGGCTTTTCATATTACAGCTTGAGAGACCTTTCATTCAGATGCAGAACACCTCACTGTTCTCACTGTGCATCAAGCATCATTCCTTTCATTTCTTAAGAATAAAGTTTGGTTTTGAAATAAATTTTTTGCATGGACTGTGGAGAGCAAGCACAATGATTCTGTTTCCTTCACCCTTGGTGAGTTTTTCAGGTTTGACAAGCTAATATCTGCCTACACACTGCCTGATGGATAACAAGCAAAAGCCGAATGATAATAATCAAGAAAATGGCTCCATGGCTGCATTATTTATAGCTGTATAATTTAAAGACCATAGAAGTACAGAATTAAAAATATTAAAGGTTTTCCATGTCTTCAGACTAACAGCCCCAAATGAAGTTTATCTATCACTAAGTCTCCTCTACCCCAGCTTGGCAGTAAAATTCTGAGAGCAACCCAAAAATTACTAGCAAAGCTGACACATGCAAAATCAAGCACTTGATCTTTATTTCAGGCTTATTATGCAAATCTATTAAAGTGTCTCCATAGCTCCCAGAAAGCACACAGCTATGGCAGCACAAAAATACAAAGAGGACCATTTTGATAGCTCAGACCATGAGGGGTCCGAGCATAGTCACTTGTCCCATGTATAAATCCCACCACCTAGCGGTGCTAGGAGATTATGAAGGCTCTCTGATGAGGTCATTTCCTACTGATGACTACAATTTCTGCTTTTTTTTTGAAAGAAGGGGAATAGTACATTTTCCACATAGTAATAAAATGGATGCAAAATAAAACAAAAGAGAATCTGAAGTAAGTAACTTTTCGTGATCACAAGCAGGATTTTCAGTCAAGCACTAGCTGACTGACATGCTACATTCTATTCATATGACACTACTCTGACAGTTTTATAATCATTGCTAAAACCTCCAGGAGTCTAAGTTATGGAAAAAGCATAAACACAATTCTTTTCTTTAGAATCACAAAGTAATCTAACTGACTTCTGCTTTTCCCCTTTTATTTTGACTGAGACTACATTAAGTTCCCTGAAGCATAGAAACAGTCTATCTGCTTTTTCATGGTTTGTGAAGAATTCCAATTTGGATAAATAATCTCAAATGAAAGTAATTTTGTTTCTTACTACAATTTCCTAATTTTCTCCTCCCTCTCCATCCCCACAAGAGTCCTCGTCCAAATATGGTACAAAGCACAGCTTTACAAGTTCTGAGTGACCTTAGGATCAGAGTATAAATATATGCTACATCCTCAAAAAAATCTAATCTTTAACTGTTTTTTCTGATACGCTACAGACACTCTTCTCATCTATTTTGATCTAAGCATTTCTGAGATGAAATGGGACACAAACAAAAGATGAAGCAGACTACGTTTTTCATTACTAGTTTGGAAGTTTTTCAAAAGTAGCCATTAGGGAAACTCTTAGCACTGTTTTTTTCAGCCTGCTACTGGATTTAAAAAAAAAAAAAAAGAAGTCACTTCTAGTAAAAACTGCTGTGCACATAGTCCTCACAATGCAGTTACAACATAAATCATAAAATAGATACATATACCCTGTTAGTATTTGCTTAAAAAATGTCTGGGTGTCAGATGCTAAAATTAAATAAACCTTCACAGAACACACCATAACCTTTACTGAGAACACTAAAAATAAACTAAGTTATGAGCGTGTGAAGATCGCACAATTAAGCGCGAAGTATGAAGGTTTGCAACCGAGACATTTATTCCAGCCCCTGGTGAGTGCGAATTAAAATAAAGTTCTAATTATATTACCATATATTTTCCTTTGAAAATGCAATTTGTTACAGTAAATTAAAAAAAAATTCTCTACTTCTGAGCAAATGCTGGAGGCTGTTATTTTCTCATATGTGTATTTGTATACATTTGGGTGTATGCTCTTACCAAAATAGTGTGCAAAGAAAATTACTTCATTCACTTCCTTGCACACGTTTCCTATGAACTCACTGTTTCTTTTGCCTTATTTGCTGCATAACACAATCCTGTATAACATCTGAAGGGAGCAGAGTTCTTGCCGATAACAAGGAATCTTTACCTTCATTTAGTCACTCCAAATTTTCTCGCACTGCTAGCGTGGGGGAACCCATTACAAGATTCCACTTAGTCAGGATGTCTGAGGGATTTGCAGAATACCCACAGTGCTGTTCCCTGCTACGTCTACCTAGCAATTGCAATAAAGGCATTTGGAATTGCTAGTGCTGCTTAAAAATGAAAACGTGGTGTTTTGCACACAGAAAGACTGCCAGTCTCATCATCAAGAGCACAGACAGTCATGCATATACAAGGACCACCGAGCTCACTTAGTTGACCAGTGACTAGTTTTCTCCCAGTTTCTC
>JANZLQ010000086.1:21694959-21719970 GCA_026212715.1 Elanus axillaris | reverse complement strand
CAGTGATAATAATGCCTTCCCCCCCCCCCCCCCAAGCCTTTTGCACCTTGTCCTCATATTAACAAAGAACATACTAGCACTCGTTAAAATAGTTTCATCAGCAAGCGTTCCCATTAATTTTATTGAAACGATTTTCACAGTGCTATTTCAGTCTCAGGCCTCTTCTGTTTGTTCTGTTTGATTGTGAGAAGTGTACCTTAAAAAAAAGCATACTTCTCACCAACACTTATTATGCATCACTGGGGCTGTGGAACACAATGCCTAATCTCCTGGTACTTTTACACAATATTCAAGCTAAGTGTTCTCTGGGCAATATGTAAAGGGTGAGGGCTCAGCATTTCTGTAACTCTAAATTCAGATTTAATGAAAAACATAAGGATGCCACTTAGATCCTTGCAATTTTCTTAGATTTGTTGAAAGACTCTCAATAGCATTACATAGAAATCATTATTTTGATCAAAAACTGTAGTAAGAGTCTTAGTAATTCCATGAAGATGAAAGTACCACAGGAAGTGTGTGAACAAATGCAAAGGGCTGCTATCAAAATTGCTTTCTCCTGAAGAGTGAGGAAAACAAAGAAAACAAATGCAGAGTCATAACTCTAACCATCATCCCAGCAACAGGCTGTTCATGAGATAGGGATCAGGTAATGAGGAATCAAACCAAGCCCTGTACTGTAGTTTAAGCATCTTGGTATTTCCATTTACAGCAGCGTCTATGGACTGATCAGACATGGAAGCATTCCTTATATCGCCAGCCCTAAGTGAGATTTCCTGAGTTCCTATCATAATAATTTTTTACTGTTTACTACTTTAGACATCAAGAAAGTGGTCAACGCATTTGAATTTCAGATCAGCCTTGCCTTATTGTCATATAAGACAGGATTTTCTTGTTTAAACATGTCTAATGCCATTTGTAGCACCTGAGAGTATCTGAAATAGCCACCAGCAGCTGACAGAACCCAGTCTCACTCAATTTACAACTCTGAATCACTTCTGAGGTAGATCAGAGTACCAAAAACTAGATGAGATGTGGACGTACACTTGTTTAGATATGAGCATAAATATGAAAGGAAATTAATCAAGAGACACAAAATAATCAGGAGGTTTAAACTACGTTTCTGCTTTGTGCTGCCACAAAGGTCAAAGCACAAACTTCCAGAACTGTTGCTGTCATGGAACTTGATTAAATTTTATAACTTGTCAGCCTTTTACAGCCTTTCATCTCCAGCCTACCAGCATATGAAGAAATAATGATAAAAACTGGGTGACATCATGATAAATCACTTCATCCACTGGGAAGGGAAAGAGGTCCTATTGGACTGAACAACGAAGGGGAGAACGGCTGCTATTCATATTATTTTAACCAAGAGGTATGAACTCTTTTGTAAGAGATCACACCTTGAAGTGATACGCCTCAAGTATCCTTAACCAACTGATGCTTGTGCATGACAAGGCAGGGGCTTTGGATGATTTGCATTAGGCAGACATTCCCTCTATGGTTGACATACTTTCTAGCAGAGATACGACTAACCATACATAGGCACTGAACTAGTAATTTTCCATTAGAAATAGCTCCTCCAGAATGTAGCTGAGGAGCTGGCACAGCAGCACTGGACAGCAGTGGTCTCAATGTGTGTTTTGCACTCATTGTACAAATAAATGGAGACATCCAGTCTGTCTTATTTGTCAGTCCAGCATAGGTCTCAAGGCCCTTTTCCACAAAAAGGTAGAGAGCTCTTTATTTGCTCTGATGGATTATACCCTCCCATTCTTAGATTTAAATAGAGCTTCAACAAGCTCTTTTTTACCAACAATGAAAATAAACAGATTAATTGAACCATGGGAAATCTATGCTGGACAACAAGCATCTGTGATCCTTGAATACACCTGGGTAAGCTGTATATTACATGCCAGAGATGATATTACAATGTACTGAACTGTATAATTTCCCCACATGACTAGCTTGCCCTTTCCTGGGTTTTAATAGCTTTACTTTGGCTTGACATCAGCCTACCTATCACTGGGGTTTTTACCTGCTTATTTACTTTTAATGCCTTGACCCTGATTGTCTAATGGAACATACCACTCTCTCCGCTTCTCGAAGTATAAAGAGGAAAATAATTGCTTAAATGTTTGGCCATTTTCTAGCTACCTCTCAGTGCCTGACTAAAAGATGCCAGCAGGAAACAACATTATCGCATTACATGGCTCAGCAGTTTCCTACTCACCCACATGCGAACCAGCCCCCTTGCCTCACTGCACTGTGTAGTCAGGCCAAAGCAATAACAACTGCTGCAGCCAAGTAGGTTTCTGGCAGAGAGACCAAATGTACCAGACTTGCACCTGTCACAGTGGACACCTTCCACATTAACCTGGAAGAGAGAGAATATTTTAAAAAACCCAACAAAAAAAGGAGTCAAGCTTTATTTTGAGGTAGTAATAAGAAAAGGAAAATTATACGTTAATGTAAGTGAGGCATTTGCATTTGTATCCACTGAGTAGCTCTGAGCAATGATGCTGGCTTCAGACTGACGGTTGTAAACACAGAAAAATCAAATAGCACTTTGGGCATGACATGCTCAATAACTAATTGATAAGATAAGAAAAAATGTGTCCTTCTGAAATTGCTAGGGTTAATCAAGCCTTTTGTTTAATAGGAATTTGCTTTTACAAGTTAGAATGTTTAAGGTACAGTACATGTTCTTGCTGAGAAACATATTTTAATGGAAATATTGTCGAGAAAAGCTTTCCCCTCTTTGTGATTGTTTTCCACATCATTGAACAGTATTAACAAAGCTGAAATGTTTCACTGTTGTAATGTCAATGCTTTTATTTTCATTTTTCAATTAGTCCAAATAAAAAGCTATACCAGATAGGACCAGATACACAATAATTTATGCATAGCCTTTTAAAATCATTTTCATAGATGAAGGTATTTTAAAAAAAATCAACAATACAAAAGCACTGGTTGGCTTTTTGTCCCCCCTTTTTCCTCTTGAGAATAATGTGAAGAAGCCAATCTAAAAACCAAATTCAACTTTCCAAAGCTTATACGGAAAACTAACATTATCCCTGAGGATTTTCCATTTTTAACCCTCATTTCCACATGTAACTCTATCAGCAAATGTGCCTACACTGTATTTAGCTTAGATTTTGCTGCTTTTTGTCAGGACTGACAAAGGGGCTCCTGAGCCTTTGAAAGCTCATTTCTGCAGCTATTCCAGCAGGATTAAATGGGAACAATTACCATTTATAAAAATCTAGCTTCTTCAATATATAACTCTTTTGAAGGAGTTACACAAAAGGTTAACTAACCCTAGATTTAAATTCAACCTCAGATTTAAATTCGGGGAAAAAAAAAATAATCTGCTGACTTAATTCAGTAGTATTTGTCCATTTTCTGTCATGAACTCTGACTTTTACTTGCTTTGCATTTTTTTTCATGTCAATTGCAGTTGCTTATCATTAATCAACAGCTAAATATATAGTTAATTTGCACTCACAGAAACACAGGAGTAACTATATCAGCCTTAAAAGAATCACCAAAGAAACATTTCTATTTAAAACCACCTTAAACCCCCATTCTTTCTGCTTAGTGCTTACAAAAGCTACAAGAAAGACACTGACATACTGGACCTAATCCAGAAAAGGGGCACCAAGATGGTTACATGGGTTGGAGCACATCATGTATCAGGAGAGGTTAAAGAATTGAGATACTTCTATTTTTCCATTTCAGAGGATGACATAGGACAAATAATGATGAGTTTTACTCAGATAGTCTATGTGATCAACTCGCTCACTTCAGTTTTCTTACGGTCTCACCATCAAATGAATCAGTATTTGTGAAATAGAACATGATGTTTTCTGTTCAAATACACCAGAAAAATGGGAGCATGGGCAAGCAGTTTGCATAAAGAGGTTGTGGAATCCCCATCCTTGGAAGTACTGCCTCAGCAATGTCTTTCAAACAAGGTGCTGGACTAGATGACCTCCATAAGTCCCTTCCAGTCTAATTTGTTCTACAGTTCTTCCATTGAGTCTATCCTTTAAAGGCAGAATGAAGTTACTGGTGCCCATTTATCAAAAGAATTACCTAGCAATTCAATCATTTAAATTCATCCTTCCATTTACTAGCTCTTTTTGTCAACACAGTCCCTAAAGAATAAATCAAAAAAATCACAGAAGGAATCTCTAGAGGTCACTTTTAAAAACCTCCTACTTGAAACCAGGACTATCACCAATATCAGATCAGGTTACCACACCTCTTTCTAGCCAATTCTTGAAAATTTCCAAGAATGGGGATTTCACAGCCTTTCTGGATAATCGGTTCCAGTGCCACATAACCCTGCTAGTGTTTTTTTTTACCTAATGTCCAACTCAAAATTCCCAAGCTGCCATTTACAGCTGTTGTCCTTTGTCACACCTTTTGCTACTGTCAGAAATTACTTGACTCCATCAACTACTCTTCGAAGCCGCTATAGGCTGCAACTGCATTTTCTCTTAGGCTCTGTTTTTTGCAGACTAAAAGAGTCCAGCTCTCTCAGTATATCCTTACAGATCATCTGCTCTAAGTCTCTTTGTAGCCTTTCACTGGATCCTCTCCAGTTTCTCAGCAACACTCCTGAATCAGGTCCTAAAACTGGACACCATTTCCAAGTGCAGTCTTACCAGCACTGAGTAGAGGGGCATAAAGACTTTTCTCTGCTGGTCATGCTTTTCATGATGTCCTACTTTGCAGCTACATTGACCAGTACAATCAATGTATCCTGCTCAGTGGGCAGTTTGACTTATGATGAGAGTACGTGGTTGGCTTACATTCAGTTTGCCATTCCCCAAAGCCCATATGTGCTTTACAGCATGATTACCACTCAGCCTTTTTCCTCCCAAACTGTGCTAATTCTTGAGCTTACTCCACTCCAACTCATGGCCTTTCTATTTTCCCAATCATCAAGCTTTTCAAGGATCCTCTAGATTGTAGTTCTACTGTTCAGCATGTCAACCTCTACCTCCTCCAAATCAGCAATATTCTCAAATCTGCTGGTGGTGAATTCTGACATCTGTGTCACTGATGAAGGTATTGGCTCTGGGGTACTCTGCTTGCTGGCTACCAACTGCATGCCAAACCACGGATTATTGCCCTTTAAGCCCAGCAATCCAGCCAATTTCCAAACCATGTAAGTGTGCTGTTCTTTCAAGAACAATTCCAAATAAGAATGCTGTGGTTGATGATGCCAAAAGTCTTTGCTTTAGTGATCCTGAATTGGATGCACTCTACTCAGAAGAACAGATACTACTGCAGTGAATTCTACTCATAAAGTGATCAATATTGACTTCCTCTATGTCAATGTATTACAACAAGCTAGCACTGTGGCATACTGTTATTACTGACGTGTTTGCTTTTAATGTGCCAAATATCTGAACAAGAATTGTATTGAGTGAGGTTAAAATGGCAACAGCTGTGTAAGAACAGGAAGAAATATGAAGTGAGAAGAGAGCCTAAGAGGATGCTATCCTGGCAACTGTTAGTGTGTGAAAAAGCAACTGATAAGCACTTAAGTCTTTTCTTTATGTTAGGCTTCTCCCACAGCAGTTAGCAAATGCACCATGAAAACCAATGAGATTTGTCTGCATGTATTGTTGGAACAGGCAAGTACAAGTATCGATGAATTTTGGGATAAACTTCTCAGAAGCTATAAAATCAGCTTACAACCTTCACTGTCCTACCTTGCAGCTGCATTGGCCAGTATGATCAATGCATGAGCACTTCGCCAGCTCTGTATTACAGCTCTGTGGATCAGTCCCTGCCAGGAAGCACTGACAAGCAACACATTGTGGATAATTCCAGTAACCCAACCTGCACTCAGTGCATTTATCCCCAGAGAATTCAGGGCGGCAGAAGCAACAGCCTGTATTTAAGTCACACTGTGCACTTAGGGCTCCAACGAGGCTGCAGTCACAGGGCTAAAAAGGAGAGAAACAAAGAGAAAACTGCAATTGTGCTTCGGGAAAAAAAAAAGATCAAAACAAACACCCAACAAAAAAGCAACTCACCTCTTTCAAGTATCTATAAATAAAGTGTAGCAGTGAATCTCCACTGTCTGAAGGTAGCATATCTGAATTATAAGGCTAGGCATTTATCTTTATTTAACAAGCATCAAGCAATTACACTAAATACATTTACAACACTGTTTTCTTTTTGAACAGATATTACTTATCACTGGTAAGTTAGGCAGTGAAATCAAATAAATCTAAAAGGTCAAGGACACTGGGATACTTTGTGAACAAAATTAACTTGAAAACACTAAGTGCTCTGTAAAAAGTGCTTTCTGTGTAAATCCTCTGCAGTGCACGTTCAGACCACTTTGCTAAAACTGGAATTGCTCATGGGCAGTGGTCCCAGTGGAATCTAGTTCAATGTTTATTACTCAGTCATCAGACAGGTAACTATCTTCTTTGTACAAACAGGACTCTCAGATGACAGTAATTTACACGGTAAGGGATAGAGATTTAGTTAAGTGGTGTATTGGGAAGTAAACTTCCTCACAGAATGAGACTTGCACAGGCAGGTAAGGACAGAAATAGGTGATTTGCCAGGGGGTCCAGGTATTGAATACAGAAGTAGGTAGCAGGGAAAGCTGCAGGCTTCCAAAGAACAGAAAAATCTCTCACTGCTATTACTGTGACTGTACTGCAAAGTTAGCACAGGACATTTGCTGTGATCACTGGAGTGACCAGAATCTCATATGGAGAAGTTCAGCTTGCAGAAGCAAACTTGGTGCCAGTAGTACAGGTTACCACAGTAACTGACATGGATAGACTTGCTAGAATTAAGGACACAAAGCTGAAAAGGGGAGGAGGAAAATGTGGATTCAGTTTCTAAGCAAAACTGTTTGTTACATGAATACTTACAGTACCTTTCTTCTGATCTGAAAAGACCATTTATAAAGAAGGTGATTATATGCAGGAAACATTCAAATTCAGTCTTGACTGAATGCCAGAGAAACCATTTAACTACTGGTTAAATGTTAGACTGCTAGAATACTATCTAACCTAAGAAATAAAACCTTCTGACAGAAACCTTATTCTACAAGATACATTTGAACATAAAGCTTAGAAAGTAAACTGTTCACCATACACTGAAATAGCTTGGAGTGCAATATCAAAACCTAATTTACAATCAGATGTTATGTTTGTTTTGCGAGCAAGCAGTTTTACGCAATGCTCTCTATCCCCCTGAGTTAAAACAGCCCTGGAAATCTACTACAATGAGTGCAAGTAGGAAATTCAAATCTCACTTTGCAGAAATTAGCTGCAACGTACTGAAAGAAATGTGGGCTGATAGATCATTATGAATTTAGATGGTGCCATGGAACTGTCATACTAATGCATTCACATAAAAGACAATCAGAGAATATACTCCAGAGCTCAAACAGAAGTCTTCAACCTCATTAGGCTGGTTTCAGAAGCCATGAATCTATATCACAGCAGCACACCAGAGGTTTCACAAGAGGATTTTTCCATACATCCAAAAAAGAAAACAAAATTAGTTTGCAGCCTGAGCCACATGACAAACAGCCTTTTAAGGAAGGGCATTAATGGTGTACGACCATGTTCAGATAAGACAGAGTATTTTGGAGTAATTGCAGCTGTACAATAAATTCCCCATCATCAATGAGAACAGCAGAGAGGAGAAGGCGTTTGAACTTTGCACAATGTTCACCGTCACCAGTTTTCAGCCTCAACTGAATATTGCTCCCTTAAGAGCAGGGCATTAACAACAGCTTTCATGAACTCTTTGACATACTACCACTGTTTTTCTATTTCTTCTTCCTTCTTCCCTTCTGACTTTTTTTTTTTAAACTGTGTCAAACATTGGAATAAGAACAATTTAAAGGCTAATGAGAAGGTTTATTTCCCCTTTAAGAACATAGGAAGAAAGTGCATTTTACAGCTAAGGTTGCTGTTTCTTTTCTTCGTTCTTCACTGTTTTTATGCACAGGTTGAGGCCCTTCTCAAGCAAACTCCAAGTACAAATTCCCAGTGGTATCACAATTAGGGCCAAAGTAAATTTGTTCTGCAAAGGCACTGTCAATTACCTGTAACTATACATCTCAATCATGTTAAACACAGCTATAATAAAAGAAACCAGGCTCAGGTGGGACACTGCCTCAGCATGACAGCAGTATAAACAGGGTGTTCTGTGTTACAAGCTGCATACCTGAGACAGGCGTTCTGTAGTGCTCAGTAACAGATTGCCAACACTTACACCACAGTGACACCAAAACTCACAATGCAGAGACAAACCATGATTTATAAACCTAAAATTGTGTTCCAGCTACAAATTCCTTTATTTACCCCATGGAAAAGAAGCAACACACAGAGAGAAAATAGAGATCCTCTCACCTTGCAGCCACTGACAATGTCATGGCCCCAGTAGTTGGGTGCACATTTCTCACACATCTCTCCAACAGTATTGGGAGGGCAGATACAGTGGCCACTGATGGGATCACAGTTATCACCAAATCGTGAACATGCACAGGCTTCATGGGAGAGAGAAAAAAATAGAGCAGAGGAAAGGTTACCCCTTTATGTGACACTTGGAGAGCAGACTCTAACAGGGTTAAGATCATTCCACCAAAACCTTTACCACACAGTGAACTCTCAGTTATCTGTGGACACAGTAGAGCAGGAAAGGTAGGGTAAACCCAGAGAAACCAAAACCAGTGCAACACAGGTTAACTGAGGTTGAAGTAACTGCAATGAGGACAGAATGGGAAAAATAAAGGCACCAACTGCAGAAGTGCAGAGATTTCTGAGATGGTGCACTCACGCGACAGCTGAGGGAGTATCACTGTGCAATTTCTGGGCCCATGCTGTCTCGTGCAAGAAGCTACCTGTCATGTATTTAACCTCTTCTGCCCATCTGAGCCAATGTCCCTGAATTTCTGCTGCTGTAAACAGACTTTTCTTAAAGCACAAAAAAAGGTGTTTCAGTTTCTTTTTCCCATTCTACTTCTTTTTTTTCAGATTACATGTATTCTGCCTTGGGAGGACATCAATAATGCGCCTCTTCACAGGAAACCAGGATTATTTGCAGACTTTATTCAACTAAAAATAATTTGGTTTTGGAAGTGGTTCCAAAAGTGGTCTGTATCCTTAAAGAATTATTAAGTGAACAACTCACTGGTGGCAAATGCAGATTCAAGGTATGTAAGTGGTAAGTAGTAATGGGGCACAAGACACCTAATTGCTTGTAGAAGCAGAACTGGTGCATAGTTATTTTCATACCCACCATCAACATCACCCCTGAGGTCAGAGCAAATGCATCCTAAGCAAACTATGACTCTCTGAGTGATAATCTGTTCCTTGGTGTGTTTATAGGGCAGTGTAACATAACGTTCATTACTGAAGGCTGTATTTATGTTCATTGCCTTTACTGTAGGAAATACTTAAATGCAGAGTAAAACTAAAAAATAAGAGATGTGCAAGGACAGAACTCATATCTATAGTTCAAATAACAAGTGACCTTTATTTTTCCCTGTCAATGCTTTCAAAATAAGGTAACTGATGCAGATAGTAGTTTTGCCTCCACTACACCAGGAACAAGATGTTTTGCATGCGACATAAAATCTTTTGACACACTGTGGCTTGAAGATATTTCAGAATATATCTCTCATTGGGAGACTGAGGCTTTTGGATGTGATGGCTCTTCTGTGGGCTTCCAGTTCTTACACAAAATTGGTTCAAAGGCATGGAAAGGAAGAAAGTGATACACCAATAATTTTTTGCATTTTTACTTTTACCATTGTTAAAAAGAATATGGAAAAAATATAACACATTTGTTGCAAGCTATAGTGAAACAGAGATCTCTTTTGTATCTTTGCTGCTACAATGTCAACGCTAACTGATGGTGCTTTAGGGCTTTTTTTTTTTAGGCTTTATGGTTTTTATTGCACAAGAAAAACAATCAAATTATATTCCTTTTGGATAAATACTAGATAAAAGAGGTTGAATATTTTATTTGATATTTAACTGTCACTATGGAATTAATTTTTGTGCACTTTCTTCCTAGCACAATTTGATATACTTTTATTAAATTTCTGATTCTCTGTGATTCATAATTTAATTCCCCCTTTTTTTGCCATTTGAAGGAATACATGAAAAGCCTACTAAAAATAAGGGGGAAAACCCAGCATTTTGAAAACAGAATTCCTCTCCATCTGTTGTATTAACTTTGGAACTTCTAAAAATCTGAATTTTCTGAACATCTTTAGCTGTTGCAGTTATATAAAATATTTGATGACCACAGGCAGATGAATTTCTATGTAAAATATTGTTTAGATTTGCACTACTTACTGTTTCAACACTGTTCCTTAAACTGTCATTTCAAGTTTGCCAAGACAGCAGTTAATTTTCCTTGCCTGACTATATGAAATTAACAACATTTTGTAGTATTTCACAATAGTGATGTGCTTTTAAACTGTGAAATGGTAGAATAAGAGACTAATCATGAAGATAAACTATAGTGTTTTTTTCCCCTTTGTATATGTGCTAAGGGCTTTAGACTATGGTTTATTTCAAGCTTTCTCATCAGTGAGCCTGTGAACCAATCTTTCCCTTTTCCAAAGCACCAACGTGTTTGCACTTTTCAAGGCAGTAAACGTTTGCTGAGCCCTTCTTTCCCATGGGAGACAATAGCATAGGGTAAAGTTTTCATATATGATCTATAATCCAGCTTGGCTCAAGGTTTATCAACACTACAGGTGAAATTGAATTTTGCTGCATAGATGTGGGTCTTGAGGCCTTGATGTTCCTTCCATAAAAAAAGGGAGTAAAAAAAGGCAGAGAGCTAGGCTTGCTGATTCTGCTGCCATTCCAGATGGAAAGGAGGAAGAATAGGATGCTAGGCATGGTGATTTCTGCTTCTGGAAAGAATACAGTTTAGGCCTGAAGAATAATAGCAGCAATACCCTTGGCTTTATAGCACTCTGCCATCAGTAAACAATGCTGCAGAGTCATTGCTGTTCTGGCGTCCCAGCAGCCAGCCACACTAGACAACTATGTCTCATGTGATCACATCTAAATGAGTCTATGAGATTTTAAAAATACAGTTCTATTAGCAAAGGAAATACCCATCTTGTGAAGAGACCTATTGGTTAGGTTCTTTTCAATGTAGCAGTCTGTACTGCTTAAAGGACAGGAAACATTCATCTCAGTGTTTGACCTAATGTCCAAAAGGACAAACATAAATGTAAAGTGGCTGGATATATTTATGTCTGATACTAGAGTTTCAGCATCTGGAAAAGCATACTCTTCATGTGTTTACACAAGGGACATAGTTGAGAATTTTATCTGAAGATCTTGTTGTACACAAAAAGTATACAAGTAAGCAAGACCCTAAAAATTACTGTATAGAAATTTAATAAAAAAGGACTGAACATGTAAGAACAGTGAAAAGGCTTGGGATAAAACTAGAAGCAAAGGGATTTTTTTTGATTTTTTTATTTTCCTCCATTCATCCTTTCAAACTGATGTGCTTTGGCAAACACCTTAATCAGCCTTCTGTGATACTATTATAATAGCTAAATTATAGGAACTTCATGCAAACTTTTATGGCAGAAAGTACTTGCAGAAAACAACATTCTCATTCCTTTTAAACATGGGAGATTAGCCATAAACTGACCTTAAAATAGCAGGAATTGCTTGGGTCTTTTGTTCTTGCCAATCACCATCCCTGCCAATTGACTAATTTATAGCGCTGTCTATGAAAATTGCTACCTGTCAGGAAAATTTGTTAGGCAATCCAAAACCAGCCAAACACTAGACTCTTAGTAATAAATAAATAAACAAACAAATAAATAAATCTGCAATTGGCTGCTAAGTATTTACATACGAGTACACCCTCCTTCTTCAAAGTTGTAAAATCCATGAGCACAGCGGTCACACTTCTTTCCTGTCACTCCAGGCTGGCAATAACACTGTCCGTCTCCATCACAGTCGAAGGACTTGGAACCAAAAGAGTTGCAGTTGCAGGGAACACATCCTCTTGAAGACTGTAAGCCAAATGTTTCAGGCTGCCACAGAGAGAGGAAGAGCAATTAGTACATGGAAAGACAGGAGAAAAGAGGAAAAGCTGAGAGCATAAGGAGATCAGGGTGGTTCTTAACTCTTCGTCACTGAAATACTACTCTTAACACTTTGAATTGTAGTGGAAAAACACTGGGGCAAGGGCACTAAATACCCTACATAGCTCAAAAGAGTAAAGATTTCAGAATGTTACCTGATGTTATAATTAATGTTCTCCAATGTAATGCATTTCCTATGAGGTTGTATTTCTGTAAGTACAATACCCACAAGAAATTGAACATATGTCAGTGCCATATACATATCCCATGTCTGGGATGTAAGATTATGTCAGGCAGAGTTTGATGCTAAGAGAGTGAATTCAAATTCTTAGATATGAACGGAGATTGATTCAACTGGAAAGTCTCTGAACAACTAAATTTCATTTCCTCTGATGAGAGGCAATGTCTGTATACAGTGTTCTGTAACTCGAGGGCATTTCTTTTGAACGATATTTAGGAATAAATATAGAAAAACATAGATATAATGTATTTGTGTACATTACAAGCAAATAATGGGAATTATCTATTTTTAAGATAAAAACTCTGTCTTTGGGTTAGGTCTAATAAGATAGAAGTAATCAATGAGCCTCTGTTTCTCTTCTATTTTCATTCTCCACTTTCTTTTTTGCACTGATTACTGTAAAGTTCCTACAGAACCAGAATAGATGTTATCAACTATAGTAATAAATTTTCTCCTTAACTCCATTAGTGGAGTGCAAAAAGTATACTTGTAAAGGGAAGACAAGCTCATTTGTATACTGCAGTATGGAGTTCTGCATCAAACTTTAACCAACAGACCGTGTGGGTTTCACTGCACCAATTAACAGAGGCTCCTAGGAGCAAACTACTTGATAATCATATTCTGAACTCAGTCTCCAGCTAGAGTGACTTAAAATGGGATGATTTTGATGATTTTCAGAGAATATTGAAATCCAAATACAAATCATATTACTAACTTCACTTGAAATTGATATTACAACATTTAGTAGAAAAAAATCTATCAAAGACTTCACTAGAAAAGCAAAATGTTAAAAATGAGATATTAAAAAGATCACTGCTAATCAATATAAATGGAACAAAGTGGAAAGTATTTACTTTTACAATGTACTACTGTGTGACCCAAGCATGTGCTGTTAGATTGCTACCTAGTATACATCAGTACAAATTTTTCAAGTCACTGGAGCTGCACTGACTTACATTTTACATGGATTTGTTCCACAGTGGAACCCCTAACCTCCTGTGTAGGTGAATTCCCAGAGACTTCAGCAGGTTTCCATGTAAAAGCCCTGAAATCTGATCTCTGAGGTTAATATTGAAGTTCCCCACTTCCATAGAGAATCTGCTGACAGCAATCAGAATACAAGACTACATCGGCAGTGAGAATTTGGCCTGAAGAATCATATGTACCTAACAAAATGCTTGATTATACATATAATAAAGAATTACACTGATTTTCACTTACAAATTTTATCTTGAAATGTTTTGCCAATCACATAATTCTGCATGACAAAACATGGTTTATCAGAAAGAAATTAAATAACCAAACTCATATATCTAAACTCCAAAGTTCAATTAAATAAACCAACTATCTCTAAAGGTTTCTTTTCCACAGGAAGAAGCACACAGAAATGTGAATATGGAAAAATCTCAGGACAGACATTCAGATTAATGCAGTGAAGTAACCAATGCACAGCATGCATCTCAGTTCTCAATAGAAAGTTTGATAGGATCTAATAAATTCTGTTTATAAGGGTGAAAGCCAGAAAAAGTCTGATACACTAGCACTCCACACTGCGTGAAGGAAGAAAAGATCACTAACATGCTGGGTTGTATTCTGTGAAGAGCTCTGCAAAGACATTTTGATCAGTCATGCAAACCCCCAAGATGAACCCCCAAGTCAAGCCCTCAGCGAAGCTTTTTTACACATAGAAATTCTAAAAACCATATTTACTGAATAAGAGGTAAGATTGTGGATGACAATGAGGAAATAGGATAAATTTTCTGAATATGTTATTAAATTATGCCCCTGTATCAGTGTATGTCAAGTGTTTGTGTGGGCAATGCAGTTATGTAATACATGTTCAATGGGTAAAAGCTCATGTTCTCCAAGGGAATCCATAGGAGCAAATATGGCATGAATCCTGGTGGCTGACTGAGGAGGAAAACCACTGCCAGGTATTTTTCAAACAGGGTGTGATAAGTGTGGAGGTCTTGAGTTGATGGGAAAAAACCTACACTCCTAAAACACTGCTCTGTTAGAAGCAGTTGCATCATAATTACTTCATTTTAGGAAATAAGTTGCGTTGTTGATATGCAATAAACAACGAAAACTTTTGTCATTCTGGTCATTACATTCAAATAATGGGCACTTCACCTGGTTAAAAATGGCTCAGATAACTGGCCGTATTCACTAATGAGAATTCTCAAAACCAGTTATGTTTGATATTTTAAAATTAAATCTTAACGCTTTGCCTGTGGAGTTGATGCTTCTCACAAACTCCTTAAGCTTTTGATTCTTGAATTGTTAGAAGAGGAAGTCTTATCCTGCCAAAGGCCATGAAAATCCAACTGATTCCAATGATGTACGTACACCACCCATACATTTTGTGCATACCATTGTTGATGGTGCTGCTTTTGGACTTATTCTGGTACTTGACTTCTGGCCTATGTTTTCATTTGCACTATCAGAAGCCCTAGGAGTGGGGAAGTATCCTAAAAGACTGCTCGTCTTCTGAGCCTGTCTGTTTCTTGATAATTTTGTACATTGTAGCACAGGTATTTTAGAAAAAACTAAAAAAAAAAAAAAAAGCCTGCAGGAGCTCCAGACACAAGCAAATACAAGATGTCAGCCCATGCAATGCACACAGTTTCTGATTACCAGAGCAGCGGGCCGATAAGCACCCCGTGGGCACCCACTGCCACTGCTGATGCCCCATCTCCGAGGGGGGACTCGGATCTGCTGACTGCTTCGTGCATTTTCTTTCAATTTAGGCACCTGTCTGCTGATTTCACAGCGTCTGCCCGTGAATCCTGATTTGCAGATACATCTTCCTGACATATCACATTGCAGTGACATGGATCCTAAAGCACTGCAGCCACATGGTATACAAAACAGCTTTTCTGGGGCCCAGAAGTAGCTGGGCTTTAAGAATGAAAAGTAAACACTGTTAGAAAGTGAAGATAATGAAACTACACCACATAAAAGAGTACAGGAATAAAGACAGCAGTAAACACAGTAGTAAACAAAGATTAATTCCAATCAACTGCCAATACTGTATTAACAAGCTTGAGGTTTTTGCTGTGTATGTTATGCAATCTGTGCAAATTCCATTGATACCAACGATTTTTCTTTGAATGGACTCTAAATACTGTTGAAATTAAGAGTGTGAGCAAACCGCTTCAGAAATTATGCTGTTTTAAAGGGTGAAAATGATCCTTCTGATTTCTGCAGAATTATTTATGTGCTTTAAATTACACACACGTGGATGTGTTCTGAGGACACAGGCCTAACCCACAAGTCCTCACACTGAAATAGAGAAACATGTAGCCAGCTATAACATATTCCTCAGCAGCCTGCACCAACTCTGTGAAAGTTTATGAAATACTCTTTTCTGCAGTGGTTTATGAGACAGCAAAACAATGTCAAGGCAAAAGACACTTTCACCAAAAAAGAATACATTATTTGGACAATATAAGAAGAAACCCTAAGAAAAAAACATAAAAGCAGAACATTCACAGCGGAAGTAAACTAGCATCTTGCTTTTTTTGAAAATCAGATGCTATCAGACATTTTGCAAATTTCTTCATAGAGGGATTATCCCCCAGAGCTGCAATATTTTAACTGATTTATTTATATCAAACATTCAGAATATAAAGTTTATATATGACATATAAAAGTGCACTTATATGTGGAGTGAGGTTTAAAATATATTCCTTGCACATAAATGCAATGTTCTGTGTTTTGTTCTAGAAAACATTTAAAAACCAGCCATTTTACCTTTCTGTACATAAGAACAACCCATATATGTTCTTTAAGTGAAACATGAACCAAAAAGAAAGACTATCCAAAACCAAATGCTACTTTGTTATGGCAAACAGGGAAGAAAGCTGAAAGGAAACACATTTCTTGTCACTCACCTTGCAGGTGTCACACCGGCGCCCTATCACGTTGGCTTTACACTCACACTGGCCTGTCCGAGAGTCACAGATCTCTGAGATGGAGCCATTGATGTGACAGTGACAGGCTGCACAGGAAGAAGAAGGAGCTGTTAATGTGCTTCCTGAAGCTAAATTTAATAGCCAAATGTTTACAGTGCAGTTTTTGCCACCCTGAGAAATCCAGGAAGGCAGGCCTAAGTAAAGCAGGAAGGTGTCCTGCTCCCATATTGTGACAACACACATTAACCTACCCATATTAATGTGGAATTTTTCTCCAAATTATTGCAGTGAGAAATTTTGCCTCAAGTTCATGAACAACTTGTTTTATATGCTCCTCTAAGATCAAACCAGGATATTTAGGTCACGTTACTGAGTACGTGCTCCAAAACTTGGAGTGGACAGAGCAGCAACTACAGAAAAATAAAAAAAGGGTACAGGTGGGAGTGTTACTGCTCCACATACTGGTCCTGCTGCCCTAGAGACCAGTCCATGTTGATGTAGAAGGCGGGAAATGTGGGCAGGCTGAGGACCCAGAACAAGGCTACCTCCAGGGGCCTCGCTACAGGGACAGTAACCTCCTCGGCCCCAAGAGCTCCTTCCTCCTCACAGACAGCACCTGCAGTACAGCTGAAAAAGAGACCAAGGATTATCTGCTCCCATGACTCTCTGGGACCTCTGTCTCAGCAACAGCATTACAGTTCCCAGAGGAAACATAACCCAACTGACCAGCCTAACTCATCACAATGTTCTTTTAAGGATTTTAAATGGCAGTGAAAAAGAATTGCTGTTTCTTGAGGAAAGTAACAATGCTTCTGGCTTCTAAATTTTTATATTTTAGGAAAAGAGAAATTTTAGGGATGCTTTCTATCACCCATTATGTTCTTCAACCATAATTTTTTTGGCATGCAGAATTGAGGAAAAAATCCCTTTAGCATTCACAGTAGAGAAGAGGGATGTGATTGGTGTCACAGGGACTATAATCATGCAGTCACCAATTCCATCAGCATGAGCTGGTTCCTGCACATCTTTTTTTTTTTTCCCAGAGGGGAATGAATCCACATCTCTATACTGATTATCAGTCTACTCTGTAAACCAGGGCTCCAATCCAAGTTTTGCCTTCCTGCAGTGCCCTGATTACATGTGATGGTTTTTTTTTCTCAACCTGACAGCTTCACTTTAAGAAACACTTAAGAGTCCCAACAGTGAACACGTTGGTGACATACTTGCATGTCACAAGGTGCCATTTGAGACAAAGCAGTTATATTTTTTTCTATATATAGACTATTACAACAGGAGCTTCCTCAGTACTTTATTGGACTCACTAATTTACAGTTTTTCAATTCCAAATTGGAAGGATGATGGAAGAAAAACCAAAAAAATTTCTGAGGTATTCTGCAAAAGTTTCTTGTTTGAAATGAAAGTGACTTTATGCCTTGCCAGTCTGTTCATGGCATTATTTCTCAAATGTTTGCAAAGAAGTCTCATATTCTGGAATAAGCAACAAAAATATGTTGGGCTCTCATATCAGTCTGGTAACACCTTCAGAGGTTTTGATCTCTTTCTGGTTTGCAATAAATTTAAAAAATGTAAAAATTTAAAAACACTTCTGCTGTAATTAACATCACTTCTCTTTTCCTTTTAATCTCATTTTTCAACACTAACTGAATCCATAATTTACCTCTTTCATCCTGTATAAAGCCGTCTTCTGTACCATAATATTAATGTTTTAAAACTGGCAACACTCCAAACCATACACAGTGATGAGTACCACATATATATGTTTTGAGTATCTTTCTCATTAAAATGGTCAGCAGCAAAAGATGATGCAAAAGCTCAGACTCAACAAACCACAGTTCTCAACTCTAATTAACAGCATTTCACCCATCTTTTTATAGAGATCTCAAAAACCAGTCTTATTTGAATCATTTTATCAGGCATATGATACCACAAGAATCAAAAAGAAAATTTACATTGCTTTTATAAACAGATGAGTTTGTCCTATTTATATTATATATTACCGCAAAGGGTGTACCATGTATTCTTAACTCAGCCACAGATGACTGAGTGCAATGCAGTGGAAAGGCAGAATTCAGAATTCAAGACTTTGATTATTCTTCTTGGCTCTGGCAGTATTGACATAGAGAAGAAACATACCATCAGGGCTATTCATCTAATAAACTGTTACTCAATCTGATAAATCTCATTTATCTCATCTAAAGCCTTCCCATTCATTCACCTCTACTGCGAAAATTAGCTATTGTCCAAACCTCCAAAAGGTTGCTATAATACAATACAGCCTGTCAGACAAATTTGTCTTACTTTCTCCCAAAATGACACCGGTCAAGACCCTACATTCTCTCTAGATTTGTATAAATATTTATGAGTGTGTATTTATAATCAACCTACACACTTATTCTCCTCCAACAGTAGTACCTATGCACTGGCACACAGGCACACTTGAATATTTCCTTTAATTCATCTCATGTCACTTAACTCTATTACCATCAGCACAACCTTCAGGTATTTGCTTCAGCACACCGTGCTGCTTCACACCAAAAACCAACCTACTAGAATAAAATCAAATAAATCTAGGACATTTGCTCATTGTTCTTAGATTCATGATTTTATACAAAACCACCAAGAAATTCAGAGATGCTATAGTGATATAAAGTTGTACTGTCAATTTAAATGGTTAATGCACATGACAACAGCACTGTACTGAGAAAGAAACATTTCAAACAATAATTTGAAAGCAAAATTTATGCTTTGCAATACTCTTGGATTTGGCTTTTTAATAAGGAACGAAATTGAAAACAACAAAGTAAAGGCACAGTCCCTCTGATATTGTAGCTGCAGGGCAAACTTCATGGAAGTCTGCAAAGGAAATAAAAAATCGTATGGAAAAAAGAAAACCCACATGAAAGACCGAGACTGAACAAATACAAGGTAACTGTGAGCACAAGGCTATGAGTATGTTAGGTGGCTTCCCTTGTCAGTAATACTAACAAAAAAGCAAAGCTTGTAATTCTAGATTAAATATGTATTTATTTTTAATACTTTTTTTAATTGTATGTTTTCTGAACTCTCCTCATATTACATCTCTTTCTCATGCAGTTGCCACCACTGTAGAAATGTTCAAAGCAACAGTCCTACCAATGCCTCAGAAAAGGTGACAAGCTACTGGAAGCTATGATTTTTGAAATATGCTACTTTTTAAACACATTACACACTTAACACCCTAACTTATATGACATCATTCATTACAAACTGTTAACTTGTGCAGAGAATACATGTGACTGTCCAACTTTTATTCAGCATTGTATAAAGCAGGTACAGAAAGTATTTACAGAGGTATATGTCTTCATGGCTATCAATGACTTTACATATATCAGTGTTTATTAGCCTTAGCTAGTAATAGCCTTAGCTGAGCCACTTGGTGATGTTTTGCATCTCACTGGCTGCCGCACAGGACCACCATGTAGGTGGTCCAACACATCTTAGTATGTGTTAACACATACTTAGTATGTCTTAACACACTGTCAAACTGCAAGCCACTAACAGAGCAAATCCTGGAAATGGATGCCAGTGGCTCAGACTTCTGTGCCTGCAACACATACTGCAGAAGTGGTCCCTGCGTTCCCACACACACAGCAGTAAGACAATGGCCCAGCTCTTTCACTTGCATAATTTTATCCTAATATAACACCTTTGTACTCAATGGAGTTGCTCCTAGTTTATTCCAATGAATCAAACAGGATTAAATCCTTGTGACAGTGAAATAAACTGCTCTGTTCTTTCAGGACAGTTTATAATCTCTTCTATTCCATTTCTCAAAATGGGGTGGAAGGGTACGTGAAGAATGTTTTTAAGTTAAAAGCATTTATTCTGCTTAATAGCTGCATTCTGAGTCGTGCCAGCAATGGCTTAGAGAGCCACGGCCTCCTACAGAAGCAAAAGCTCCTGTTCCTACCAAATCTTCCATCTGCTCTCAGTAATTTTTTGCAATCACTATGGGGAAGTATGAGCTGGGGCCAATACTTAAACAACATGCCACCATTCAGCTGAGAAATGGTAGTTTGCTGCAGTGCCAGGTATCTTCCTCTGGAGTACCTTAGAAAATTTGTCAGGAGATTTTAGACTCTGCTTTGCAGGGGGCAGAAGATTCCTGCCCTATAAGAGGTAGCAAGCTCCAAACTCTTACTGAGGTCATGTAGGTGGGAAGGTCAAAAGTGCTGTGAGAGTTGGACCCTACAGTAACTGAAATATCACTCCCTCCTTTCAGCAGCAATCTCATTAGTTAATGGGATTTCCCTGGATGGCTTATAGTGGTTTTAGTGAATTGCTTTAATTCATTTTTATTTATTTTTGTAGATCTGACATTTAGTATAACTTTTTGCTTCCATTCAATGCTCTGTTCTTCCAGGTTTTTTCCATGTCTGCTTCATTACTGCTTCAGCTACAGCAGGAATTTTTTTAATAGGTTCTTCTTTCTATTTACTTTGAAGTCTCCCTTTCCAGATGCAGATGCAAGTAAAACACTACTATTATTAGAGGTGGAAGTACACCATATCATTCTCCTGCTCACACATATAAAGGCACAGTCTTCCTCTCAGGAACACAGTTACAGGATAGATCAATACTGCCAGTAGCAGTAAAAGTTCATGACTTACGTTGACAGTTCCTTGCATCAAGAGAATCACCAAAATATCCATCAGCACACCTCTCACAATATTGGCCTGTTGTACCCGGCTTACATATCAGGCAAGCACCAGACAAGCTGTCACAGCTGCCAGGAATGGAGAAGTCAAGGTTGTCATTACATTGGCATGGCTGGCATGATCCCCCTGGTATTAGAGGTTGTCCAAAATAGCCTTCTGCACACCTAAGGTAAAAGACATCACCAGTTAGGACCCTTAAATAAACCTCTTACTAGAAATCTTTAATTTTGTTGCCTCACTAACCACCAAAAATGATCTGATCTTCTTTCAAGTATTTAAGTGCCTTTTTTCTCTCTCCCTCCTTCTCCTTTTTAACAACATTGTAGATACAGTACCCACTGAAATCCTGCCAGTTCTCCTAGTAATTAGATTTCAGTGGGAGAAAAATCTTGTCACTGGCACTGAAGACGAGACAAAGCATAGTAAGAAATCTGTCTATTGGCACACTAGAGGAATTCAGGTCCATGTTAGATAGGCTTTGTGTTTCAGCACATCATGTCTAAAAGTTCTGTACTCATTTACCAGCAAGCTCGATGATTTTTTCCTCTACCTTAAAAACTTATTTAGTTTAGAAAAACAGGTTTACAAAGCAATACAGACATAAATTTGTTTACTTAATAAGATCCTCCCCTGACTTAGCATTCCCCTGATCTACCGTATGGTCAGATTTGTTTAATAAATGGATTGCTAACCTCTGTATACAGACAGGTAACAAAAAGATTGCTCATTATCACAGGAACTATGTTGGTGTGTACTATATTTTTCATATTTTAACAGAGATGTTTAAAAATATCACCTTCTTTTCCACCTTGCCCACCAGCAATTTCCTGTGAGTACTCTGTTAAACAGGTTAGTGAATCTGACCTAACTTGAGTGTATATTTAAAGCAAATTTCTACTTGTCTCACAGCCTATTTCCTATTTATATTCTGGTCTGCTTTCCCTTTCCATTACATTTGCTCACACATCATAGCAAGAGCAACTTGCAGATAGTGAAAAAAAAGAAGAAAAATTACCCAGTTCCAGCTAATGAAGTTATTCATGTGCATCTCAGATGAACTCCAATTAGTGTAAAGAAAATAGAAAGTACATAAAACACATCGCATAAATGAATGTTTCCTACTATTTTAAAGTCAGTTTGAATGCAGTTCTAATGTATACAGATATCCTCTCTGCTTTGTAACAGTACTGGCTGGTGTAGTTGAGTAAGGATTTTGTGTACCATCCTAATACAGGAATACAGAGCTCCACTGCACTTTCACTCTTGTCCCTTTGTTTTCATCAAGTTCATCCTTTTCCTTACATCCATAATATCTCATGAAACTTCCAACAGGATCCTAAACAAAGTCATCTAAACATTTATTAAGTATTATTCAACATCATTAGCAAAGATTATAAAATTGGATAATTGAGACTGGGGGGGGAATTATAGCTGGATCTAATTGAACAGGTTTTTGTAGTACACAAAAGTAGGATTCCATTCTCTAAAAATAACCACAATGTAGACGATAGATGAATAATATGTATAAATAGTCCAGTGGTATGGGTGCATGTAAGCACTCAAGAACATGAGTAAAATTTTCACAATCTAGCCTACTGCGCTTTACTCCTTTAGCATAGCCATCTCTCACAATTATGTCCTTATAGCAACAATACATCAAAATCTTGTCATTAGAATAATTCAGGCATTTTATTTTCAGAACCTGTCATGGATGTAGCCATCCTGTATTCCCTGCAAAGAAATGGGTATTTTTTCCTTGGATGGAGCAACCACAGCAACCACAAAAGACTGATTTTTATCTTACTTTGCCAAAACAAATTGGCTTTTTTTCAGTGATGATACCTCAGTTACAAAGGCCAGGAACATCTCTTAATACATCTAACAATTAATAGCCATGTTTTATCAAAGCCAAAGAATAACTGCATAATCTATGCAGTTATCTTATTTTACCTAAAACAGATGATGCCTGAAGTTCACCCATGCTTTGTTGAGATCTTTCTCACTTATTACTGGTGTATTTGTCATAAATCTGTATCTTTTGGTACTACTAATCTATCTGACTTCACTTAATGTGTATTCATTTTCTTCTTTCACTTTCATTTAGGGGTTAGTTCTGTATCTGATAGCATTCACAGAAACTTACCAAGCAGTTCACAGAAAAAATACTCCAGGGATTTATGAGAAATGCACTGCTAATCATTTCCTTCTATTAATAGCAGGAGACCTTGATAACTCTTTCTATTCTCATCAGTTCAGACTTTGCTAATTAAAATTAGCAAAACCCACTACCAGCACATAGATATGTTCTACTTATACGTAATCTTGCATTCAGATTGAAGATGATCCTGAAAGTAGGGGTAAACCAGGTAATCTTAGAAGAAAACACTATGCATGTATCCATGTATAAATTCTTCCACTTTTTCTCCCCCTTCTCCTGAAGTTGCAGGCGAAGATTAAAAAAATCCACTTTCACTAATTCCATCTTTATTCTCTTAAGGACATTGCTACTTCAGCTATGCTTCTCAGATTTAAGGCATTACATGCTTGGCAAGGTTCATATTAAAAAAAAACCCAATAATGTATGTGGCATGGAAAATTACATTTACATAAAATACATATCCAAATAAATGACTGCTAAGTACAACAGAACACCTCTGAGATTAAAAAATAAACAAAAATAAATGTAGTGAAGAACAATTGTCTTCACATTTTTCTTTCTTTCTCTATACTCACCTTTACCCTCACATGCAGGTATGTCTGTGACTGACATTTCCTTTTTATTTGGCATAACTGGTGCTAAATAGAGGGCTACTATATAAATATATGTGTATGTATGTGTACTGGGTCTGGCTGGGATGGAGTTAATTTTCTTCATAGCAGCCTGTATGGTGCTGTGTATATACAAATACATGCACACAAACACAGGCTTATTTTATACAGTTCTTTATATTTACTGAACCCTCCCCCTTGAGACAGAGTGAATTTAGGCTGCAAATCCAAACACTTTAAAGTCTGGAAATACTATTTTACAGTTGCTTTGAAAGTTATGTGCATTCAACCCGTGTACAAAACAGGGCAAAAGCCCTGTGGAGAAATGGCCTGTGAACATGCAGTTAAAAATCTTAATTCAGGTGCACAACACAGATGTTATTGTTGTATGACCAACTAGAAATCTTGCATTTTCTTATGGCAGAGTGCCTATCTTTGCAAGCTGTAAACAATCCTGCATAACACATTTGTTGCATCAAATCTCCTTGAATGTTTGACCCTTTTTCCATCAGCACTGCAATACAGACTTGTACTTCTGGCACTAGAGGAAGAATTATATTAGCTAGAATGAGCAGCAGATTGAAGCCAAGGGATCACAAGGGACTGTGGCTGGTGGCACTCTGTGCTAGACCTGAAGAATGGGGCAGGGGGGAGGAAGGATACAACCCAGCTGACCCTTCTCCTCCCACTTAAGTAACATTGACTTCTCATCTCTCCTTCTAGGGGAAGAGGTCAATGGAAACATATTCATAAATGAAGGAATGCTACAGGAGAAGCTAGACTCTCACCCATTTTGCTTCTTTTCCCTAAAACTGTGTGCTTTTGTCTATATCAAGACTGAGTAGCTGGAAAATGCACATCATCATCCTGTAAATGTGCTGGGCTCAAAGGACAGCTTTTTGACGTTCCTTTCTATGGAGTTAGGACAGTGTCCATCCTACCTCATATACCTTGGGAAAGTAAACAGTGAGCAAAGGAAGAACATAAATCTAATTTGCTGGGGAAAAGGATTAAATGGGGAAGCTGGGCTTTCTCTACAATTACAGATATGTGGTAACTCCCAAAACAGCTTATATCTGCTACTATTTTGATGGTGTTATCAGCTGGACCCCTCAGAACATTGACTAATTTTGGCAACATTTTCCTGAAGAGTTCAAGTGAGAGAATGTCCTGGTTTCAGCTGGGATAGAGTTAAGTGTCTTCCTAGTAGCTGGTACAGTGCTGTGTTTTGAGTTCAGT
>JANZLQ010000086.1:21677364-21694859 GCA_026212715.1 Elanus axillaris | reverse complement strand
CTCCCCCATCCCACTTGGGGTGGGGGAAGGGGTGAGCGGCTGCATGGTGTTAGTTGCTCGCTGGCGTTAAACCACGATAGAGAAGTAGCAATTTTTTAATTTTTTTTTTGACAGTTTACAACTCAGGTGTAAAAATGTATATATAAATAAATAGAAGATCTTATCTTCCTAGGAGTTAGAGGATGATTTTGGAGGCCAAGTACTGTACTGCATATGCTCACTTCATGATACTTGGTACTTCATGATAATTTAGGACTGTTCAGTTAATGAATCATGTGGCTCAGAACACTCGTCACTCTGCAGTTGCTAAAAAGAAAGAGAATTTCATGTAAACTCTTCTAGCATTTATACAATCACTATTAATAGCAAAAGGCAACACTCTTTCTCCTGTTCATTATTATTGACAGCTGCGGGCATTTCCAAGCAACTTGTTACAATTAAAAGTAAATAGTTCTATGAGCATTGGAATTAACGGCCTAATTTCCAATGGATTTTTGTCTCATGGTTACAAGGCTGTGCTGATTATTTGCTGCAGGATGTTGCTATCCATACAGGGAGTAATCCCTCAGGCTACAGCAGTGCTTTTTCCTTGCCCTGTGAAAGTTTTCTTATGGGCAGAACATCTAATAATCTCTCTGTCTCTCATTCTCTCTCTCTCATGTATTCTCTGCTGTTTAATCAGGTGTGAGTTCACACAGTGTTCTCCCCCTTAGCTATGACATGTCCTGATCTATTAACCTCTATTCAGCCACTTCTTTTCACAAAATCTTCAGGAACAATTACTGAGACCTCCTACCCTTCTGTCAAATCTGGTTGAAATTGACCTACAAGTTCAAATGTCTTTGCAGGCAGCCAGACAGAAATGCACAAAAAGATCACACTAGCCTTATTTCCTTCAGAAATCAGGCTAAAATCCAAGCTTGCCACTTATTCAGATTCTGTCCTACTGCATCTACAGCCTGTGCTCCACTCAGAAATAGCACTTGTTGCTAATGGAAGCTGTCAATGACCCTGCATTGACAAACTGCCACCAAAGTGCTCCTGATGTGATTTATTCCTGCCATCATTAACTTCACAGCCCACTAGCTGAAAGAAGGTGACGACTTCCAAGACAGACAGGAAAAGACAGGCAGAAATAGCACACAGTAGGAGCAGACTCAGTGGTGATGGGTGGAAACAGGTGACAGTCTGCACTCTCACTTCAGGACAGATATAGCACAACAGCAGATTTAAAAGGAAGGAGTTGTAAATTGAAAAGACAGGACTAGAGGGCAATTCTCAACGTATGGTCAGGTTCCTGCTTTTCTGGTTGGCTCTTCCTCTTGGTTCATTCCTACTTTTCCTCATCCCAGCCTGAACATTGTACATCTTCATTCAGAAGCTTTACCTTTTTTTAGGGTTTATGTTGGAAAATGCTGCAAGCAGCTCATGGACGTGCCAAGTGGTAAAAGCCTACTAAGAAACAGAAGTGCCATATTTTCATGTCCCATAACTGTCTAGCCAGGTGTTAGACAGTTATCTGGCTTCCCCAGCCCCTCTTAAAAAGGTGTCATTTGCAGGGTCACAGGCAACTGGGATCATGGAGCCAAAGCCAATGCTGATTCATCATGACCTCCAGACAGAGGTCCCCTGGCACACTAACTGCTCCTGAAAGCTGTTCCAGCCACGTGAAATCCCATGGGACCAAAGGCGTGCAGACACAGTGATGATATCCCTTGTCTATGTGGTCTTGCCTCCTGTGGAAGGGGGTTCCTGGGAGCTTAGCACCAGCACTCACACTAGCCTTCTAATTCATTTAAATTCTCCATGTGATCCTTTCAGTATAACAGCATATAAGAAGGGGAGAGAACTTTCTCAGTACTAACATGTCACTCAGACCTGTCATAGCCAAAGACAGACCAGACATATTTTTTTATTTGTCTTTTGTATAGGTAGTAATAAGTGTAGGAAATATATATTGAGCTTTTCTATGTATTTGACCAAGAAGAATTATCTTTTTTTGTCATGAAAACCTAGCTTGCTCTACTTGCTAAATAAAGACTGCAACAAGAAACTAGGAGCAACAAAAATGTAAAATATTCTTTTTAAAAATAATTAAAATCAACAAACAACTTCTTAGAAGAGCTGAATTTTCACTGCATATCAACTTCTCTGAAAGAAGCATCAGTAATTTATTGCATATTTGATTCACCATGCTCTAAACAATCAAATGACAAAAGACAGAAAATAATTATAAAAATTTCAGAGGAGTGACAGACAGAAAAGCTAGAAGAAACATTTTAAAAAAAAGACTCTTACTTCTCAGCAAATGCTTCCTGGAAGCTTTGCACTTTACCATAAAGAAATAAAACAAGCACTAGAAATATTCAAATTCATGGAACAATATCAGAGGAAGACACACAGGAATTTCTTCAGTGAGTTTCAGAACACAGGAACGGGGATGAGAAGGGGAAGTAATAAAAAGGTAGAACAGTTCCATGTAATCAATACTTTTGTTTCAGATCACATATGGTTAAAAGCATGGTGCTTGCTTACCTTTCACAGCGTGGTCCCATGTACCCAGCTGGGCATTCATCACATATTAATCCATGACTTCGGTCAAAATGGCATGTTGGGCTAAAGCTGTGTTGTTGATATTGGGTAAGAAGAGGGACAAGGAAGAAACATAAAGAAAAGATGGTTAGCAGCATAGCTCTCTTCCCACTTCAGAGACTTAATTTGCAAAATAGTGCCCAGGAAAAGTGACTCTGGTCTAGGACGTAAGGCTTAATTTTGACTCCAGCAAATTGAAATTGGAATGACCCTGCTATTTCTGCAACACTGAATATAGAGTAACGGATGGCAGCATCCCAATAGCCTGTTATTATGGGACTTGAGCCTGCCACGGAGTGGTCTGGATACCATTAAAAAGGCAGGAATGTACAGCTGTTTGTTTGTGCCCCTGAGTGCCTGGCAAACAATCTATGCCATAATGTGCCCCCTATATAAATCTTTCTGAAGGACAACGGATTTGAAAGCTCAGTTAACTTTGTGTATAATCGGCTGTGAAAGGAACCCAGTGAACAAGAAAGGGGAGGGGCAAAAAGGGAAATATCTGGTGCAGCTTCCCAGAGAATGCATTTGAGTAAATTGAGTGCCAATGACCTCAAGCAACAGGCCAGACAGGCACACTGAAGTTTAAGAATAGTTTGCAGAGTAGAAAGCTTTACCACTTTGCTATCTGTACTTATTTTTAACCTTCTCTCTTTTTTTTTTTTTATAAATAAGGATACCGTAGGCATTTGCAAGCTCCACCTCCCAATGCCTGTGTTTAACTCTGAACTGTGCTCCTTCACAGTCTAGTATTTTGCTTTCTGTAGTCTTTCTCCCTTAACACACTTTTTGAAAACAAACCTCCTGACACTCTAAAAGACACCACATGGAAGAAAAGGCAACCTGTACTTTTATCATTCTGGAATGATTATTAGAGACAGAGACATATGAGCACCTTTACAGGGCCTCATCTAAATCATGATAATTAATTCTGGTCAGCCAAATAGTAAAATAGAGAAAGGAGAAAGAAAAAAAGAAAAGAATGGCAGCAGGTACATAGTGGGGTGATGATTCAAAACAGGAAAACAATGCACCTATCTAAAAAGAAGACACTAAACTTACCTTTTGTAACCTAGGAAAATAGAAGTTGAGAAGGAATATAATTGCTCTAACAAAGACATCAGAAGGAAGGTATATTCAAGGTAAAAGTTCATGCTACGATAATAAAAAATAGATATAATCTGACCTTGGATAAATTAAAGCAGGATATATGATGAAAGTTTCTGGAAAATAATAGGCACAGGGAAGACAGAAAAGCTTAATTAGGATCACGTAACATGACTACCTACTGGTGACTGGACCCCACTTCTCAGGACTCATCCATCCTATGATCTGATCTCTTTATTCTGTTGTGGATTATTTCCATTTCCATAAATACCTTGTCTGTCATAGGGCAAGTTATCCCACAGACATAAGAGATCAATAAGAAAAATGTGGGAAGGTCAGGTCCAGTAAACATAGACAGGTATTAGGATTTTCCTCTTTCCCATAAGGATTGTATTTGTGTTATTTTGCAATGTCATTCAATTAAGAATAGATTCACGAATGCATGAGGACCCAGTTGAAGAAACAATAATTGTGCATTCTATTTTTAAATAGCAATGAAAGCAATTTTCAATGGAGGCACGCATTATCATTGAACCTAATCAGCAGCACCTGACTTACTGCAAGTAAAATCCTGCTTGTCAGTCCCAATCTCACTCTTTCTAAGAGCTACATGGGAAACTTTGTGCAGGTGCTATCACAGCTCATTATAGCATTGCACAAGATTGACTGTACCACAGTTCCACCAAGACCTCTGTATTCAACTGCATAAATTTTAAAGGTAATAATAATAATTAAGTACTTATTATTACTAAGCAATAATAATAAATAGCAGACTTTCCATGTTTTAAGGGTTACACTCAGACCTAGTATCCTTTGATTCTTTCTCTGACTTAATAGTCAGTCCCCATCTCCACACTAAACATAATATATTGAGAAATTCCCATCTACATACTATTAAGGAAATATGTGATAGCAGGGTGAGAAGAGTTTATTGTCCTGATTATTTAAAATCTCTTTACTCACTAGTGATAAATACTGATGAACAGTCTGTATTGATCTGTCAAAACAAGCTTCAAAAAAATCCCTCTTGATTCATCATCACTCTCTTCAGGTTTTTGTATAAGGTTAACAACATTAATACCAGTCAGGACATGGGACAAGTACGAATACACAATATGGGTATATATGTGATAGGTCTATGTCAGGAGACAGCACTTCCTAAAAGCTTACAAGTATGTTATAGAAAACATCTCTTGGGACTAAGTGTTTATTTAATTCTCCAAGAAAATATTAAAATTCTAGGACCAACCCAAATTCCTACTTCATATGCTATGAGTTTACTTGTGGCCTTCCCAGGCTGAGTGAGGTACCTTCTATCCCCCATTTCCAGTGATAAAATATTCCTGTCAGGGTCATCATTACCCATATTAAATTTATTGCCACTTCAAGAGAAAAGCAGTAATTATCCCAGACATCTACATTTGGTAGAAAGAACTATATAGTAGTATGTCTGATAGTTTCTACAGAAAAAAAAGATCAGTTTATTTGAAGCTCCTTAAAAGACTAAGAATGTTAAAACAGTTTGCAAGAGTGATGCCTTAATGAGAAGAGATAACATGAAGAAGTCAAGCATGCATTACATATGCCCTTTATAATACAGGTATTGATCTCATTTGCATCATATAAGTACAAATATGGAGATACATGCAAAAAGAGAAAAATATAGCCCAGGATCTAGGAAAAAAGCTTAGACAAATTTAGTTTCCTGATTTGGCCAAGTGTTCTTTTCTAACATATGGCAAGTCATTTATCACTGTTGTGCTTCAGAAGGCAGTTTTATGACTGGCTTCAATGATCGTATATGGAAACTGCTGCCATTAGGAAACAGGAGAGGGAATGAGTAGTAGTTAAATCAGCTTAAGTTAACTATAGAACACCACCATCATCACCACATTTCTAAAATGGATAGAACAGTTCTCCTCCACCTTATGTGGCGTTGCAAAGAAAGAGACTTAGGCACTGTGAAAAACGTGATGGGAACCATTAGAAACATCATAAAGAAGTAAGACACTTCTATAAAAGAAAAAACTAATTTCTTAATAGAAATACATCTCAGAGGTTCATTGCATGGACAATATTCTCTATGCACCAGGAACTTAGTATTAAGCTTACAGACCTACAGATGCTCTCTCATGCCATGTTAGGAATGAAACACTACAGGAATTAAAATATATATACAGCTATTTGTAATCATTTGTACATAAATTAGTCACTTGTTAGGTTATTCATAAATAACATGACATGTACTGAACCTGTACAGTGACATGAGCTTGGTAGTAATTTCTTTATTTTTCATGTGAAGGATGTGTGAAGGAATCTGAAATGTTCACATATATTATCCCTAGCATACCAAACTCATTGCCAACTAAGTAAGAAAGAAAAAGAGTATTTTAACAGCCTTCAGGTAACACATTAAATCTTTAACAACCTGTTTTTTTCCTCATAAACAAATTTAATGATTGGTCTAGAACTGTAAAGCCATGAGAGCTTGAACCTTACAGTGAGTTCTACAAAGCTTGAGGATGTTGTTCACAGTTTTGCTTTCGTCCATTTTAGAAATAAGAAGCTATTGCACAATTCTAATGCAGGGCTAAACTTCGTAGGGTTCAGGAATTCCACAGTTTCACAGTTCAAGAACATTTATATTCTGTGTTTGTTTTGTACTCATTTTTTTTCAAGAAAACTAGGCATTAAAAAGGGGACTCTCTTGTGCAATTTCAAGAAAGTAGAGTAAAGCAGCCAGAATTCTGATGAATACGTAATAGAGGTCTCCAGGCATTTTGCCAATAAAAACCTAAATTCAATCTATTTGACTAGGTTTGTTGCACATCTGCACAAGATATAAATGTGATAGTGTTTCTCCTGCTTTGTCAGTACAGTGTTCTCAAACAAGAGAAAGAGAATTAATTAACTATGCATGGAAATACTAAGTATGTGAAAGCAACGACTATGTCAGAGGAACCATGCCTCAGCAGCAGACATAATAAATCTATGTGTATCTAATAAAACCAACTGAAGAGCTGTGCTGACAGGAAAGCAGGCTGTCATTCTACAATCCCCTGGAATTTCTGCTGATAAGTGCTTAGATTATTCCTACCCTGATCAGTGCAATTTTAATAGGACACAATGCCACTGTAGGCAACAGCATTAGGCTGAACTACTTAAGAGCAAAATCTGTTTCGTCTGTGCCTATGTAGGCCCCACGGCCATTCAAATGATGTTCTCTTTTCTACTTACATCTTGCAGAGCTCCCTCTCTGTGTGGGTGGGTAGCCATGCATTTTGCCCTGTAAACCTGAAGGACTCTTTATACTCTTAAACAGTAAAGTGCATTTCATTGAGAGAATCTGACTTCTGTTTTGGGAAAAATGGGGTGAAGTAAAAGATGCAGGACTGAAGGGAGGGGAAAAATTTACTCAAGTGGACTTATCAGCTCCTATAGCCACTTAAAACTTTCAAGCGAAGAGCTTGGGATAGGGCAGCCTCTGTGCATAGTTTATAATCTTCCAGTACAATCCTACAGTCGTTCTGAAATTCTTATATGGACTGACAGTGACCCTTTTCAGAAGGGAGCCACATCCAATTTGTGGCTGGAATTTGGACAAGCATCAGTTACCACTGCAAAAATCAGACACATACTCAACAGTTCCTGATCTTCCTGAACAATTACTGTATGTGTTGTGCCACAGCAGCTCTTCTGAATAATGTGGTCATGTGCTACTTGCACCAGGGCTCCTTTTCTCTGAAGCCATACTGAATGCCATAAACCAAATGCACTAATTCAAACTGATACATATAATTTCCATTTTTTTTAATATGCACAAGAAAAGCTAATCAAACAAGATCCAGAAGAGTTTTCTTCAACTACATCACATCAAATGATTTTGGTATTGTTATTTTCCAGGAACTAACTGGGACAACAACCAATGAAAAAATGCTCAAGCCACTTGGTCTATTAAATTAAAGGTAGCAAGTAGCACAGACAAGCTTTTATAATGAAGGAGACATTTGTTCTTAGATCAGATTTTTGATTAACTTTTCACTTATTATTTTTACTTAAAAAAAACCAAGTTTATAGTGATTATTCTGAGATATGCTGACAAATATTTTCACTTGCAAGATCTAAGGCTGAATTCAGACTCCAAACAAATCAGCACTATCACTGGATGTTGATGGAAAGAAAAGGAGAATTAAAAGCAGAAGAAATCACTGTTTTATCTGATCAACATAAAATTATTTTAAATTCAATTATTAAAAAAACCCACATGCCAAATCCGTAAATTCAGCTTTAAAACTAGAAACAGCTACTTTTAAGGGGGACAGAAAAGCAAACACTAGCTATTGATTCAAAGAGAAGTCATCCAAATTCTGCTGTTCTTTCTAGCCTAGTCTCTTCCAGCTTTTGTCTTCCTCTGTACCTCTCTGTGAAGCTAAGCACTCTGTACAATTGTAAAAAGGGAATAAAAGTTTATATTGCAGAATATATTATTTGATTAAAACATAAAAAAATCTCAAATGTATGTGCAAAAGAATAAATTAAAACCATGCAATTTACTAAGTGAAAATGTATAATATGCAATAAATATGCATCTTACTTGTTAGAAGGTAGATTTAGGGGGCAAGCGCACAACTGACAGTCTTCAGCTGTCCCTTTAGTAGGATCACCATAGAAGCCAGGAAGACATTTATCACAATATGAGCCACCTGTGTTGTGTTTGCAGTCCTAAACAGAAGATGAGAAGTACAAATTCACAATTAGAGAACTTATATATGGAAAGTCCTTGAAGGTCATTCATCTAACCCATCCTCTCAAGAGGATTGTAAGAGGTCTGCAAAATATATTCTAATTTTCTGCTACTGGTTGAGAAACAGTTCTACAGATTAGCTGTCACAATCAGTGCTTCATATGTCAAGTATTTGTTTTCTTTTGGATAATTTTTCTCTATGTAAAACAAAAAGGATATTTAACTGCAGACCTTTATCCTTCCACCATACAACAGCTGCATTATTGTTTTAGCTTGCTTAAAGAAAACCAGCCTTCAAAGCACCACAAAACAGGTTTAGTATTGCAGTCTTGCAACAGGCCATATTTTGTGACAGTTTTCAGATGTTGATCCCAGAAATACAGCCCAGACCATATAATTTATAAAACTGAATTATTACATTTCACATCTAATTTACCTCATTTTACAAGGCTAGCAGTATACTAAATATACTTGTGAGCAGCAGCAAATCCTGAATTACTTTTAATTAATACTTGTTTGCTAGAATAGCATCCAGACTCTATTTTATGAGTAGAAACGAGGATGAGTAGACTATATGTAGGGCCCTATCCAACAGTTTGTGTTCTATGTGACTGGCTTTCATAATATAACAGGCAGTTTATCAGAGCATATGAAACATCCAACATAAAAATGGCAGCACTAGATCTGCATTTATGTATATACCTGATCTCAAAGTAAATGATCTTTTGGCAGAATGGGAATTGGTCCTCTGAGAATAGGTTTCCCATGATGACTGGTAAGAACCAAGTTTTAAAGACTAATTGCTCCTTCTACTCTTCTTCCCCCTCACCATTTAGGATTAAGAAATTCTAAATGATTTGGCAGGATCGATGATAGGCTCATCAAATAAGTTTTCTGGCTTAAACTCTTTCCTTTTTGTGCTACATTTTAGCACACCACACTATTCCTTTCACTGCTATTTGCCATGAGATACCCAAGTGTAGCCCTTTCACAGTGTAAAAACCGGAGAAAGCAGCAGAAGTGGTTTTGGCTTTTAAATGCCATCTTGATGTGCTTGGGTATAGACTGAAAAATCATATGGCAACTTGAAAAGGCCAAAATGAAAGCCATGAGAGGGATTTTATTTAATGGGGTGTGTTCTGGTCTGATTTAGATAACAGGCCAGATCAAATCTAGAATCTGTTACACCCAAGCTGCTGCTTAGGAACTCTTGAGGATTTGTTTGTTTGTTTTTTTTTTTTTAAGGTGCAAGTATTTCCAAACTTATGATTTAATTTAAAATATTTTTAAGAACACTTTAAAATTGTTTTCTCATTTTAATAACACATGCATATGGTACTGACTGATACTTAACAGCCTTACTGTCTGAAAGACTTAATGTATCCTCAATGAAGGACAAAGAAAATGGCACTATTCTAAGGAACGCTGATTTCTTCTTCATGACTTTCCAGGATTGCAACAATTTGAACAAAGTTTTTTTGCATTGTGCTCTGCATAGCCAGTACCATACATTTGGGCAGCTGAAAAAGCACAATACCCATTTCAGTCATGAGCACTGGAGTCAGAAGCGTCTGTCTCCAGAAATACTGTTTGCTATGTTAATGGGTGCTTTCTTATTGCTTGTATATACAAGCAGCCTATCTTTGAAATGAAAGCATTAGTCACAATATTATATTTTCACATATTTGGTAGATTGTGAGCTAATACCAACTATTGAGACTCTCAGTCAAATAAAATTATGGCTTTAGAACCACCAGCTGGGTTAAATTCTACTTCATTAAGTAATTTAAGTCCATTTGATTGTTACTTCAAGTGCTGTCATTCAAGAAGAATCTACTGGCCATACTGAAAAAGTAGGTGAGAACATTAAGATATGCTTTTAAAAGAAGATGTGACAAAAATAATTTAAGTGTTTCAAAAGAAAAATCTTTTTCAATTCAACTTTTTTAAGGCATCATGTCAAATTATTTGTACTTTTCCTGAAAAATAATGGATTTTTCTTTTGTGTTAAGTTTAGCTTTAAATATCCTCAGACATGTTTTTGAAGAATATGAATGGCTTGTATGTCAAGGATGTTATTAAAGTGAGAAGAGCTAACACACTATTTTAAAGCTACACATCTCTTATAGAGTAGTATTTGCAGCTTCTGCTTCTTTTAAGTAAAAGACCAGAGACCTTCCATTTTGTAGGAAAACAATCATGTTACAAAGTGCTGATCTTCTCTTTGATGAATTATTTTCTGAAACTCTAACATCAGTCATTTCCACCTACTGCGTCTAATTCTCCTCAATCCAGATCTCTGTATCTGCTTACTTCCTCACCATGAAACAATAAATTTAAAAACAAAAAAGAAAAGAACACCATATATAGTACCAAAATCTGAGTATACAGTGCACTGTGTTTATGTTAGTTTAGCTGAGAAATAACGATCTTGTGTGGTCCTATACTTTTCTCCCTGAGCCAGTCTGGATTTTGCAGGACAATGTACAAGGATTATGTAGTATGTGGATGTGACATAATCTGCCTGTTCTCTTCAGTGATGCATTAAACTTCATAGTAATTTGCCAAATTTATAGATCACTTTAGGTACTGAAGTAGATGACTTACTAGCCCTTCTAAAGACACTATCAATGCTTATGAAAAATTACTGTTTTCTTGATATCAACTGGTTTCATCTCAGTATGAAACTTGCCAAATGTACAGCAATGATTTTGACCAACATCTAGTTTGAGCAATGTCTAATTATACTGAGATTATTTCCTTAAAACATGCTTAAACCTGCAAAGTCTTAATTTCATGTTTGTAGGAACATTTAATAATTATTTTTGTGTCATGAGACTGGGTATAAAGAAGATCATGATCAACTGTCCCTAACCTGCTCAGTACATTACATTAAACAGTTTCTTTTTACTCCCTTGGAAATATAGTTTGTTCCAACACATTGATCTAGTGGTTTTGTTAAAATCAATACCTTATTCCACAGATCCATAAACTTTGTGACCATGACCAGTTTTATGCCCAAATCTTTATGCTTCCAAATCCCAGTTACTGGATCTCAAACTATTTTGAATGCATGAATTTTCTGGATGTCTTTGATCTCCAAACACCATTAAACTTCACTTAGACAAACTCTGACTAAGTGAGACTGTGAAATTTATTTTTGTCCAAAATTTTTTGTACAACACTGACCTTGTTGCCCAAAGACTTTATTACTTATGTCCTGGAGTCTGTTTCCTCCCATTTCCTACTGAGGCAGCTCTCCCCCGTCAGAAGAAGCCAAATCAGCCCATAAATGCTTTATGCCCAGCATCAGGGAACCCTAAATTCACCCTGAAAACCACTCCTGCTTAGCTGCATATGCAGCTGAATGTATATGAATATGGAAAGAAACAGTCTGAAGAGAAGGCTAGCGATGAAAATAAAACTTTCATGAGGGAGTATGTCTAAGTCCAAGATAGTGCCTTTGGCACACCACTGCCCTTCCTCAGGATATCTGTCACAGAGACAACTAGGGAAGCTGCTAGTTTAAGCTAGTTAAAGAAAGCAAAAGGGTAAGCCTGGGTGACTATTTTAGTATATTCCCTAGCCATCTAGACCAGACAATGGTATTATATCTTTGGAAGCATGAATATGCTCTTCTGGCATTTTCAAACTACCATAATACCAAGATTGCATGGAAAATTCCCTTTCCTTGTGTTAAAAATGCAGTCAGGGTGCTGCAGAGGCTTTATGTGATTTTCACCTGTGGTATAGCCTATGCTGCATTTAGCTTAGGATGTATCATTTTGTACAGCGTATATGAAGATGGGTGAAGACATTTTGTTGCTCTTGTGATGAACACTGTCTAAAGCCCATGTCCACTAGCTCTGACACTGGCCTCAATCTACATGGTATATGCCATGCCATTTCCACACAAAGGAATAAAATACAAAATGGATGCCACTGGGGACTGCCCGCTTAGCAATTTGAGCATATCTTAGGGGAGAAAGATCTGCTTTCTCTGTGCTTACTAATACAAACATGGTACCCTGCAATGAATGAAACACCTTGAAATGTGTTTGCTTTTCAGAAGGCTTAGGTTTAACCAACCTCCTAAAGCTAATGTAAAAGTGTGTATGTAACACTACAAAAGAGTATTTCTGAATGTTAGAATTGCCCTGTGTACCAAGGTAGTTATGTATATCACAATGGTAACGAGAATGATGTATCTTGCAGGTTTCTATATGGTTGCTGTGGGGATCAAAGGGCTTTGCAGGTTACTGCTAGCGAGGTGTTAAAATGAGCTTTTTATAACAGGCTTATGTTGAAGCAGATGATTTGAGCTTTTATCATGAGTCAAAAACATATTTCATCTCCTTTTCAACTACATTTCAAAGCTAAGGAAGAGCAAAAAGAAGTATCATATCAGTAAATTAGGTGCCTAAATTGTCTGTTGTATTACTGAAAAAACACCATGAATAATAATAAGGAGGCCAAAAGCCTGTGTAAACGTCAATAGAAGGAATGCCTTTGATGTGAAACATTTCTCTTTTCAGCATTCAGACTGCTCTCTCTTTCACTTCAGAAGGCTTATGATCCAAATTGAATAGCACAATTTAACAGACTGCATGGTTACTAACCAATCTAACTTTACTTATAGTGTTTTCAAAGTAAGATGCAAGAAAATCCAGAACTGATTTTAAGCTCCCTGTGCGCCTCTTCTTTATAGCATGATCTAGTATACGCTCAGACAGAACATGGAACACAGAATACAGAATGCTTGATAATGCATATGGATTAAAGTACATTTTCAACTGGTTATTTGCCAGCACTGTTACCTTTTCACCAGCACCCCTGAAACATCAGAAGGGGGAGCTCTACAGTTAATAGTTCACATCAGCTGAAAAGCCCAAAAGCACTACAGAATGCAACTATATGGCCTTCTTTCATATGCAGGCTGGTGCTACAGACAAAAATATAGAGGGAACTTGTGCAAGGGCTAGAACTTGAAGACACAGAAGCAAGCAACTTCAGAACTCACATCTGGCTATGCACCCCTAAGCAAAATAGTCGAAAGTTATGATACACCTTAAACAGGATTCTCCCTTCCCTTTCTTTTCTGTTAATTGATTTTATCCCACACTAATATTATAGACATCATAGCTGGACACTACAGTCATTAATGCAATAAATTTTATCTTTGACGAGAAACACAAATCCATAATACCCTAGTGATAAACATTTTCATTGCTTAGAAGTGAAAGATTCAAAACATGACTGTCATGCCATACATATTTTTTCATCCTAGGTACTCCTTTAAGGCTTACTGTATAATTAAATTGAGAATCACTTTAAGCTTCTCTTCAAGAAAAAGCAATTTGAAAAATTCACTGATCCACACATTAAGGATATCTTGTTTTGCTCTGCAATGCAATTAAACATCTTGTATGGGCAAAACAGGAAGAACAGTGATAATTCTAAGTGCCAAATTATATTGAAAAAAAGCTTGAATTTTCATTTTGGATTTTCCCCAGCAGCTTTTTCTTAAGGAAATAAGGGGAACATTTAGAGGCATGCACAATAGAGAGTCTGCTTGAAATTCTGCAGGGAAATGAGAGTATGATATCCCACTAAACTGCCACTGGCTCAAATTGTGTTTCTGCAAGACTAATGAAATGAGACATGTTGTTTCAAGCTTCATGCCATGTCAGACAATATAAAACTAAAAATGCCCTTGAGTTAATCAGAACACTCTATTCAGCATAATTCACCCATTCCAAAAGGCTACTGAACGGGCTGGAAATAGTGGTGTGCTGGTAGGCTTGCTATGGATAGTATCACAGATTTAACTGCTGAATTAGTAGGTAGCTGCATAAAATCTCCACAGCCTACAAGAAAAAAAAGTTTATCTAGCCCAAATCATAGGCTTTTATTATTTTTCTAAAGTACAATTTACTAAGTATTTCTTCAAGGTTTAGTAGGAATTTAGATTAAGTAAGCCATTAACAGCATCTTCTTGTCATACTAACACATAATTTACAAAGTTACCTGCTACATATGGTAAATTGAATACACTACAGGAGACAGGTAGGAGGGGGAGATAAATCTTCCATGGAAGAATATTGATATATTTGCTGCTTTCTGCATGCCATACCTTATACTATAGATTCTATTTCAAAAACATAAAACCTATGTGAATAAAAAATACCTTTTGTTTAACTGCGCAAGTTACCATATCTTGGTATGAAAGGATCCTTAACTTCAGCAACAGTTCAACATAAAGACATGTTCTGTTAATTGTTAGCTTTTTTCTCATTGACTATTTCGGCTCTCACAGGTCATTGGTTCAATTGCACAGGTATAATGAATTGATGTTGGCCATGTCCATCAAGTTTCCTGCAGTGACACTTACCAGGCATTCTCCTGTGATATCATCACACAATTCTGCATGACCAAAGCATGTACATGGTACACAGACTCCAGCAAAAATTGTGCCATTCACACGCCTGTGTTGAGGCCAGCAAGACTGCAAGTTGAATTAGATAAAAAGTTAAACTCTCGCCTGAACAGAGAAAGGAATGGGATTTTTAAAATATTGTTGAATTTCATACTTGCACACACAAAAACATACTTGTCAAATTAATAAAAATGCCAACATTTCTCTGGAAAGTTGTTCTTCCTGGTGCTATGGCTTTGCACTGACCTTAGCCTTGTTGGCAGGTGTGAGATTAGAGGAAGCCTTAACTTGATCATTCTTCTGAAACGGTAAAATAAAGCAGAAAAATGAAGAACTGAAATATGACAGCATCAAAGAAAGAGGTACAGATTGAAAAATAGCCAGAAGGCAAAATACTGAAGGAGAGAGAAGGAGGGAAGAAAAGCCCAGAACAACAAAAATATTTTCTGAGAAGTTCAGCTGCAAAGAGCAATTAAAATACCATTTAAGCTTTCTTGTTTGGAGTCTAACAAAAGGCTACACTGAAATAAATGCAGGCTGAAAACACAGCCATCCTTTTATGTACAAATTGTGCCTATTAAATATAAAGTATTGTCATTTCCCTTTAAGAAAATGCTCTGATAGTTTATTTTTTTAAATCTTAAGTTCAGATCAGTATTAAATGCATGGCCAGTTTTTTCTTAGGAAAGGTGACATCGTACAACTGTGATTCATCAGCAAAAATTCAGCTATTCCATTTCTTCATAATAGGATGTCAAGCAGCAGTCTTCCTTACTATATATCTCACAAATGGCTTTATAGTTTTTGCAAACTATCTTTCTTCAATAAGACTGCTCATGTGATCCAAGGATTTTGCATAATATAAAAAAGTGTACGACAGAGTGTTGACCTTCAAAAGCACCTGGCTAACACAAAGTGAAAGTTTTGTAGTGATAGAATACTAAAAGTATCATCTAATAAAGAAAATCCCTTCCTCTTCACATACAGTCTCCAAAAAGGTGACAAGAAGAGTCTCCTTTTTGTCTTACTCCTGCAAAACATGAAAGTAATTTGAAGATGAATTTAAATGATACTTTCAAAATAACATTCCAAAACCTGAGACATTATCCTTATTTTTCCTTCTTTTCATTGCTGGTTACTCATTCCTAACAAATCCCATCAATACTAAAAATTAAAATTCAGAGTTATAAAAATTCAAAGAAGAAAAACAGGTTAAAAGAAACTGCTCTATTTTTTTTCTGTTGTATGAGATGCAACTGCCTAAGCTGTTTCTGTATAACACTATAGATCTTTTTCCTCTTTTGGTGATTCTGAAAAGAATGATCTCGTGCACAGATTTACATGATATTGTACAAGATATGACTCCAAAAGTCACTAATTCTAAGGGCTTAGACATCTAATATCAACAGCAAAGCTTAGAACAGATCTATAATAAAAGATTACAGATTGGGATCTTAACAAAAGAAATGATGTAACATTGAAAAGTCAGGAAAGTTCTTGAAGATCATAGTGATGCAAGTTGAACACAACTTCTTCACAGTAGAAGTAAAATAGAGGATAGAAAGGGAACAAATCTGGTGGAGAAGAGCAATTAGATGTGAAGATGTTAACAAATAAAGGCCAGGAGATTCATGTGAGTAGGACAAAGTAACTATCACAAATGAGCCCAATTGCTATTTGAAATTTAAAATTTTATCTGCTTTACCTATGTTCATGCAATTCTGTGTTCATTTCTCAGACATACTAGCAAAAACATAACTATTTTCTTTGACTAGAATCTTGTAGAAAATTAATTTAAAATTTGTGTAATGGAACAATCTCACAAGAGACAGCATATTTTAAATGGGATTGGTTGCCTTCAGAAGACTGATCATGCCAAAACATTCACAGAAAGAAAATAAGTAAATAAGGGTTGGTTTTAGTGCTGCAGCATCTATGCCAGGTACCATAACATCATTATGGAGGAAACAAACACATACATTAAATTAAATGAAGAAGAGAAAATTAAACTGAAAACCTGCACAAAATCAATAAAAATGAAACTCTGCTAGCTTGAAACTGGAAGAAGCAAAGTGTTGGACAACACCAAAAGTATTCAGAAGAAACCAGATATGGTATAATAAAAAAATCTACATTTTCAATTTATCTTTCCATACTTTCTAAACTGCTTGTTTGCCTGGAAATCTAGAACTTCACTGTTCTTTATTTTCTTGCTTGTCCTTGTTATTAAAAGCATAACCATCTACTCAAAACACCAAAATATTTCCCCATTTTTTTTCTGTCAAGCACAACTGTTCAATGCATATCATATGTTGAACCTCTGCTACAAAAGACTCATGAGAAATTAATTCAGTGAATAAAGACATAGAAACGAAAACTTTTAACTGTATAATTGTTATTGCAAGACAGGCCAGCTTTGTCAAATGGCATTTCTGAGCTGTCCAAAATGCTCTGAAATTCAGTGAGGAGACACAGGAAAAGTGTGCTCATGCAGAAGTCTATCATATCTTCTTGGCCTTCAGTCTTGGGAGGAAAACCAGCTGTGATGGGTTGACCCTGGCTGGACGCCAGGTGCCCACCAAAGCCACTCTATCACTCCCCCTCCTCAGTTGGACA
>JANZLQ010000086.1:21651883-21677264 GCA_026212715.1 Elanus axillaris | reverse complement strand
TACCAATGCAGAACACAGCACTATGAGGGCTGCTATGGGGAGAATTAATTCCATCTCAGCCAGACCCAATACACCAGCATACAGGTAGGGACTGCAATATGATTTAGTTCAATAGGTCTGTCATTAGCACTCAGCCAGGGCAGGAATCAGAGCGTGTCTATGCCCACTAGTGTGCATAGAGACTTTAAATTTGTAGTTATCTATATACATACTCTCTATCGTGGAATATAATCTTAAGTGCATCTCAAATTTCAGGGACTGTTTTGAATCGGAGAGAAGGTTTATCATTGAAGGACACAACGTTGGACTGAGAATTTCAGCAACATCAAGGCAGGAATTCTACCCATGTCCTTCAGATTCTACTAGAAAAGTACATATTGAAACATCTGCAGTCAGGGCCTTTCCAACTGCTTCCTGTGAAATCACACCTAAATCTGAATTGAGAGGAAAAATGGACAATTAAAAAAACATGTGTGAAGCATAATGACATTTCATCCCGCTTTTTTCTTCAAGTAATTGAACAGACAGTCAACGGTCATACTTCAAAATTAATTCTCAGCCAAGGTAGGCAATACTCTTCTCCAGTTCGATGGTTTTTTTTCTGTCTGTACCATTTTGGAAGTGATAGGAATTCCCCTTGATTTCTTCAGGCCGCCTTTCTACATTAGTTTATCTAGCCCCAGCAACAAGAAACCACATTTGGCATGAAACTGGACTCTAAGCCCTAAATATCACAAATAAGCATGGAAGATTTTAAAGAAAAAGGGAGTTGACAAGCAAATGCCTAGAGTGCCTGTGTAAATGGCATACGGTTTGTAGTTTTCTGAAGCAGAGCATCTTGGTGTTTGAAACAATTTCCTTAAAGGCAAAGCTTTTGAAGAATTTTTTTTTTGGCTTCCATTTACCCCAAGCTATGCCCACGTGAGCTAGTTAATCATATGTATACTTGTACGAGCACATTCTGTGTGAACTAATGAATTTGTTAGGAGAGTGGTCATTTTCTGAGCATGTGTGTATGTTATTATCTGTAACAGGACCAAACTAAAGTGAAACAATTCTCACAAGAACATACACACAATCCTCAAAGACTCCAAGGCAAATGGCAAAGCCCTGGGAAAACAAAAGAGGAAACTGAACCACATTAACTCAGATAATTTGATCTGGCTTTGTTGTGCACAGGTCAGATAACTGCCATTTTCCTTCTAATTGTGATCGTTTCATGCATTTGTAATATCAATTGGCTGAAGAGTACAAATACTGCTTTCAATTTCTTTTTGTTAAGAGTAGTGTCTTTTCATAACTTAGAAATCACTGCAGAGGTGTAAAACTTCAGATTTCAAATATTATCAAATATAATGAACCACCACCTAGAAATAAAGGTAACTCGACAAGGTATACCAAATTCCTAGCAGGAACAGACAGCTCTCTTACCATTTTCTGCCAACACAAGGCCACAGGTTGCTTACAACTATCACAGTGTTAGCACAATTGATTTAGACTGCATTGTGATACTCACCTCACACGAGGTACCATCATACCCTGGGGGACAGTCACATAACTCCACTGCAGATGCCACCTTTCTCCCATTTGAAGTGTGGTCAGCAGCTTCAATGCTAACGCTTCTTAGTCTGGATGTAACAGAAATGAAACAGTTAAAATAGCAAATTAGATGGAAGCATATGTGCAGCTGATGCAACAAATAGTATATAGAGACACTCAGTGGCTTGTTTATGTCTTCCTGTTTAAAAATAAGGAGGTTTTCATAGTCATCTATTTCTTCCTAACCTACACATTTGTAGGCTTGTTACTATTTTTGTCCATCATGTGAGGGAGACTATGGTCAGACACACATTGATAAAAATAGATTTAAAAAGTCTCACAGCACTGTACCAGTAGATCGAAGGCTATTCCTAGCCTGCAAGCCACATATGCCAACTTGCACTGAAGCTGTATATATAGTAAATTTGACACAAAGCAGCACCCTCAAAATTTATAAACCACTACTCCACCTTTCTAAAATATTACATTACTAAGTGTTGGTAATAGGGTATTTTTATTCTGGAGATTTGACCTCTGAAAAAGATTTCAGCTCTGTTCAGGAGGACCTAAGTATTATGTGTATGAAAGAAAATGGAAATCTACCATATACCTTGGTTTCCCCAATGACAGAGAAGACAGAGTTGGAGAATTTTCTGTTCCATGCACAACTGCCCTTAAAAAATAAATGCTAGACATTGGCTAAACAGCCATTGCTTAGCCAAACACTGAACATGGTTTTTATTTAAAAAAAACATGGAAGTGCGATGAAAGAGACAACAAAAGTCTTTTGATAATCTTACAGGTGATATGCAAAGCAGATGTAGTTTACCTCAACAGTATCCATCTGAGGAAAGAAACTGGGATTTAGGGATTTAATTCGTATGAGATTCAGAAGAAATATTAAGGCATTATAGAGGCTCAATGACCAATTTTGACCCAGCAATCTTAACGGAGTGATTACTAGAGCTACCTGAAAAGCTTCTTCTAAAGTCTTTTTCAGCAGAAAATAACTTTCTATCATGACATGCATTTTGTTAATAATAAATAAAATAAAACTTTTTTTCCCCTCCATACCAAGGCACTTACCTTTTGGCTGCCAAAAAATCCTGAAAACTATTTGGATGACCTTGGATAAAAAAAAAAATCCAAGAAAAATAGCTTGTTGTTACTGCAGCAGTTGGAGGAAAGATTAAGACAGGATATTTTACCACTCAATTTTATGGCTACTGTCAATAAGACAGACATGAAAGGTAAGGGGAAAAAAAGGAAGATTTCTGAAATTAGGATGGGAGCTTCAGAAAAGCAGAAATTTTACCGTCAGTAGTGATATGACTGGACTTTGGAGGGATTACCGTTGTGGATTATGCAGTTACAAACTTGAATCTAATTTGGTGATCCTAGAACCTCTGTAAAAGGTTCTTGAAACTATTTTAAGAGAAGGATGCATGTTTCTATCCAGATCTTCAGTAAGATCTTTCTCACTTTTCAGTATTTCCCCTTCTCTACATTGCTGCATGCTTATTTTGCAATCAACCTTTTGAGTTTTCCTTACAACAAGATAACCAATTTCTAGGATATTAGATATCAAATGGTCATGACTTTAACAGTAAAAAAATCTAACAATTTAAGGAGAAAAATCTGTAAATGAAGAAAGAAACTACTAGTAAAGGACCAAGTTTTATTCATCAGTTGAACTACAGCTAGTTCCCTCTCAGCACAGATCTTGGAACAAAAAGAAGCACTTACACACACAGAAACAATCCACCCAGTATTATCCCACATTTGTATTCACTGAATTGTTCCAATTTTCATTACATTCTGCTATTTGCTAAATGGGATTTTAATGTGTTTAACAGTTTTTAGCATTAACAGTTACTCAGTGAAGAAAGCTGCAGTGATTTTTTTTTTATTCCCATTTTGACGTTGCAATTTTGATTCCTTGATGCCATTCTGCATTCATTAAAATACATAATGCTGGCAGTAATGGGGTACTGGATCCTAGAGATGCATGAACAATTTGAGATTCGACATCGAGACCAAATATTTAAGCTGACTGTTACTGTCAGCAGGCAACTGTTGACTTCTAAAAACAAACAAGATTAAAAGGGAAGGGGACGTTTCAGGCAGTATCAGCATAGTTTACTGTCTGCTATGCCAGGCTTCTGAATCACATCAGCTACATAAGGCACATGAAGTACTGACCCATCATTGCTTATTTGTCTTGAAGCCAATTCTGCATATGGAAGAAAACCCTTGGCCTTTCCTTCCCTTTCTCTCCTTGTGTCTAGCACTGATGCTATATGTGGTTGCAAGCAATCCATTATCTTTAGTAACACAATTTCTAATGCCCGTCTGGGTGTCTACAATATTTACCATCAGTGGCCACTCAGAATATTAAAACTGAAGAAACAGTGCTACTAAACTTTCTTTGAAGTACAAGCTAACAATGCTAGATTAAACAAAATGGTAAGAGAGAGCTCTCTTTTCCTGGCCTGTTGCTTCTACCACAGATGGACCTAACTGCAGCAGTTTGGAAGATCTGACAAGTTAGAGCAGGATCTCAGTTTAAACCCAGAAGCTGTAAACACTTTCAAACTGATTGCTGCATTTCTGTGTTCTTATTTTTTATCTTACTTGATCATCTAAATGAAAGCCCACTCGTTTGAGGAAGCTTCCTAATCATGCAATAGAGCATAATTCTAAACTGAAAATGACCCAAAAAATGTTCTCAAAAACATGCTTGAGTCAAAGTCACCATTACTGCATTAATGTTGTTTAGTAACTACTTGTAAGTGCTACTGATTAACTAATGTTTAAGTAGGTTAAACTAAGCAAGGGCAAAAAATAGAATCTTTAAGTTAAAGCTCTTGCAAACTGGAGACAACTCCACTGAATGTTTAAGCCTCTCTCTACATGACTGTAAGAAAGTTGCTTAATCTTACAATGTCTCCGTTCTGGCCTCTTCTCAAGCACAGATTATAACAGCACCCTTGAAAATCCTTACACATGTGGAGTCATTAGCCATTTTGAAAACTTTCAGTATTTAAACAAACAGGTTGCTTAATACAGCAATCTCTTTGTTGCATACGTAGTACATTGCATAATTCTGCTGATGCTTTGAGGCAGAAATTGTCATTCATGCAGGATCTAATAACCCTGTAATATTTCTGTTTCTGTGCCAGACTCTCTTTACTCTCTCGGAGGAATATCCATCTGGCAAACCACACATACCTGTTTAAAAGACAATAAAAAACTCTTAGTTCATACTACCTATCTACTAAGGCTTAGCTCTACACTATTTCCTGGCAAAAATGTCTTCTTTTGGAGCCCATCAACAGTAGTCCTTAAACAGCCCAAGATATCACAAAGAATATCCTCTTCATTGACATGAAGTGTACAGGGTCTGGACATTTTCCCTGCAGTTCTAAAAGGCCAGAATATGGAGAAAAGAGTTGTTTTGCATGATTTTAAGAGTTATGAGCACAGCTTTGCACACCTGGTATGTTTTAGCATGAGTGAAAGTCAAAGAGAATATAAAAAAGTCAGTACCGAGGCATACCCTGAAAATCAGCAATATGCCTACAACAACAGATCATAAGCTGGGCTGGATGACAGTAGATGCTGTTGCTACTACCTCCTGTGTATGTGGAGGTACTAGTGGGACTGGGACTGGGAGCATGCACTGTTCTGAGAAGACTTAACTCCATCCAGTAAATCCCACCCTGATGGGTGAAACTATGATTCCTCCAGTTAAATCAAAGATAAAACATTCAATTCATTTAATTGTGACTGGAATTTCATACCCATTCTTCTGTCACTCTAACTGCAATAAGCACCCTGACAACACTCAATAAAACAAAATAATTTACTTGAGAGCAAACTATTTGCAGAGACTTCTGGACATGCTGACACAGTAACACAGTAACCATTGCATTCTTCTCTGGTAAGACACATCATAGGGACAGCTAGAGATGTACCATTTCTAGCAGAAAAGGTACTCTTCAAAATTACTTCAGTCCCTTCCCCAAGCCCCTTTTAAATCATTGTCTTTATGGGACTAACCTTCCTAACTGTAATGTCACTACATCTAGAAGATGGTGGCTACTAACCTGCAAAGCACAAATTATATGTTTGCCCCAGAGCTCTTCTTGAAGAATATTTCCAAGACATATTTTTGGAAAGTTATGTTCCAAAGGCTGAATATGAACAAGACTAAGAAACAGTGAGGCACCACACATGGCCAAATGGCTAAAGCAGTAATCTGGGATGCAGGTGGTGATACCTAGTCTTCCAAATGTGCCACTGAGAGGTCTGCCGCTTTTAACTTACAAGGCATGAACTAGAGACTGTGCCAGTTCTACATGTGTGTGCTGACCTGAGCTCTATGTTGTTGCCCAGAGGGGATATGATCTGTCCCACCTGCACTGTCCCACAGTAGAGGCAAGATGAAGCCAGTGCATGTCCAGCAAAGCACTTTCTTCACAGATTTTAACTGCTTATCCAAAGCGGGTTTTGTAGGAAAGCTCCCCTTCTCATTCTAGTGCAAATGTAAGTACACAAATATCTGTAAACCACTGATGGCTGAAGTTTACATTTCCCATAATATTTAGTAAGACCTTTGGCCCAAACAATCATACATATCTCCTTTAAAACAGCATAGCATAAAAGCCCCTATTGTTCACCCCCAAACTGCTCCTGCACTCCCTTAGTTTGGAAAATTCTGACTAACGGTTTGTTTTGGTTTGTTTGGGTGTTTTTTATTTGAATGAGAACAGAGTGGAGTAACAGCACTCGCTGAGCTCCCACTAGTCAGCTGTAAACTGTGGATTAGCAGCTTCTCATGGTCTGCTCATAGTGCATAAGAGATGAGCTCTGGCCTGGTGGTTTGACTCTCCTCTAGCGCCAGAGCGGGAAGGTGATGGTCCATGAAAGGTTTTCAAACTGGATGCAAGGACATGCAACACTGATGGCCAAATGAGCAAATTCGGAAACAGTTTGGCTCAAACTCAAGCTAGCTATGATTCACCAACTGATTTATGAAGAGGTAATACATACTAATTAAGCACAGAAATAGACTGAAGAAACACGAATTCTTTTTGCAGGGAAAAAATGTACACTGCCAAAGCTCAAATCAGAAAACTTCATGCTGTTGACACAACCTGCCTTTCAATTTAGGATATATTTTAATTACCTAAGTATTCAAACGATGTTTGGATTGCTTAAGAAATTTCACAGTAGCAAAAACTGTATCTATGCTCTCAGCAAATTATCACTAATGTGCTATCAGCTCCCTCCATTCCAAATTGGCTTATGCTGCTGAATATGTGATGTGTAGGTTAGAGAATGTTTCAGGTTTCATGCCTTGTGAGTAGAAAACTACCATGCAAACAATTCCATTGCAAATTTAAATAATATTATTTATGCCACCTAACTATTAATATATAGAGAGTGTGAGATCATACAATGTCAGGAAAGCGGCTGTCTTCTAGCTCACCTGGAGTATTTGCTCATGCACTTTTGAAAATTTTAAATGCAAGATGAGCTTTATAGGTTCGACCAGACTGCAGCCACTGAGATAGAACGACTGTGTTTTCCCATATAACATCTTTCATTTTATCAGAAGACTCAGAAGACTTCACATGAAATCAGTGGTTTTAAGCAGACCAGGCAGCAACCTGACATAAATTAAAGGAAAGGCTTTGGGATTAGACAGTTCTCTGTGTGGTACTGATTAAAAACATAGAAAACTCCCCTCAAGCCACTTTTCCAGCTTAGAGACTTACGATATTATTCTCTGGTCCACTGTTAATGTGGCCCTGTATGCTCATTAAATGGTGAAAACAATATATAAGAAATATATCATCTTTTACTTCAACATGTCATTACTGAACTCCATGATTTACCATATACATGAGAATTATAGTGTTCACAAAATAAACATATTTATAGAACTGTCATTCATGCCTTAATAGTCCATGTGATGTCATTTTCTTACAAGCCTGCTTCTTTCTGTTGCCTCTCCTTCTCCTGCCTACCCAAAATGAAAAAAATACTAACAACTGTTTGAAAGTGTAAATGAATGCTATGGATTTAATGATAATAAATTAGTGTGTTTTAAATTACATCAGCTTAGCTTTCTATATTAGCTCTCTGAAGAGAGAAAACAAGTATTTTGAGAAGCTGCCTGTAGCAAACGGACACGTTTCCCACGTTCACCTGTAGATGGCATTCATCCCATAGCTGTATGTGGCTCTTATGAGGATCCTCTTCACATTTGCAAGGATAGTCATGAACTCCCTCCTGCTGACTGGAATGTCAGTGCCATGCACAGAGAAAGATTCTGGTTTCAGCATAATGTCTTCAGTGTGCTCTTCAGAAGGCTGCAGGTGAATCCCCCCTTTTGGAGTGCTGATTCTCAAGTCACCTCCCTAGATAGAGCCACAAGAGAGAGACATTTAAATATAAAAAATGTCACGGAAAAAAGCTCTATCTGTAGCCAACTGGGGTACAGGATTTACTGAATAATATATTTTACAAGAATAATAAATATCAGGAATAACATTCACCTTTCATAACCCTGAAATGGGCTTGCCTGATAAAGTTGAAAGTCAGTGCAAAAGAAGGTTTAGCTTATTCAGCTAAAACCTAGTGTCATGGTTTTGCATCAGCAAAAGCAAATTCATACAATGCCAAGATGCACAAGAACAGGTCTGCTGAAAGTATGTGAAAGTGTTACTTCAAACAATCAATTAATTTCATTTCTTTATTCTTCCTGATGAACAGGAAGAATATAGTTTTGTAAGCTATTGCAGTATTGCCAGAGGCTCCTTGACATGATGATGATTTTAGTTCTCTAACGGGTGTCCATTTTCTGATACTATAAATTAGCTGAAAGTATGTGCACCCTGCTGTTTTGTGTCCTCAACCACCAGGCTTCATGCTGAACATCTGGAGAAGTAGGCAATTTTCCTTCTTTTTTTTTTGGTGGCTGAAAATACTATCACTTTACCTCTATGATAACATCAGATTGAACCATCATTTGAACTGTGTCTTCTTCCTCTGTGAAGTCATAGGAGACTGTAAATTTCAGATGTCCTCCAGCAGCTGCTACCTGCAGAGAAAAAGACAGAAAAAATGCAATTAAATGAAAGAAAACAGGCCTTAACCATTTGGGGGCAGTTTTCTCCAGCGTCAGTATTTCCCAGAAATAGACTTCTAGTGTTGCAAAACCATATGCAGACACCTGGGGATTACAGTTCTATGGACCTTCCCTTCTTGCTCAATGATCTAGATATCATGCCCAGTAATTTTTCTTCTAGGCCTGTCAAAGGCTGCAAATTCCTTAAAAACAAGGACTAACAAAGTAATCAGAAACAGATCTGAAATGTATGCAAATTTCCACTTGATACTGACATTAGTTTTTCAGTGTATTTCAGTTATACAGTCCTCATTTAGGCTGGGCCTCTACATCAGCAGCTTTAGCAACCTGTAGAAGATTCAATAACCTCAGTTTTGTTGATGGAGCAAATGACCAAAAAAGAAAAAAGCCCAGTGAAGTTTTTCTTAGAATAAACTGCAACCTGAAATAAAGAATTTTCCTTCATGGAGCCAAATAAATTTACTTTAAAAGAATGCTCTAGCCCTTTCTCTCAGTTTGACTCAGCCTTCAGTGTAAGAAGTCAATAACCAGGCTCTCATGCCATGCCAATATATTTTTTCTATGCTCTTTCAGCAACCAAAACCATGGCACTAACACTAGCTTTTCCATGAAAAGATTGAAAAAGTAGATCAGTTTCAGGATGCAAATCAAAAGTTGCAGACTTGAATGACAGAGTTCAGTATAAAAACATTGCTTTTTGTTAATTGTTCGGAAGCAGCATAGGTAAATCAGAGGTTGCAAGAGCTACATTTTGGGTTTTAAATGCATCTGCCTCATACTTCAGTGCCACATGAGCCTCCTCTCAGAGACTCTTAAAGTCACAGGGACACTTCTGCCCTTCCAGTGCATACGGCTGACCACAGAGCAAGCTCATGAGTCTTCTACAAAGAGAATAATCTGGTTATTCTCAAGGACATAATGTGCTGTCTCTAGCCATCATACTAGATGTTTTTTCACACAGTAACAGAAAGGAGTGAAAATCATCAACTTCATTATTTTATGATGCATCTAATTTAAGGGGAGAAAAAAGTTCCAGTATTTAAGGCATGAAAATCAACTAACTTTGAATTATCCATAAAGGTATAAAAATCCATAAAACTGCATCTGAGGCTATACAGCTAATTGCTAAGTTAAAGACAGAAAATTCACTCCAGTTGGTAACCCAAAGCTTGGATCATAGAATCATAGGATCATAGAATTCTCAAGTTGGAAGGGACGCATAAGGATCATCGAGTCCAACCCCCCATTCCTTGCAGGACTACGTAAAACTAAACCATACAATTAAGAGCGTCATCCAGATGCTCCTTGAACTCTGACAGGCTTGGTGCCATGACCACTTCCCTGGGGAGCCTGTTCCAGTCACTGACCACCTGCTCAGTGAAGAATATTTTCCTAATATCCAGTCTGAACTTCCCCTGACACAGCTTCATTCCATTTCCTCGTGTCCTATGGCTGGTCACCAGACAGAGGAGTTCAGCACCTCTCCCTCTGCCACCTCCCTTGAGTAAGTTGTTGTGGTGGGTTGAGCCTGGCTGGACACTGGGTGCCCACCAAAGCTGTTCTATCACTCCCCTCCTCAGCTGGACAGGGGAGAGAAAATTTAACAAAGGGCTCGTGGGTCGAGATAAGGACAAGAGAGATCACTCACCCATTACTGTCATGGGCAAAACAGACTCAGCTTGGGGAAAATGACATCAATTTTTTACCAATCAACCAAAGTAGGGTAAGGAGAAATAAAACCAAATCTCAAACACCTTCCCTCTACCCCTCCCTTCTTGCAGGCACAACTTCACTCCCAGATTCTCTACCTACCCTCTGCCAGTGGCACAGGGGGACGGGGAACGGGGTTTACGGTCAGTTCATCACAGGTTGTCTCTGCCGCTTCATCCTCCTCAGGGGCAGGACTCATCACACTCTTCTTCTGCTGTAGCGTGGGGTCCCTCCCACAGGAGACAGTCCTCTATGAACTTCTCCAACGTGGGTCCTTCCCACAGGCTGCAGTTCTTCACAAACTGCTCCTTCAGGAGCACACTGCTCCAGTGTGGGTCCCCCATGGTGTCACAAGTCCTGCCAGCAAACCTGCTCCAGCCTAGGCTCCTCTCTCCATGGGTCCACAGGTCCTGCCAGGAGCCTGATCCAGTACGGGCTTCCCACAGGGTCACAGCCTCCTTCAGGCACCCACCTGCTCTGGTGTGGGGTCCTCCCTGGGCTGCAGGTGGAGATCTGCTCCACTGTGGACCTCCATGGACTGCAGGGGGACAGCCTGCCTCACCATGGTCTTCCCCACGGGCTGCAGGGGAATCTCTGCTCCGGTGCCTGGAGCATGTCCTCCCCTTCCTTCTTCACTGACCTTGGTGTCTGCAGGGCTGTTTCTCTTACATGTTCTCAGTCTCTCTCTGGCTGCCATTTATCTCCATCCCATAACTTTTTTATCACAGAGGCATTACCACTGTTGCTGGTTGGTTCGGCCTTGGCCAGTAGCGGGTCCATCTTAGAGCCAGCTGGTATTGGCTCTGTCAGACACAGGGGAAGCTTCCAGCAGCTTCTCACAGAAGCCACTCCTTAACTCCCCCCTGCTACCAATACCTTGCCACAGAATCCCAATACAGTTGTAGACTGCGATAAGGTCACCCCTCAGCCTTCTCTTCTCCAAGCTAAACAAACCAGGTGACCTCAGATGCTCCTTGCAAGTCCTGCCCTTGAGACCTTTCACTATCTTGGGCAATCTCCTCTGGACACACTCTAATAGCTTGATGTCCTTATACTGACGCACCCAAAACTTCATGCAGTAGTCAAGGTGGGGCTGCACCAGTGCAGTGTAGAATGGGATAGTCACCTTCCTCAACCAGCTAGCTATGCTGTGCTAGATGCACCCCAGGACATAGCTGGCCCTTTTGGCTGACAGGACACACTACTGACTCATATGCAACTTGCCATCAACCCAAACCCCCAGATGTCTTTCTGCCAGGCTGCTCTCCAGCCTCTCGTCCCCCAATTTGCATGTATAAGCAGGATTACCCCATCCCAGGTGCAGAATCCACACTTGCTCTTGTTAAATTGCAAAGGGTTGGTGATTGCCCAGATCTCTCTGTAAGACCTCTCTACCCTCAAGGGAGTCCGTAGCTCCTCCTAGTGTAGCATCATCGGAAAAATGTCAGCATCTGATGTTTATCTACATAGTGTGCAAACCTGTTAGGACCAATGCAACTACATTCAGCCTTGACCATAACTACATAAAAAGACTTTTTTTCCTTGGACACACCTTGTACAGCATTTTTGTTTTGCTGTTGTCAAGGCTAAACACTGGTTTATAACTGTAAGAGGAACGTAGCAAATTCAGACACCCAAAATGCTGCAAGAAGTAGCCAGAATTGCTTTCAGCTTTAGACAAACATTTTAAAAGTGTAATTTTTGCAGAATTTTATAATTTCTGTTTCAAGTTCAAACTACAAGTATTCAAAAAAGTGAAAATAATGGGAAAACAAAGATTGTGTGGTTTCAGGCAACCTATAAAAAACATGTACCAAGACAGGTTTTAGTTTTTTCCCAACTACATAACTTTTACCTTAGTAAATGAAAATCCAACATGGATCCAACCAATCCAATTGATAGGTCATACAGGGAAAAAAAAAAAGGTAACATTCTGATTTAAAATAAATGCAGCTTGAAAAGCAGTTAACAATGCAAACTTTGACCAAAAATCTGTTAGAAAGGAGTAGACAAACAGATAATAGTTTAGAGAAAACAATCAGAATGGATTAGGGACTTCTAAAATACAACCAACAGGAAACACTAGAGGAAAGGAGTGGGTTTGACTAGTCCAGAAAAGAGAACGCTAAGAAGGAATAGGAAAACAGTTTACCAAACCATAAAAGACTGGAAAAATGAAATGGCCGTTTTTATTTTCCTGTGGCAACTGCAGGGAAGCATGGAGAAGATTCAGCCTGAGTACACAGAAAGCTTTCTTACTGTAAGGATGGTCAAAACAATGTCAAGCTACTTGAAAATGCAACTGAATTCCTTCATTAAATGTTTAACAGCAGTTCAAACATGTCAGAAATACTCTAGGTATGATGCCTAAGAGTTAGAATATGACTAAGAAGTCTCTTGAGGTCTCTGCTAGCCACAGTAGTCTGGGTTTCACAGCTGCAACTGGCAAAATTTGCATATCACAAACAGGATTGCACATTGAAGTCAAGGTCCCAAAATGGCACTTATTGGAGAGAGTACCTGGTAGTTCAGAATATATATTTACCTTGTGTGCTGTTGTATTGGGTCTGGCTGAGATGGAATTAATTCTCCCCATAGCAGCCCTCATAGTGCTGTGTTCTGCATTGGTAGCTAGAAAGGTGTTGATAACACACCAGTGTTTTGGCTACTGCTGAGCAGGGCTGGCACAGCATCAAGGCTGTGTCCCCAGCATTTTTTGCCCCCCCTCAATGGGAGGCTGGGGCTGGGCAAGATCTTGGGAGGGGACATAACCAGTACAGCTGAGCTGAAGTAACCAAACAGATTCCACACCATATGAATCAGGTATAAAGGCTAAGTAAAGGGAGATGGAAGGGGGGACATTTGTCCATCTTCCAGAGCAACCACTACGTGTGCTGGAGCCCTGTTTCCTGGGAAGTGGCCAGACATCGCCTGCTGATGGGAATTAGAGAATAACACCATTTGTTTTCTCTCTGCTTTTCACGCGCGACCTCTGCTTTCACTTATTAAACTGTCCTTATCTTGAACCACGAGCCTGTTGTTATATTTACTCTCCCCTGTCCAGCTGAGGAGGGGGATGATAGAGCGGCTTTGGTGGGCACCTGGCATCCAGCCAGGGTCAACCCATCACAGCTGTATAATACCAATGTAGATAAGAAAAAACCCTCAAACTTGGAGAAGACAGAAAGTACTACTTCCTTCTGCCATTGTTTATAAAGGTAATTTCCTTCCTTTTTATATTTAAAGTACAAGTTCACTCGCAGGCAAAAGAATTCAGAGGTCAATCCACGTGCTGCATGAACAATTATGTCTCACCTAGTGCGAAAAATAGTTTTCATTGAATTTTGAATACAAGGGCGATACAGAAGTTGGGCACCTATGAGATCCCTTCATTTTGACATTGTTCTCTGTATCACCCAAAGATTCAGAGTTCTGCCTCAAGGATTGACATCCAAGGCCACATCAACACCAAAGACAGCAGAGCATAAAAGTTTGCCTTGCTGGTGACAAAGGCATGTATTGTTGAGACAAGAATAGCTGACTGAAAACCTCAAGGAAGTTCCACAGAATTTCCTTTGCCTCTCCCACCTGGTTTTAGATTAATACATCAAATATTTCTTCCCAGCTCAGGGGAAGAATCTACATGTTCAAGAAAAGTCACAGACTCCCCAGGAAATAAAAGTATAGGAGAGAGAAATCACAGCTATCTTAATTCTAATCCATCAAGTTCCTGGCAGATGATAGTTAATTTGTTTGGTTGTTCATGGTTAACTGTACTTCTACTATTATGTTACATGTTGTTAAAGGATATAACCAGAGAGCAGAAAAGAATGGTTATGAGATCCTGACAGCTGCATTCTGGGTCAGCCAAAACCATTTGAAGCAGGAGGGATGGTTCCTTTCTTGTGAACAAATGCCCAAGCTCAAGAGGAAGAAAGCTGGAGGGTAGGAGGAAGCACTTAGTACTACCTTGTGTAAAGCATGCTTTGATGTTATGCTTGTCACATTAAAATCACTTTTAAATCAAGACAAGTGGTAGTAAACCACAAGTATTTACAGCATTGAAAACAAACAACATTGCTACAAATACTTGCAAAGCCATAGATGAGGAAAGCTTGCATCTCTTCGTATGGAAATCAAATTCTAGAAGTCTTTCTCTTCCTCCACTTAGTCAGTCTGCTGTCAATGCTTTTCTGAGGCAAGCTGTCAGGATCTCTCCAGCTAATGTCGCTGGAGAGTACCTCTTTCTTATGCAGCTTTTTAAACCCATCTTATTCTTGAATAATTTGGTGATTCACACTTTCCCTCTCCAGTGCCTCTTGTAACTCTGTCTGTAAAGTTTTAGCACTTATACCACTATACGAGAGGCTGCCTCATTTCTTCTGAACAACATCTGCCAAATGTAAGTTCAGAAGATCAGGACCTACCTCCACTAAACAGGGTGCTGTTTACTATCCCTTATCACATTAAACAGTAAAATGCTCTTCTGCCAGCTAGGAAGAGACTCAGTTCGTAATTAAAGCATCTTAATATAGTTGCTGATTTGTGAATTACATGACCATGACCCTCTTGAGTGGAAGCTAGATGGAAGATACCAGGGCATCTGATGTGGCACTATGTGGCTATGTGTAGACAACTAGAAGTCCTTTGTACAGTCAAAGGAATCTAGAAAGTGGCTGGTCTATGGTTACCCCAGCAATGGATGTCTTTCAAATCACTTCACTTTGTATTTATATTTAGAAAATAACTTGGAAGACATAAAATACATTTCACAAATGAATAAAGTGTTACACAGTAAGTGTATTACTGAAATAAAACACATGCACCTTGCTCATATATTTAGTAGTAAAATCTATATCAGAATGGATTTAGCTCAGAAAGGCTTTGATCTCAGGCCTAATACAAGAGAACATGACACCTTCAAAAGCAAAAATATATTACTGCATTAAACTAGATTTAGACCAATACTCATACAACACCAGACTTTAGGAATGAGCAAAATAAAAGGCATCAACAAATATCAAGAATTTGGACAATTTTTTTCCTTTGCACTGTTATTGGTTCTAGCAGAAATATAGTCACTGACAGGTTGTATTAGAGAGACAAGTGTTATGGAGAGAGTTAATATTTTTATTAAACCAATATAGCTGCAATACAGCTATAGAAAGGTGACATGCTTTTGGAAACATGAACCCTGTTACATTATTGTATACACAGACATACAATTAGAACTATATCAAGTGAACAAATGCTACCAGAAAAAGAAAAAAAAAAAGAAAGATGAAAAAGAAAAGGCTTACAAACATGAACAGGCAGAACATTTCGGTGGAGAAAGCTAATACACATACCACTGAATACAAAACCAAGGAGGAGTCTCACAGCAACCTGCTCATAGTAACTCAATGTTCTAAGAGATAATAATGTTCTCTTATTCAAGAAGACATCCCTAAAGCAAACAAAATCCCCATTTGTTTCCTGATATGCCTGTGAATATTCTTCCGCTTGCTGCCATGATTATGAGAAATGACACAGATGCTTACTCAGTCTTCCAGTGGCTCTGTCATATTCCTGGTGGCAATATCTACCACTAGATACAGTGCTTGAAGGTAATGAAATAATATTATGTACAGTTTAACACTGCCTGCTAGCATTCTTGAATTTCAATGAAATAGAGGTGCAATAAAATGTTGAAGTTTATTTGGACCCTTTCACCTTCAGAAACTCTCTCGCTACACATTTATTTTATGACACAGATTTCAGCAAATATCTCCATATACCTGCCACCAGAACATCAGCACTAACTATGTGAAGGCAATCCTTTTAAAAAAGTAATATTGCTCCCCATTTATTAGTGGTGGCCAATTTAGTCTGTAATCGATTGGCACCTATGCAGTTGTGATATGATTTGACAAGGCACTGAACAGACAATGTACCATCTTAACTGATAGCTAAATGTGTATGTGTTCTAGCCAGCCCACCCAATGCAGAAGGGAATGGACAAAGGGCTGTTTTTCCTAACTTAATTTACTTATGTTTAAGGAAATATTCTATTGTTAATCCAGCTCTCTTCTGGATTATTTTCTTCTTTACAAAAAAGTACTGGCTGTAAATTTATGATATTTAATTGAGTTTTGCTGATCCAGTCTTCATGCTGGTTGTAGAGTGAGGGAAGGCAGGGACTAGAAAAAAATTTTGATAGGAGCGTCACCAAGAAAACATCAAACTTTTATTCATTTAGTAATAGCTCTCAGTAAAGACTGCATGTTTTAGTTCTACTCAAGATCCAATTAGAGATTAAATAGACTCTCCTCTCTTAGACAGACTTGAATTTAGATAGGGTATAAAAACTCTTCTGAGGCATTCTAGTAATATTTCAGATAAAGCAGGGAGTAGAATAATCATGTTCCATTTGAGTGACAGTATAGCTGGCTAGCTTCAAAAAAATGCCAGTTTTCTTCACAGGGAAGTGATTTTTTTTTCCCTGAAAGAGTGGGCTATTTCCTCCAACTCTCTACCACCTAGAGTTCCACCAACTTTATCGCAGCTAGTTCAGAATCCTACAGTTTCCCTGCTTAATTACAGTCAAAATTCTTTGATATAAATTACACAAATTGATGCTACATTCTACTTAAATTAACTTACTCTGAATACCGCTTCTAGTGAGGTTAACAGAACAAGAATAAGCTTATATAAAGTAGCTTGACTACTATATTGTTTAGTTCAGTTGCTTTCTGTGAGTGTTTTTCTACAACACTGAACCACTCAAAGGGCAAACAGCATTTCAAACCATTCACTGTCACCTCCAGTTTCTTGAAACAGACCACTCTGATAACCAAGAAAAATTTCCAAATCATTCCTTTCTGGAATCTTATTGAGAATGTTAGGATACAGCCTCCTTAATTTTTAGCATTTCATCTGCTGATACTATGTAAAGTCGGAGTTGAGTCAAAGATAAAGGAGTTTGATTCAATGTAGGCACTCATTCAATCACAGAATGTTCTCCAATGTCTAAGCTATATGCTAAGAAATCAAAGAGCAAGATATAAAGCATATCAGTGAGAAAACATTTACTTGCTCTACCTCAAACAACCTTTAAGGAAAACTCAAAAAAAAAATCCTTAAAAACTCATTGTATAAGACCTTCTTCCTTCATCTATTGGATAATGGAACAACATATTCACAATAATTCTGAATATTTTAAAGTTTCCCAGCAATGAAAAGAACCATCAAATATGTGGCTTTAATTTTTTTCCCCCAAGTGAAGGTTTTCTGATTAAGAGACAAATAACACCTGTCCACAGAGCAAGCACAACTGGTAAGTAGCAACCAAAACTCTGCCAAATTGTACTTCACAGGTACCTTGGCCATGTCTCTTTCATATATTTTGTATCAATATTTGAGCAACTGGGATCCCTTCCGGAACACCTATTAGTCTCAGCTATAGCAAAGTCTTTCTCTACACTGCATCTGATCAGTAGGCAGTAGAAAGAATACCCTGGGCCTATCAGAGAAATACCATGCATTCAGATTCAAACACAACAGAAACATGAGTGAAGAAAGAACATCAAAAGGGGAAGGCATTATATTCTAGTAAGTATCTCCTTAATCATCCTTTGCAAGTATTCTTGGTTTTGCTACAATGCCAGTACATCAAGTGTAATCAGACAGTCTAAAGCTTTTTGATTTTTGGTCCTATTGCTTTTTCCTTCTTGCTCCAGAAGATGCAAGGCATAATTTTTGTAAAGTGACTGATAACTTTTGCCATCTTAAGCATGACAATCTGACACTTATTTCCAGGCCCTTCATATTTAAGATAGTTTGTCACACAAAATGTAGACCAAATAAAACCTTCCACAATTCTTTTAAATCAATGTATCAGCTATAATAAGAAACATTTAAATGGAAAATATTAAAGAATTCAATAAGCTGCTTATTTGTGGATTTTCTAAATTATACCCATAAACTCAGCCCAGTCTCACTGTTACTGAGATACTGTATTAACATTATCATTTCTTAACACTAGTTCTCTTCCTCCTTGGATGAACTAGACTGCATTTTTTAGAAGCAAAGAAGAATTAGGTGTCTAAATAAAATGCAACAATTCATTGTGTTTAATACATAATATCAAAACATTCAATTATATCATGGAACTCTAAAAGGAAAAATGGAATAAATCTCAGATCCTAAGGAAGATGGGAACTGAAGGACATCAGCTCTCCTGTGAGGCCTGTGCTGCCACTCCTACTTACATTGAGTAGTCGCTCCTTCTGAACTTAGCACTGAAAAAATTAATGGGATCAGTGACTGATTAAAAAATTTGCACAATAAAATTATATGCTGTTTCCTGAAATATACTTATGAATGTAGACATTTACTCTACAAATCCTCAAATCTCTACCATCTTTCCCAGCTGTCATTTCCTCTCACTGGAGAAGAGAAACGGAACTGTTTGGCCAATCATTCCTGAAGTCTAAAATCCACTTTGCTAACCATAAGCCTTCAAAAAATTTAGAATATATGATTACTTTGTTACAATTACTTAACCATAGTAACCATAGTCTTCCCAACCACTGTTCCCTAAGATGCTGTAACTAGATCAAGGATTCAAAAATATAAAGTAGGGTGTATATTCTTCCAGTAGTGTTGTGGTAACCAGTTACTGCTCGTGCCTATTACTGTGGTAGCAAGTAAGTCTCAGTCTTTGGAATTCTCCCAGACTGGCAAAAATATGCCAGAAGCTGTGACACTGTAGCATAGTATGTCAGGAACTCATCATAGAGGGTTGTTTACAAAAAATTAAGCTCATACATCATCAAAATTGCAGACATTTTTCCCCTGAGTGAATACAGTTAAACTGCAGAGTGGAAAAAAGGCTAATACAAACTCACCAGCTGCTGACTAGTTTTTTGCAACAGCTGCTCTGATCTTTATAAGCACCAACTTAGCAGGACCAGAGTGGCTGAAGTGTGTAGGTCTGGATAAAAATACCACTTTTTCTTTAACTGTGAACATGTTTCAGGCTGTTAGTGATATTGACATCAAACTCACTATTTGAGCATCAGCTCTGAGACATGTTTCTAAATAACATATCCTCATCAAACATTTCTAAATAAAAACCATTTACTCCTGGTCTTGGAGCTGTCAACACCTCATACTTGAAATTCTAAATTTTACTGCTTAAATGTTCATCTCCCAGTTCCATGTTTTTTGGTTCCAAAGGGACAAACCATAATTACTGTAGACATATCAATAAATGCCTTCCTGAATATTAGAATGAAATACTAACTAGAACATCTATGTCAATGTTCAATTCCATTAAGACACAAGAATCAACCCTTACCCTCCCATCTTTGACTGTACTCCTTCATGAATATTTTAACAAGAAAAAGAATTTGCATAATTTTGCAAAACTAAAATAGATCATATTTCTATGTCAACAAAACCCAAGCACACAAGGATTATGAAAAACAAAAAAGCAGAACTATAAAACAAGAGCAACTGTTAAAGTCCAAATTAAAAGCTGTTCTTAGTAAAAATACTTCCCTCAGCCTTGCTATTGCATTTAGGGGTAACTGATATTCACATCTGATGTTGAGGACAGCCCACTGTGTAATGGTCTTAAAATCAAAAATCCATTAATACTTCTAATGTGTTGACTTGCTACTGAAAAAGCTTAAACAGTGTAAGTAGCAACAAGAAATAGTTAAAATTCTATTTCTCTGTTAGTACAGTTCACCAAGTTAGACTGTAAGTATTTTTGATCTTATGCTTTCTTTTGTTTCTATATTTGTAAAGCACCAAGCAAAATAGCTCAGGAATGTTATTTCTAAACTTTGCCACAACTGAAAATGAAAAATCCCCCTTAACTTCTATCCAGCCAAAAGTGATTTTCCTAACTCCTTCTACTTAACTGTTTTGCAGTATTACTATGGACAATATTGTACCACAATGATGACTGCACAAGTAATTCAAAGCAAAGTATGACATAACTAGCACTTTGGGATCCTTTAGGAAATTGAAACATATCATAATGTTTCAAGCATGAACGAGTTGTGTAACTGCAGTATTTGTTGTGCAAGATTATTCTGACAGAAAGGATATACTGTTTTTAATATCTGACAGCATTTTCAACTTTTAAAATGGGAGATTTTGAACGAAAAAGCATGCAAATACATCAATATTTTGAAGAAAATTCCTTCTTTTCTAACAAAAATGCAAGGATATGCAAAGCCCAAATCTCTGCTCTTCAGAGGTGGCTCATCATTTGACATAATAAACACAACAATAATACATTCTTATTTATTATTTTACTGCATATCATGGAGACCTCTATGGATCACATATCAAAATAAAAGCAGTTAAAATAAACATTTGAGTATTAAACAAAGATATAGATTTGTATAAACATGTCTCTATGTACTATAATTCACTGACACTAATCATAAAAAAACCACCCCCAAAACTCCTTGCATTTTTATTTTATTTTTCAGGGCAGGGGAAAACAAAGCAGTGAATCAGAACTCCTGTGATTTTTCCTCTATTTTCAGTCAGCATAAACCATGTTTTGAATTACTTTGCCTCTGGAGCCAATGCTTTCTCATAATTAAATTCATGGCCACTTTCCTGGTTTGTTAGTTTTGCAGCCTTTCTTCCACTAATCTTATTCATGACAAGCTAACATAGTTTTAAAAAATACCCATGTTTTCTTTCAGAGAAAGAAACTTGTGTTTGATGTTAGTTGAAATGCATACTAGTTAATAGTAACTAAATATATGTATATATTACACTAAATATGCTTTAAGATAGAATTTTAAAAATATGTCAGTGTAGACAGAATCTGTTATTCCATTCTTTATTGTACCTAAGAAAGCAATTCTGCACTTGTTATCACCATCATGGTAATCCACCGATGATTCTTACTTGAGGAAATGCACTCATATATACGAACACTGCATGTGTACAGATACACACACACACTATATATATGCACATGCACACACAGTGAAAATAAAACTTGATATGCACTCATCTTTGAAAACTACAAAACTTACAAAACTGCTGCTCTTTAAAAAGGTAAGAATAAACAGTTTGTTTCAAAATAATCCTAAAGAAAAGGTCTGTTCTGAAAATCTTTGCAGGTAAAGTTAATTTTTTTCTTAAAGTTCAAAGTCTTTATCTTTTTTAGATATGATCTTTTATGAAAAAAATACATTTCTTCTTAGAAGGCTGGAGGATGGGTGAGCAATCAAACTAATGAGATTGGAAAGCAAAAAGAAAGACAGAAGACAAATGAATTGATGCCCAAGTGTAAGAAAGGAGAAATAGCATAGCTTTATAAGACCTCCATAAGATAATTTATTCTTTCAACTTCAATTTGCCTTAATAGGAGCTGACAAAAAAAAATTTCTTTAGTTATTGTGAGGATAATCTATGAACTTTGTGGTTTCTGCATTTGTGTGTGTTATTTTTAACATTAATTTATTTTTTTATTTCCTTAAAGGAAAAACATAACAAGTATCTGTTCTCCATAAACTATCCTGATTAGAAAAATTACATTATTTTACAGCAAGACAATACTGGTTGCCACTTCTTAACATTTGTTCCTACAGGTGCAGTGCCTTCTGTTTACAGACTTGAAGCAATGTTTTCTACCAATGTTAATTTACATACTGTATCTTTTATTAGAAAAAAAGGACCCTTATATTCATGAGTTACCTCTGCTTTAAAGGCAGAATGATGGAGAAAATTTGCTTTGGATTAATTAATAATTGTCCAGAAAAAGGGCAAGTATACCGCCCTAGGGTTAAATGTGATGAAAGAATCAACATCAATCTTACACTGGCATAAGCTTTATGAAAGTCATATACTGCGTCCCATTTGAACGATTCATCATCAGAAAACATTGTAGTTCCATGAGGTATGTTAACATAGAGAGTGTGACTAATATAACATGAATTTGAATTCACACAGGTAGGGAAAAGTTCTACTGAGATTAAATGTTCTCAGGCCTGTCGACTTCATACACTTAATCATGTTGATATTTTGCAAATTCTTTTACAGAAAGTGCTATGTGGATTTAAGTAAGAGTCACATATTTCAAAGAAAGCCTCCTATTCTCTTCACAAATTCACCTTAAAAAATGTCAGAAATTCATTTACCTTTGGCTACAGAATATACTGCAAAACAAAGTGAGCATGAAAACTATGTGATAGTATTGTCCTATATACACCTTTTTTTAATCTTCTGAAAATATCAGAGGCACCTAAAAAGTAATACAACCCTCACAAGCTTAGATGAGAATGAATACACAAAGTCTAGTTACCTAAAATTATATCCAATATGATCATAATGAATGTACAGGATGATTATAGAGTAAGTATCCACACACAGCAATGAAAAAAAAATAATGCAAAAAAATTATTTCTACTGAAAAATTATCTTCTGCATATCCATGTTAGTCATCTAACTCAACACTGTATCTTTTGTACCTTTCCAGAAGTTAGACTTGACCATACTAGCAAAAAGAGATCCCTTCAATTTGCTTTCTCTAAGAATGCCAACACTTTTCAATTTTACGGAGACTTTTTATTAAAGAAGAAATTCCTTGCTTTATAGTACATGGGCACTGGGTATATTCTATCTGGTTGCTGTGTATATAGGTGTGGATACTTCTCACCTTCAACGACTGGCAGCTTCCTTCTGGGACAGTGCCTTCTTCAAAAGATATATTTCAAACTTCACTCTCTGAGTATGAAAGAAGAAAGGATAGGTCCATCAACTTTCAGACATCTCCCTGACTCAAATTCAGATCTGCTTGGACTGAAAAATTATTAGTATGCAGAAAAGGCCATTGGCATAATTAAAAGAAAAAAGATCTACACAGAGATCCTCAAAGACCAACCAGGTTAAAGGAGGGAGATACTGATGTTTCAGCAGACCACTAATCAAAAACCAAAAGTGATGGACTGCAGTTCTTTTCTTGACTTTACCTCAAAGCAAGAACACTTTTTCCATAGCTTATTTAATGATGTTCAGCTAGAAGAGTGTAGCTAAAGGCAATCAAATGAGCTGTTAATAAGGAAGGACAAAGTAATCTCACCAAAATGAGTCTGGATATGATGCTTGATCTGAAAAGCTTGGTGCTATTAAACCTACCATTTGGAATATTGAGACTGAAGGTATTCTCTAAATTTGTGAGATTTTGTGGTAGGTTTAAATTGGCTGGCTGTCAGGTGCCCACCAAGCCACTCTCTCACTGCCCCTCCTCAGCAGGACAGGGGAAGAGAATAAGAGTTTAAGTTAGCTATCTATTTCTCTCAACATAAGTTTAGTTTCTAGCAACCAATTGATTCATGTTTCCTCATTTCTATCCTTGGAGAATGGAGAATGACAGTACCTATGTGCATCAGAGACTAGAAGAAGAATGATGAAATCAATCTGAGTTTTGATGTTATACGCAACTGTTTGAAGAATAATTAATTTTGCAAAATGAAATAGTAAAGTCTTAGTATAGAATTTCATCACATGCTCCAGGATCTTTGAAGCTAAATAACAGTGTATGAATCTTGAATCTAATAAAATTTACGAATCTTTATTATTCATTATACTCACTCTGTTTCAATAGCTTTTCAAAAAGTTACCCTGAATTTCAACAGATAGATTGGAAAACCTCAGCTTCATTTTATATTTTAGCCAGGATACCAACTTGTAACTTCCCTTCAATATCTTTTGAATTCTCGGTATAGCAAATAGCTATAAAACTCACAAAGAATCAACATCCTTGTATGCAGTTCATATATAATATATAAATACAAGGTCTTCTGAGTGTGATTAATGTGATTTATATACCTACATAAATTTCCTTTAATTGAATGTGTTCCTTCCTCCCTTGTTTTTGTTAGCAATGTATATCTTCTGCTCAGTTCTAATGTAAGCCAGGCTACTACGTCCTAATAAAACAATTTTTGACTAACAATGTAAATTTTCTGCTTCAATCTCAAACTCTTTAATATTTAGCAGGGTTTCATGCTGCCTTAGATTTAATGCAAATGGTGTAGTCTGAAGCAACAATTAACTTTTTATAGCTGGAAGATAAAATGTGGATAAAAGAACTATTACTTCACAATAGCATTAGGAGAAAAAAATATTTAAAATGTTGAGCTTAACTTAGTGCTGTTTAAAATATGTGTTAGATGAGGACTGTGACCTACACAAAGTTATACAAGTTTCCAGACACAGTAACAACACACCATAAACTCTTTTACAAATGCTAAGCCGTATTTAAATAATAATCATGTATTAAGTTAATCACACATAACCGGGGATTGTTTTGTGGGTTTTTTGCCATAGCATCTATCTATAGGTTGGAAGTCATTGTTTTGACTCACCTGTGTGTTCCAGACCCTCTGCACTTCACTTGGTCATAGGACAAATTCCCCTCCCCACCGTTGACAGTAAAATTTCTTAGATCTACAGTTGTTTGAAATTTAGAATGGACAGAGATTAGATCCAATGCTGTCTTTCAGTCCTCCACTGCCATGATCTCCATTATTAATGTATGAATTCTGTTTCTTCCTCTGCCTCTTCCCACCTTCCCCCTATTTGTACTGGCCCATTTGCTATTATTTCATAATCTCTTGCATAAACTACTAATTATGGCTTAAGAATTTAAGTAAATCACTTTTTATCTAATGCTGTGTATTTTCTAATCCATTCAGCATTTCATTCTCTTACCTCAGACTGTAAAAGAGCTATTCTCTAACTCAGGAAATGTGTGCAAATTGCTGTATACTGGGTTGGTGTGCAAGACAGCATTGATGTGTGCTTGCTTGCTTATACTACTCCATATGCATGCAGTATTGGTCACTGCTGGACACCACTTCCTAGGCTAGACAGACTGTGACGGGTTGACCATGGCTGGACGCCAGGTGCCCACCAAGTCGTTCTATCACTCCCCCCCCTCTTCGCTAGACA
>JANZLQ010000086.1:21639453-21651783 GCA_026212715.1 Elanus axillaris | reverse complement strand
TCCAGCAGCTTCTCACAGAAGCCACCCCTGTAACCCCCCCACTACCAAAACCTTGCCACAGAAACCCAATACACAGACCTTTCCTCTGACTAACTGCAGCTGCTCTTACGTTCTCATAGATGTGTCACAACTGGTCTCCTGCTGATAGAAACTGCTGTAGCACCATGAACTTAATTGATTTCTGAAAATTTCTGCAGACAGGGGATCTGTATTTTCCTGTAGCACCAAGTGCCAACTAGGATGTTGATATCTCACTTCTGAAGAGCTAAAGATAATGCTAACAAACTCTGGAGAGTGAATGAGTGTCCAAGGCCAGCTAAAAGAATTACTGTTGCTTAACAAATGAAAAAAAAAGGCTCTTTCCACTAAGTTTCACAGATGTGTACTGTGTTGTATCCACTTAAGTCTGTTAAGAATCTTGTAGTCATTATGTTTCATTAATTAATTTCTGAATGTAAAACAGAATGCAGGTAGCTGAAGTTCAAACCAAAACATTTAAATATCTTATATTAGGTAAAAGAAAGAACGGAATGTGAAACAACAGGGAGTAAATTGCCGTATACTGAACCTGCACAAATCCACACAAGCAGGCCATCAGGTTTTGTTTTTAAAACGTTGTGTGCTGTGCTTGGGCAACAAACTTAGAAAAGCATGTAGCCCCTGTGTGACATGCATAACAACCTCTGTGCTCACACACCTGCCTATTTCATTGTCTTTGTCACTGTCATTGTCTGGTAATAAACTTTGTACATAAAATTCTGTGCACCTCCTTGTATATCATTAATAAAGCTATTAATAGGAAAAAAATATATTTATGCATATTTGGGAAGATTATAAAATTTCACAGTCCTGCACACTGTGTGTAGAATTCCAGTGCATTCTCGACATGATTCTAAAAGATTTTAGCTTAGATGAAGATATTTTTTTTTCAAAATGCTTTTCCATAGTGAAGTGTAACATCAGGTGCATAGCTATCTGTACAAATAATGATGCTCAGAAATAAGTATCAGGGCCTGTCATTTGTAGGAGTTCTATTTTGAAATACTCAAATGTGAGCAGGGTTAGTCTAATTCTGTCTTCAGTGAACTGGTAAAATTGTAAATGGTAAAATGGTAAAAAGTTTTTTTTAAAATTCTGCATGTAGTTTGTAATAAAAATGTCAGATCCACTAATTCCTTCAGCATTCTAGCCACCAATTAAGTGATCTTCATAAAACTTTTAGTTTACTTGGACTGCAATCTAAATCATCATAGGCCTCAGTTATGCACACTTCAGCTTTTTCTGTAGAGAATTTGAAATGTGTTTCAACCTGAAGGTCAAACTATGTTTACACTTCCCTTTAAAGATGCTTCAGGATAAATGGCATTAAGTATAGTATCAGTTACTTTAGGATTATTGTGCTGAAAACCATCAAAATACTAGGTCATTGGATGGCTAATAGTGATATCTCATAATAGCTTTCACATCCAAATCATTCCTGCCAGGTAGGAAGTCATGGAACCAAGAGCAACACAAAAAACCATTAACAAATGAGATGCAAAATCTATTACATTTCTGCAACTAAGAATTTAATAAAATAGGGTCATAAAGCATTTTACTGATATACATGGAAGGCATATAATAATACATCAGCTGCATCTTTTGAGGAAGTCAAGTCCTCAGGACTTAATTCAATCCTCATGCACTCAAAACATTATCATAGGGATTTCTGCCTGACTATTGACTTAATGATTTATTCCTCAACGTTTTCTGTAATACAGTGTATTTTAGCATATTGGGTGTAAGTGGTGAGATTTTTGTAGGGGGGGACTGTAGGAGTGATATCTCTGGGAAGTGGTCAGGGGCTGCCCTGTGCCCAGCACAGCATGGTCCAACTGGCTCTGCAGTGGACCCACCACAGGCCCACCAGCCCAACAGCCAAGTTGATAGTGCCTCTGTGGAAACATATTTAAGAAGGGGGAAAAAAACATATGGGGTGGAGAGAGGAGGAGGGAACAAAAAACAGTGAGAAACATCAGAGAGAACATCTAGGTCAGAAAAGGAGGAGGTGCTCCATGGCACAGCAGATATCCTTGCAGCCTGTGAAAGACCCCATGCTGGAGCAGATTTTCCTGAAAATAACTGCAGCCCATGGAGAGGCCACATTGGAGCGGATTTTTCTGAAGGACATGCCAGAGCAGGGCAAAAAGTGTGAGAGGGAAGGAGTGGCAGAGATGAACTGTTATGTACTGACCATACCCTCCAACTTTCCCTGCAGCAATCAGGTAGGGGTAGAGGAATCAGGAATGAAGGAGTGAAGTTGAGCCTAGGAAAGCATGAAGGAAAAGTATCTTTTAAATTTTTGTCTTTGTTTCTCACTACCTGAATATATTTTAATTGGCAGTAAACTAAATTAATTTTCCCCAAGTTGAGTCTGTTTTGCCCCTGACAGTAACTGGTAAGCAATCTCCCTGTCTTAATCTCAGCCCACAAGCTTTGTCATCCTATTTTCTCGCCCTGTCCTGCTGAGAAGGGGGAGTAAGAAAGTGGCTGGGTGGGAATTTGGCCCTTAGCCAAGGTTAACCCACTGTTCCATCTAGTTTTCATTATGAAACAGTTGATTTGAGATTATCATATAAAGTTTGAAAACATCAAGATATGCTTACTAGAAGCAGAAGAAAATGTCTCAATATTTTTAGTTACAGCCTGTGGAAAACGCTTGGTCTTTTTACAAGAAGTGTCTGAGAAATACCTGAAGGCAAGGAATACAATCCTTCTAAAATCCAAGAAATCTAAGGTCCCACTGAAGTCAATGCAGGGAGCTGAATTTCAGTGATCTGAATTGCAGCTATGGTGTCTAAGGTTGCCTAGCACTTCATGGATGTACCACAAAAAATATAAGTAGAAAAGGCCAAAATACATTACATCACAAAATATTCATTAGAAATGAAGGCTAGAACAAATAGGCAAGTATTCTGGAGGACTGATCTCTCAATGTGGTGAACAGAAAATGGTAAATTCTATTTGACAGTATTTGTTCAACTGTGTTCAATATAAGATTTTGCTTTTAGTGCAAAACTCAACATGGCATGATCAGACTCATGATCAGTTTACTCATATTAACACACTGCTTTACATCTAACCAGTTAGATCAATCTCAGTTTATAGACCTACTGACTGAAGCAATTAAAATGAACAATAAGTTTAAGGTGCTGCAACTAAAAGAACTCTTAAATTCTAGCATGTCGGCCACTCAAGTCTTTAAAGAAAAACTAGACTTAGCCAAAGTCCATATGCAAGATGTGACACATACTGTTTCTCATTGTATTTTAGTCCCTGTGGATCTCTCTACTGCCATTTAACTACTGTGAACTCAGAGACTGATGAGAATTTAGCATTTCTGGTATGTTTCTTAATCTCTGGAACAAGTCATGGTACCGTACTTCACTAGAGAGTAACAGGAATGTCTGAGAAAAACAAGAGCAGAACACAATAACTTACAATAGAGTGATTTCCAAATAGTCAACTGTATCTCTGTGATACAGGGAATTGTAAAAATGTTTAATTTCTATAAATTTAATAATTTTAATCTTAAAGTAATTGCCAGTACTTAACTGCTTGTGGGTCTGTACCTAATCATAGAACAACAGAATCATAAAATGGTTGAGGTTGGAAGGGACCTCTGGAGATCATCTAGTCCAACCTCTAAATCCAAACAAAACTTTAGATGAACATTTTTTTTAAACTGAGATATGTATTTAATTTGGCTTAGCCTTGTCTGGAAAAGAGGAGCCAGATTGCTAGTATGTAAGGCCTCTAGGTGTTCTATTATACAGCATTCTGTTATACCATTCTGACCACTCTGCTCTTGAAGAGGTTAGCAACCTCTGCAATAGCAAAGAACTTCTAACTTCTCTTTGTGGGAATGCAAAAGAAAAAAGATGCCAATATCATTAGGTGATTAAAGGAGGTTTTAAAAAAATCCCTATTGTCTCCATTATTCCTCAAAAGAAGGAAGGAGGAGTGCATAAAGAATGTAATATTGATACCATGAAATTACTTGGAATAAGGGTTAAGTTGATCTGAGAGGTTTTATTACATTTTAATAATGAAGTAATTTCACTTTTAAGATGCTATTTTGTTTGTCCTACAACTATTCAGAAAATCTCAGGAAGTTTGCCTGACAATTTCATCTGAAAAATATTTCAGAAGCTAAACTGACAAAACAGAATTTACAGTCTTCCACAGTTGTGCTGTTAATTATCTTCATTTTAATAAATGTCTGCAAACCAAAAAAAATCTTCTGCAGGTCAAATTAAACCTTTGACCTGTGATGAAATCCTTCAGTTTCTTATTTTAGCTGGGAGAAGAAAGAAATCCTTTAGTTTTAAATCTTAGCTGGGCAAAAAAAAAGATTTTATCATGAGTTGACCCAAGCAAATTCCCACTACCGTTTGCCCCAAGTTTTTTATTTCATGGCCCAATGAAAGACGGATTATTCACTCAGACTCACTTGAGAATGACCCCCATACTGCTAGAATCCCTGGTCTTCTTTCATGGTTATATCTTTGCCCCCTGAAAATTAATGCTGCCTAATTCCTGTGCACGTGAATTATTTGCAGTGCAAATTATGACTATCGTTTTTCAGGCTAAAAATCTAGCTGCTGCAGGGAAGAAGAGACTGTGAGAACATCAACATGTGGAACAAATATTTGAGCTAGATAATTTAAATGGTTCTACAACTGACTGTTAGTTTGGCTACTTACCATAAACCACAGGTGTTTCCATGGTGCAGTATTATTTGCTGTTTTCTAAGAAAACAGGACTTTCTGCTCCACAAGGGTAGGCCCCCAGGTCATCGTAGAGTTTCTGCTAAAGTTCAAAGCACGGTATGAAAGCACTGACTATCCATCAGGGCATGAACTGCTGTTACATTTACACTCTCTTGGGTGGCACAAATATTTATGTAGCTTACAGCACATGTAATTTAAATTAATTCCCACAGAAGTTAAGTAACTGTGTTTTCTTGGAAATCTATCTCGGCACAGGGTGACCTTGTTTTTACTTGGGGTTCTTCTCATGTGTCTCCATGCAATTAAAACTACTTCTCAGCTCACTTTCTCTTTTGAGTTATCTCCCTATTGATATATGCTGACTATATTGCCTTTGTCTAGTATATAAATTACTTTAGTCAGAATTTTTTTTTATTAATGCATGATATCAAGTTGGCACAATTAATGAATTATTGTATGCAGAGGTGCTTGAGTTAACTTGAGGACTGGAAGCAGTCTAGACTACAGAGACTGGGAATTCAGTTATTAATACCTAACCTAGATCATTTAAAGTTAGCTCAGAACATTTATACCACCCCACTGATAGCAGTATAGCCAGGGCAATTATTTAATAAATACCACTTTTGACCACTGAGAATCTACAAACAACTGACTGGTCATGTACTATTGTGTGGTTTCCAGTTGCTTCATCTTATACAGAAAGCAAAAATACATAAATATTTATTAATAGTACTTTTTCCATACAAGCATCAATTATATTTGCCACTGGACAATATGCAGCCATGACTGGATGGAGAAATGACCTTTGCAATCATGAGATGATTATAGCAATGTATACACATTTTGTGTTTTGCTTTAAAGATTATAGTTTAGAAAGCTAATGTTTTATAATCTGCCACACATAACCATTTCAGTAATGTACACATAAACATTTCTGTAATGTAAATCATTATTTACAAATGATATTGACTGTGGTTTCCTTATAGCCATGCTACACACAGGATGCTGTATCTTAGTTTCATGTGTAAATTGAGAAAAATGACAAGCAATTATTTTTGTGAAATGTCTCAACTGATTGGGAGATCTGGGTGTTATTACACAGGATATCTGACTTGTCTGTACAGGTTTCTATCACAAACCTAATACTAATGGCACAATGAGACTTTCTATATTTATGCTTACTTTATAGGTAGTGTCCAGTGCAGACCGTCAAAGAAATTTTCAATAGAAATTACAAACTAAGGTACTTCTCATGAATGGGACAGGGGTTTGGTCCCTTTTATCTACCTTTTGTCAGCATTTTTGGATATTTTCAAAACAGAATACTTTCAAGTTAAAGTGGGAACTGCACAGACCCTAACTCCAGTTAATGTTCAATGCCTCATTTAGTTTTGGTGATTATATTCCTAGTCTCTCTCCACCATCAATGGAGAAGGAGAGGGTATCCCTAAATTCATGTAGAGTATAAGTCAGTGCTATGAGTTGCCCTTTGGGGGAACTTGTCTCTCTCCTCCAGTTACATAGGGAACCATCAAGACTGGCTTGTGAACTTAACACACCAGAACAGAACTAATTATTTGGCAAGGTTTCTGCATTTCCCATTTAGGAATTTCATTTGATAAACTGCATGGTGAGCCAGCAAATCACAACTGTTTAAACTGCTTAAAACTGTTTTCTCTAGTGATTTTCATCTTGCCAAGCAACTAATGTGGTTTGAAGTTTTTCTATGCTCAGCCACACTGCAGTTCTGCTTAACTCTGGACATGTTCAAAATATTAGCACAGAGGGAAGAGAAAATAATAACAAAAAGGAGTCTTTAGGAGTCTTTCCTAAATTCTCCTGGGAATATTCTGGGAGGCAGTATGGGCTAGGAGCCATTCTCAAATTATAGTTTGGATAGGACAATTCTCTTTTGGAGGATGAGAAATTTAAGCAGTGTAAAGTAATGCAATAATTTTATTAGTTACACTATACTGTTACTTCTTTAAATAGTCGGTACTTATTCAATAGCATAGTGTTTCAACAGTATGCCCATACTGGTGGCCTCAAAACTACAGAATAGGTCCCAGCAATTCTTAGTTAATTGATATAGATGTGTCCTTAAAACATCCATATGAACAATAATTCTGACAGTGTAACTCAAAAACTACCTTGCAAACTTTTGTTTTAATTTTTGGTAATTATTTAATTAAAACTCATTCTATCCAAGTGCCATCTTATGGTTGAATACAGAAGTTTGTGTGTGGAATTTTGGCCCAAGCACCACTTTATTACCCCAGTTTCAGCCTACTGGAATGAGAAGTTAATGATGAAAATTATTATTAAATTATTAGGCCTTCATTTCAGGACAGTTCCAGTTCCAGATTCTGCTCAATACAGTATAATTTTACAGTAAAATGAGGAAGTGTATGATACTTTAAGAGCATTTAGAAATCTCTGAAGTAATAGTTGTAAGTCCTAATACACTGCACAAGGCAAATTTTCCCAGACTAACATACAGACAGAAATTAGTACCATATTGTACACATGTTGTATGAAGATAGTATCTTGCCAAGTAAGAAAATGTCATCCTAAAATAGAAAGCCATATTTCCTCAGGATACTGATTTAGCTTAGCTGGATTCTATAAAAGACAGAAAACTGGATAATGTAACTTCAGTCATGAGAAGTTATTAAGTGAATTGACTGTTGGAGCAGTACCTAATCCTCATTCCCTACAGCATGAGAATCTCTCAGGTCAGATTGTTTTTATAGCTCTAATTGCCTAATGCAGCTCACTTTTGGGAAGGAGGATGAACTCTGAAGAGATTAACTTGCTATGGTGCCTGTTCCATGTATTTTTGCACCATTATTTGCTTACTTGCTTCCCAAAGTCATAACACAAAGTGCTTTAGCTCCACAATTCCCTTTGAACATTTTTGTAAAAATTTTATTTCTAGTCATAGTGCTCTAGCAGTAATTTCACTATGAAGTTTTGTTTTCAAGTGTTTTAATATGGTGTTTTAATATCTAAAAGGCTTAATTAGTGACTTAACACACATGTGAAACAAGATATGACAAACAACATTTCAACATTACATTAATGATTAGACATTTATATGCTTTAGCCTGGCTACCACTACACAACAAACAGCAACATTAGCCTCAGTGGAACTATGTTCATTGTCTGAAAACCAGCCATCTGCAATTCGTGGTGCCTACAGGAATAGAGAATACAGTACCAATGCAGAGTAGCTACTGAACTAGTATACAGTTAAGAACAAAAATCTCAACTCCACTTTGAGGACACACAGTGTCACTCTTATGGCCCCCGGAAAGAGGTTTAAGGTTTAAGCAAGACATTAGGAAATTAAGTATGTCTTCTCTGCCTCATAACTGATGTTGATAGTGTGCAAAATATTGGTGCATCTTAAAGGAGTACAGAGAGCACTACCATAGCTGAGGAGTAAAAAAGGATGACGGTGTGATCACATATAATTTTATACAATTAACTGTCCCACAAAACTCAAGTTCTTGGTCAGCAAAAAGCAGGCTTTGGAGAATGGAGTATTGACCTCATTTCTGCAATAGAAGTGAGACAACGTAGGCTGGGAAAGATGCTTTTTGACCACTACTTCTCTTGCATGGGCCCACTCAAGAAAAGCCAGAATATGCCTTGAAAAGCAGTAACACTAATTATTCTTTTCTGTATCCTCCTATGATTCTACTTGAACTGATTTATTGCTTTCCTTTCTTCAACCTTATTTAGCTATTTTAGTACTGGCTCAGATCACTTTCCAGGGCTCACTGCTTTTTATATACTCCAGTACAAAAATGTAGTGTGTGATATAATCACATAAATTAGAAGAGTAATAACAATATGTGGTTCCTTCATTTATTTTGATACTAACCTGAATCAGAGGTTTAAAAATTCATAATGCATTAACACCAAGGACATACAGATTCTAATCACTGCTAATCTAACTCTTAACCAGTTAGTAAAAGTTTATAATGTGAAAACAGAAATAACTCATCCCTGAAAAAGAGAGATTAAAAATTATTTTCCTACAATATAATCTCAAAATATTTTCCTTCTTTCCGATCAGTGTCAAATGTAATAGACAGCAATTTACAGCATAAACAGATGGAAGAAGAAAATATAATAGTTTGTGCTTTGACATCATGGCAAATACCTGCACTTCTTTACAAAGTACAGGTAATTTTGCCTCCAGACCACTTATCTGATTTGCCAGTGTAAAGGAACAGAGTAAGGCAGCACTAAGACCTATTACAAAAACACCATGGTTTTGCTTTAAAAAAAAAAAAGAACATTTAATATTGCAGCTGAGGCTAGAAAGAAAACATTTTGATCTCCTGGATTTTCCTATACAAACCATTTTTCAGGGACAATTCAAAATCAAATAACAATGGCAGAAGGCAGGACATAGAATGGGCTGCCACAGAACCAGACTTGCTGTCCCAAATAAGACCCTCATTTATTGTTAGATCTTCGTGTGATAAAGGTTTTAATGTGCAATTAGGATGAATGAAGACCATTAAGTACAAAGACACCTGGATCAGTTTAGAGGTACCCAAGTTACAGGTTGGTTGAGGTTAGGGAAGTATGTGGTGAAGTATCACTATACCCTTGCCTACTTCTTACACTCTTCCCTTGGCATTTGCTGTTGACCACTGTGATTAAACAGGCTACTGGACTGGTTGGACTTTCACCTCGTACAGTTTAGATATTTTTATATCCTCAAACTTTGTCTTTTCCTCTGACAGATACTAATGTTTTATGAATATATGTCAAGAACTGGAAGTATAACCCTTTCTTTCGGTGCCTTATGATCATAATAATAGCAACATACTCAGAAGATAATGTATTACCACATCTCTCTGTTCTCCCTGAAGAGCCAAATAAAACTACTTGGCAAGAGTAGTTCTAAACCTGAATCTATGATCTCCCTCTCAGGACGAATTCCTCTTCTCAGATCGGCAGTGTGAATCTTGTTTGCAGTTTACTGCTTTATTACACATTGTGCTTCTTCTTCTCTCAGTACTGCAGGTGAAATTTCTTCTTCAGAGCCACTGTAGAATAACTGATATGGATTCACAGAACAGAACACCTAATATAGATCTAGATCAAAGCTGTGTAATAGAATAGCTAATACATGTTTGTATACCCAATACAGATTGAGAACAAATTGGAGAATTTTTGCCTTACTATTTTAAGATACAAAAAATCCCCCATAAAAATGACCTATACTTGTCTGGTAAAATTATACTTCATTTTCTTCCTAATCATCCAGATGAGAATTAGGCCACATGCAAGCAGGCATCCACTCTCTTTCTAGATACAATTCCCTTATGAAGCCCACTTTGTCCTTTTCCCCTCCCTAAAAACAAGAACTCAGTGGGATCATGTGATATTTTTAGACCAGTTGTTAACAAAATAATTGTCTCTAAAGCTGTAGCAATTTGCATTTCCCTGTGGAGAACTGGCACAAAAACTAACTAGGAATATATAAATAAGTTAACTAATTAATTGATGAAAAGAATCTCTTAGAAGCCCTCACAGAGCTTACAATGACAAAGAAGCCCTATGGACAACTGTAAGAACCTTGGGAAGTTTGACAAGCACATTAAACATACCATGTACTTGTAGTTGGAGCTACCTTACAAGGTGCTTTTATCTTTGCTCTTAATGGGATGCTGAATGGTATCCCAAGCAGATGTACTTATTAGGGCAGCTCAAGTAACTGAGTATTCATGATTTTGGTCACAGTTGGGATAATAAAGCACACCAATTACAAAATATTTGCTTAATTGCCATTGTCATACTGCTGGGATTTCTATTTAATTCCTTTGTACACAAAAGAAAAGAGGAGAAGATTTATGGCCTTTTAGGCAGTATTCAGACTATTTTCTTTGTACTTTCAATATTTTACATAAAACATATATAGGTACTTCAAGTGCAACAGTTAAGAACATTTTGCTGCAATGGTCAAATTTTCCTGATGGTCCCAGATTGTCCAAAGCACATACAACTAAGATGTGTATATAAATCTGTGATACTGATTATACATTTTGACCACACAGTTTATGAAAAAATGTAGTTTTAGTGTCTCTCCTATTACTCATTCATTTGGTATTCATTGTTTTAACACTGACCATAATGATATCCATTAGGTTTTACAATGGATGTCATTTATCCTACCATAAGAATTCCATCATAATTCAGCATAGATGGTAATATACTCATTTTGATGGATCTTTTCATTAATAATGTGGATTTGTAGCCACATTATGCAATATAATATCTGCTGTATTCAAGCATTAATTAACATCCACTTATCTTAAAGTGGTAGTCACTACCTGCCTAGAGCAAAATAAATCCCGCTTTGTAATCAAGCTTAAATTCACCATATTCTTCAGGCAAAGTGAACACATTTCAGTAAATAACCAGTGTTCTCAGTGCTTTATGAAATGCTGCAGTAGTAGTATACATGCTGTAGTATCTATGAAAACTGGGCCTTCCCAAACTAGAAAACAGGACACTTATAGCAGGCAAGAAACTCTGAAATATCATTGTCAAAGACATGGTTTACTATAGTCACTTTACACTTATTTCTGCTGTGGTTCTCCTCTACACCTCTGAGCACCACAGAACAATCTCAGGTACCTAAACAGAGAATCTGATAGATGGCTTTTCAGCTTTCTGATGGTTTTGGTATTTGAATATGAAACTAAATTTGTGTTGCAAAATTGTCAGAAGGACTTTAGTAGGTCAGATCAAAATCTGTTTACACTAGTGCCCTCTCTCTAAATATAAGAAAAATTTCATAATGTTACTAAGTAAATAATTTGTCATCTTCAACTCAGAAAGCCTTGGATATATTCAAACTAGCCAAAATTTCTATATTTGAAAAATACAGACTTTTGCTTTGTTACAGAGCAGAACATAACTACACATTCTGCATATCTTTTACGCAGGAATGGACGTAAAATATTGAATTTTAAATGGAAATAAAAAATAAACCATGCAAAATACATACAGAAAACCTACATAACAATTTAAATAAGTTTTCTTGTGTTGAAACCACTAAGAATCTTTGGAAAAAAACAGAAACATACTTTTTTATAGATTTACTGTAAGTTTTTATTTTAGCTGCATCCACAAAATTGAGACTTGCTTGTTGTAAAACATTTCATAGATCTATAGAACAACCATTCTCTAAACAGAACCTGCAGAATTTAGCCATTGAAAATACTGAAAGACAGCTTGAAAGAACTATCATGTAAAAATCTTGAGAGGGAAGCAAAAGCACTTACCTTTTGGAACATACAATATGTGATCAAAACAAATTTAGTGCTCTGTACAACGCATCTACAGATGATAGCCCAGAATTATCTTACTTCTCAAAAGCAAATATAGAAAACACTTCACAATACCGTAAAGAAAGTAGATAGAGAAGCTAAATAATGATTTACAGGAAAAGTAGTTGTGATGGGTTGACCATGGCTGGATGCCAGGTGCCCACCAAGTCGTTCTATCACTCCCCCCCCTCTTCGCTAGA
>JANZLQ010000086.1:21617016-21639336 GCA_026212715.1 Elanus axillaris | reverse complement strand
CCCCCCGCCCCGGGGGGGGGGGGGGGGGGGGGCGGAGTGAGAGGCTGTGTGGTATTTAGTTGCCGGCTGGGGTTAAACCATGACAGCAACTCTGTAAATTGTATTAACAACCATGTTTTGTCACAGATTTTCATACAGGTTTCACAGTTTGATGAGACCACTGCTGAACAGTGAATGCACTTCTACTTAATTTGAAACTGAGACTCAGTGCAGAGACAGCCAGGAGATACTCTAAGATTTGGAGAGCTCTTTCAACTCTCCCAAATCTTTCAGCTATCATTTATATCTCCTTGAATATTGCAGGCAGAGGGATGTTTTGTTTCATGGAGCTCTGGGAAGGCTTGGTAATGAATCTGATGATTTACTGATAAGGTCATCTACTTCATCACATTCATGGTGGGAATAAGAGATTTTGAGTTGCTGTATTTATTACCAAGTGTTAAAACTCTTCTACTACTGCTAGCCCCTTTTCAGTAACAAAGGAAGGAAATAGGAGTGACAGATCCACAAAGGCAGGCTGCAGTAGCTCAGAAAATCTCCATTAAGGCCAGACAGGCTCAGAAACCGTTCAAAATCTGAAACAAAGTATCTGAAACAAATTTTCTAATAGAAAACTTGAAAATGTTTGGTGGAAAAAGCCAAACCAGTATTTTAATGAAGAATTGTTAGCTAGCTCTTATAAATAAGCTAGAGGTTTATTTAAGAAAGGCTGCCTTGATCATTCCTATGTTTAAATTTATAAGTTTTAAAAATTTCATCTGACTACTTTTATTGTCTTGCATCCTTTGCGTCATACATTCATATTTTTGTTGAACAGATGATATAAATGTATAAAGCTATTTGTATTCAAATATATATGTATATGTATCATATATTTGACATAAAACAGAAGACACAGGACAGTGACAAAACTGGGGTTTTGTGCATCTACCTAAACTGAACTAATACATCATCTATGTAAGAGAGAAGTAATTTACCAGACTGCACAGCACATAAGATGAATCTCAGCAACAAAATGTAGAAAGTTCTTTCTCAAAAGGACTTTTCATCACAGCAGACTAAACAGAATTAGCTCACACATTTAAGTAATAAGACACAGCTGACCAAACAATGTCAAATTTATTTGATTAGCTTTAAAGGCATCTGTTGTTACAAATCTACTTTGTAAGTTAAAAAATGCAGTTTCAGTCCACCAGTTTTATTAGTTTAGACTGCCTAGGTTTATTAAGTTAGGAAATCTTGTTTCCATAGTTAATGACAACAGAATACTGATCTATTAGCTTCCTTTTTCATTTTACTTTTTTTACTTTTCCATCTCTTTTTTTTTTAACTTGGCAAACATTTTAAATGACTACATGTATGTATAGCTCTGTACTGTTGCATTTAATTCAAAATATGTAAGAAGAAAAAGTTCCATTATAATATGACATACTTTGATCACCTAAGCTTCAAAAAAACCTTCAAAGTAAGTGAAATATTGTACTATGTTTTTCTGGAGCATGGAAGATATGATATTGATGGAAAACTATGGATTACTATTCACTGTATTTATATCCATTAATATTGCTGCAAAGCTGCTACCCAGTTCACAGCAATGCAAACGTAAAATGTTGTAAGTTTTGCCTTCTGAACTGCACTGTAAAGTATGCACTGCAGCGAGGCACGGCTCACCAGGACACACTGCAGGAAACCTGGATCAAAGCATACCATGTAAAAGAGGAATGGATGCAGGTCGGATTGCTGTGCTGACTGGCTAGTCGCATAGGTTAAAGCCTTTCATGCAAGGGAGGACTCACTCTAGGCGACACTTCTAGAGCAGACTCTAGCTATCTTATGGATAATTGAGATATGGTTTAGGAATATATGAAGCCATTTAGCTTATACATTTTTATTTTAAAAATTGAGTCATAACCAAAATCTTCTTTCAGGACAGTAAACTGAAGTTATGTATCTCTGGCAATCTTATTTTTAAATAATAAATACACTTGAAATCCTTAACTGGGGCACAGAGGGGGAATGACCAAAAAAGCCCAGAAGAAAACTGGCAGAGGAAGTTGTTAAAACAACTGCCTTCACTGTGAAAAATTTTCCTGTCTCCAAAAACAGTTAAACTAACCCATGAACTGGTCCAGAACTGTCTAAGTATTTAATGATATTTGATACTTAAAGGTTTCAAAAGCTTGTAATAAAATAATGAAAAATATCGGTAATGTTACAGTTCTCTATCTTGTTTCTCTGAGGAAATTACCTCTAGAAAATAAATTGATAGGGCTAAGAGGGGCGAACAAATAAAGCAAACTCTTCAATTAGAAGAAGGGATTCACTTGTATCATAATACAGAGTGCCTTTGAGACTGAAAAGGCATGTAAATACCAATCAGAAATTCATCCAGCCATCTCAGGAGACAGGGGTGGTACTGCATATATTGTGGGAAATGTTAGGTACTTCTAGCAAAATATAGAATGTTCAGGCAGGCCCATTAAAAAGCCCCACAAAACCACAAAACAACCTCAAAAAAATAAGTGCAAATATATTCATTTGGGTAAAACAATCATCTGTGTCTACCCATGCATGCTATCTGCTCTCTTTGCTGTAGCTCCTGTCAATCTGAAGTTGATAGGTAACGGCCCTATGATTCAGGGAAACTGCTGAAGTGTGTACTTAGGCTTCAGTTTGAGAGATGGGTTCATTTATCATCATAATAAGCTATTACCATCGATAGGTCACAACTCATTGAAGAGACAGTCAGTCTAATTGGCTCAATTCTGTTAGCTCTGGATGTGCCTCAAGGAGACAAGCAGTGCTTTGCAGGTAATATTCAATCACCCAACAAACCACTTGTTTAATAATTCATCACAGTTCAGATTGGGGTTCTAGCCCGTGATTATCCCTTCCATATGCCAAATATCTGGTCTTAACCCTTTTGTCTCTTGGGTCCAGGAAAGCAAGAGCAAATTTGTTCTGTAGTTAGGGTAACACTTACTTCTAGAAAGTTACTGAATATTTAAAATTTCCACTGAGTCTTGCTTTCTAAAGAAATTTGTTGTAATTAGTGAAAGCCTCTCTCTGGAAAATATCTTTGCCCCATCATTCTCTCCTGCTAAAGATCAGCTTACAGTATGTAAATTTAACAGGAATGTAAAGTAATGGAGCTCCTTTTGCCTTCCAGAGATTTAACGAAGCAGTATGGATCCATTCAGAAATCTTTAGCAATCAGGTAATGAAAGATGATAGGGTAGATGAAACAGAGGGAATAGTGTACATGAGACACAGGACCTACAGGATTTAAAGGATGATTCATACTATGTTCGGATACTAGATCAAAGCATGAGTCGCTCACAATATTACAATGTTTAGAATAATGACTCTATGAAAAGACAAGTTAAAACTAAACGAATAATTCAAGCTTCTGATCACTATCGTGCTACTTTCTTGTCAGTTCCGGTTACCATTTCATTGTTCAGTTCTTCACCAGTATATCACAGCCATACTGAAAACTTCCTTTGCAACTGCTGCATTGTCAAAAGCTTTAAGTTTCTACTTCTGCCATCACTTTCAATGGTGTTGTGATGGGTTGACCCTGTCCAGCAGCCAAACCCCCACCTGCCTCTCACTCACTCCTGTCTCCCATGGGATGGGAAGAAAATACAGGGAAGGTGAAAATACTTAAAAGATCAGTGGCAAGGGTTGGAGAGAAAGCTTTGATGCTGTGCAGGCTCTGTTCAGCAAGAGCCAAAAGACTGGTGTGTTACCAACACTGTTTTAACCACAAATGCAAAGCACGGCACCACACATACAAATATGAAGACAGTTAACTCCAGCCCAAACAGACACGGTACAGATGTTAAAATACGTTCATATCAGACTATCTGATGGTCTGCCTTTCTCTGTCTTTTTCTTACTAAACAGAAACATACAAAAGTGATAATTTTTATACTTTTTTGATGACTGACTGGAAGTTCAGTAAGTATGGAATATCACCCTCTGAAAATCAGATTTTGCAAGGTGCTCACAGCATAATGGCCCTACCACTCGCCAATCATTTATGAAAAAGTCAAGAATATGTAGAAGTCACAAAATTACTCATTTAATTTTTATTATCATTACTTGTGAAACTGATTGCTTCTCCCCATAAACAAACATAAAGTAAAATAAAAAGCAGCTCTTTCTATGCACTTTGAGTGTCAGTTTGAGTCTTCTTTCACTAATGATATCTTAATTGAATTTGTACCATTTTCAACCACTGATAAACCACTATCCCTTCTATACTCCACTTAGTAATTGTGCTTTGTGTGTTAAAAATAGGCGACTCCTGCCAATATTTTGTTGTACAAATACTCAACCTTTTTGTTATTGATAACGGGTGTAAAATACCATTAACAAAGTTCATCGGATTAGGTCTCTTAGACCTATGAACTGGTTAAAAATTCACATGACACCTATACAGTGAAATATGCATCACACAAATTCACATGCATATACCTCTTAATTGCATCTGTACACAGGCGACTAGTGCTTGGATTTGGGCACCTGGGCTACACTGGTTTGTTCTTAAAACTTCTTAATGACACAAGGTAAAGTTAGTTAAGTTTAAGCACCAAAACTTAGCTTCTGAAGACAGACAAGAAGAAAAGCAATGCTAATTCCTATGTGTAAAATGGAAATAATGGAATTTATCCATCTTGTAGAGAAGCTGCTTGTCAAGAATGTTTTGAGATTGTCAGATGCTACTGAGCATGCCAGACCTCAAAACCAATATAGCACAGATTGAAAGTTCTGCAAATGGTTTGCGGAAAAGGCTGTTTCCCTTGTGCACCATCAGAAATTCTCAGTACTTTTGCCCTTCTGCATACTGCCTTTTTGATGTGGAAAGCAAAAGTTGAACACCACAAAATTACAAAAGTAAAGCTCAATGGCATCATGCAGTTCTACTAATGAGTTCAAAACTCAACAAATTCAATTACATTCTACTTCAGGTTTTTTGTAATCTATTTAAATCTATTTAAATTTAAAGTAAATTGTGGGGGAGGCAGTAAACCAAACTGAAATAGGAACTCAGTTATTCTTAAAGGGAAATATGGAAACTGAACTGAACACTGCCTCTTTGTGGATCTCATATTTTGAGAATGACCTTTCAGCAGCTCTTATGTATACCCTTTCAGTGATAGGCATAGATTCATTCATCACACTCCTGTGTAACCCAGTATGAACTAGATGTTTGGACTACAAATTCTGCCTGATGAATATAAGTGGATAAGTTGAGTAAAATTCCATTAAACCCTTTACTTCCAGGTAACCTGTGATCAGCAAGGAACTCCAAATATAATTTTCAAAGCAAACGCTTATTTGCTGAAGAACTACTTATCATGCAAAGGCATGCAAGAGGAACAACCCCCCCACCTAACCTCCCTTATAAGCTTCAGTTTTCCTTTGCAGTCTTAAGTAACCACTGTTCAATTTAGCTATCTCTAGCTTAGGAATCACCATCACCATGCTTCTTTGCATGTTGATTAGCCTTCAATACAAATTGCCAGATATATTAATTCTTTCCAAGTCAAAGACTTTTTTTCTTTTTCTTCTGCTTTGTTGGATCCTTCAGTATTTTAGTATTTGGGATCAGAGATAAGAAGAGTAAGACTTTTCAATCTGGCAAGCATATTCCCCAATTTACTTTCTTCTTCATTATTTCCTAGCACCTCTTGGTATTCTCTCTCTAGCATTCACATCCCTTCTTTTGTGAAACTACTTCACTTCCTGCTTGTTTCTCCATTTTTCAACTGCCACTATTGATTAAAACCCTTGCCTTCAAGGCAGACTTGGGTAAGCAGGTAACACAAAGAACACTTGAGATTTATGAAATAATTTCACCAAGAATAAATTTCCTCTTTTCTCTACAGTAATATAAGATGATTTTAGCATAAAGAAATTAAATGTATCATGGGATACATGAAATACTGCAGTCAGTGGACTCAGCTAGCCAGATTCTGAGCCCTGTTTCAATGCATTTCCAAGGCGCAAAGAGGCTGTAACAGTCTACTGGGCATCGTTAGCTTTCCTTGCAATCACAATAATGGCTGTACTTTTACTGTCCCAACAGGCTACCCAAACATCATTAAAACCACTAATGAGGAACAAAGTGTTCAAAATTTACTTATGTCTCGGTAGTTCTTTACAGTCATGGACAGCTGAACCCCAAATAGGAGTCCTGATACTGCTTCAATTTGTACTGGGGATCAAGCAAAATTTTGCTAGCCAGAGCTGTGAAAGTATAATCAGAGACCTACCCCTGCCTCATTTCATGGTGTCACACTGAGAGAATATTTCAGCAAAGATAAAGAATCTAAAGCCAATCATGTAATACAAATCAAGTAAACTTAAAGGAAGCATCAGTCAGCTGTGGTTCAGATCTTTAAAATGTTTTGCTCTTCACTTGTATTCCTGCTGTTTGTCTCATCCTTTCAGTATCTGAATTCGCCTATTATCTTAATTTTTAGAAGCTATAGTGAAATAAGTGCTAATAAAATAAACAGCACATTTGGCATAATTTGAAAACATCTTCATACTGTTGACTGAGTCTGATTACCATGGTGACTTAATTTCAGTCAAGGCAATTTAGATTGTGATTTAAAATAAAATTACATTATTTATATTAGTTTAAGGTTTACTTGTTAAAAATAAAAACATATCAATAAACTAAATCAGCTTTTTATCAGAAGAATGCATTCAAATATGAAAGGCAAAAGATACTGAAGTAGCTGTCTTTACAAAAGATATTTTTCTTTACGTTCAAATGAATCATTTTAATTTTCTGCTGTGTGTTGGCTGTTGACACTAAAAAAAATCTGAGGATCTGCAGCAACTGTGAATAACTTCAGGGGTGTTACACTGAATGGAGATTTCCTGCATTCTATGTGCTGCTGATGCCTGTTACTGTTTCTTTTACAAATATGGATAATGTGCATATAACGTAACTATTTCATCCCACTCAAATTTACAAGATAGTAAGAATCAATAAATGTCCATACAAAATTGGTTTTGTTATGTTATGCCTTACACTTGAGGATCACATTCCCTACTCCATCCCCAATTTACTTTTGCAAGTTTGCAGATGTTCTTTGTTCATCAAATCTTCATTCAAATCTCAGGCTGAAACTCACTTCTGTGCAGAGGATATAAAAAAGGCAAATTCATCACGAAGTACTGGACTCACCATCACTGCAGAAAAATCCTTCAAACAGTTAGCAGATACTCCAAGCACTGCCATTATGTTACTAAATGGTGGCCTGCTTAGACTTGGATAACCCATCTGCACTAGGGAACCCAATATTCTACATGAGGGTCTAAACTGTCCAGATAACCAGCTGAAAGAAAGAAGTATCTTATAAAGGCACGCAAAGGAAGATCACATCAGCCAACCTACTTTGCTTCCCTGACAATAAAAGCAATACAGACACATGCTCAAAAAAAATCAGTCTGCTGGCTAAATTGAAGACACAGCTGAGTGTTGGAATTACGTAGGCTAGGTCACTCACTGCTTTTCATGAGGCCAGTGAATTTCAAAACAAACTGATAGTAGAAAAAAGTAGCTTCCAACAACAATTTAATTTGCACCTTGTCCTTTTATACCAAAAGACGTTAGGTTAGACTGTTCTCCTTTTTGAGGCAGGTAGTAAAAGCAAGAAAGAGAGTTGTAGATCTATCTAACTCTATCATGTCCTGTGAACAAGAAAGTCTCAAGATCTGAAACAATGACAATACTAGATGAAGCTTTCTGGGTTTAGATGCATTAATAATTTAGGAGAATTGATGCTGGGAGTTCTGTTCCAGCTGATTATTGTATTATTTACGCTTCTTTATGTTTTGGGTTTCAACTCCCTCCCTCCCCTCTGGGAGCTGTAGACTGCAATTTGCTTTGTATTATTCTGCCTTTTGCATCAGAATTGCCTAAGAAATGAAAACAAATGGAAGGAAATAAACATAAAAGCCACACGGACCTAGCTTATGATTATTTTATAATTCAATATTTAATCCTATGAGGTATTCTGGGCAGTCTGCAATAGATAATATGTCACAAAACAAACTGCTCACACCATCCCAATCTTTAGCTTTCCATGGTAGAGTACTTTTAAAGGGCTGATAGATTTTTAAAGTTTGTATGTATTGACTACAGGCTTATTACAATGTCTTCACTCCTGGGCTAAAAGAAACATTGACTTCTGTCAGTCAGCAAACAGGTCACGCAGCTAATTGTAAAAGAACAGGTAAAATAAATGAAGTGACAGTGTTAAGTCAAACAAGATCCCTTTCTGTTCTGTATGCACAGACTCCACACGAAACTTTCAGCTGTTGTCTTGCTTTTAACTAGAGGTCATGGAAAGAACAATGTATCCACCATACGGCTGCTTAAGTCTATGGAGTTGACAAACATGATGTACTAGATTTTTTCCAAGAGATAACAAAGCCTTTTATTCAAGCATCTTTTGCTTTAATTTTCAATATACTCTGACTTCATGAAGGACCAAACTACATTAACTTTACTTACACTGAGTGGGATCATGCTGTACAACTAGTTCAAAGGACTCCTGTAAAACAACATTTGATGCAAGAAACTTCTCAATCTGAGTAAAATCTGTCAGCAAGCAAACTGGTTTTGAGCAGAGGTGGTTTAGTGCTTCCATCATGTTGCTTGCAGTCTGAGTAATGCCAGCATTAATATCTGCTCAAAACCCAGACAGAGGAGTTAGAGGGCATATATTATCTGTCTTCTGTAGGACTGCTGGGTGTTGAGACCTAGGAATGTTCAGAGACTTGGATTCTAGGACAGCCTCCACCTGAACGCTGAACTAACCTTTGTCTGCAGACCAAGGGCAGTGCCCTAACCATCTGAAAGAGGTGGAGTAAATCTCCATCTTCATGGTTAAACTGGCCCTTAACAGAGAAGGGGAATGTAAAATTTGCAGCAGCAGAGACAAAATAAAGCAGAGAGACTTTCTGTAAACAAAGATGGATGTTTCCTCATGGAATCTCAAGTGGCCTCAGCTGCCCCTCGTGTGTGTGTGTCGGGGGGGTTCATGTGTTTATTTAGATATGCTCCATATCATGTTTTCTTTCAGCTAATTGTAAATGGCTTCTGCTCAGCATACAAATGATCAAATTGCTTTTTGCTGAGGTGTCAAAGGAAAAGAGGCAGAGCATATCTATCATGTCAGACTTCTGAAACACCGCAGACACCTAACCCTTCCACACTGACTTTAAAGAAACAAATGTTTCATGTCAACCTGCTGAGTTTGGTATCTAATTTTTAATTAACTTTAACTTTCAGTGCTCTGATCAAATGTTATTTGAATGTAACCCATAACACTTTCAGACAAATTTATAAAATATTTTAGCATGGACACAAGTTTAAAACAAACTTATAGATCCATTGTCAAAACAATTTAAGAAACTGCTAACAAAAAACAAATGGGGTTTTCAAATACATTTCAAATTAGAATGCAATTAGAATTGATAGAAAAAGACAATTTTTCAATAACGAGAAGCTCTAACAGACTGCAAGTCCTCATGATTGCTGCAATCCTTAGTTCAAAAGGCTATGATAAGCTGCCAGGCAAGAAGGTAAACTATTTTATGATACCTACTAAAACCTTAATACTAGCTATTTTATAGCACATATTATATAGTCAGGTAAAATATCTGGCTTTTAAAAAAATTTTCTGTATTTGTACAACAAAATCTAGGTTTTGAGAGCAGTATATACATTTAGAAGACTTAAAGGATATGGTGATGTTAAAGTAATTTGTTCATATTCTTGTCCCACTCTGACATAAAGAAGAATCCTGTCCCATCTATAGCCTCTTGTTATTTATAAAGTCTCCTTAGAGACACATCAAAGACCAGTATCACATAGCCTAGTGTCACTGAGATTTAGATGAAAAAGAAAAAGCTGAAGGCTGCACACTCAGGAGCATCCTATTTATAATGCTTTTTTCATCCAGAAGAAGCATTTGGAGATGGATGTAAAACAAGCAGATAGCAAACATATGGCAATCAACACTGTGGAGGCATATGCAAAACATGCCTACTTTATATTAAAAGAATTATTTTAAATAAAGTTTTCAAGCTATATTTGAAAACTAGGAAATGCAGGATGGTTACAACCTTTTGTTACTCAATTTTATTTTGGGGAAGAGTATTTAAGAGCATAATTTTAACAATAAAAAGGAAAGGCAGTTTTCTGTGACACAGGGTTTATATATTACAATAGAAGTGTACATCTTGATATAAGATTTCCTAAATCATTCTCTAAATCATTTCCTAAGAAAAAAATTCTTAAGGAAGCTTGCCTGCTCTGAGACACAAATTATTCTACTGTAACACAGCTAGCAATCACTCTCAAGAAAGATTGTTTTTATCTAGTTTCAGCTATTTGGTTTTATCCAGTTTCAGCTATTTGGAGAAATGTTTTATTGAGTTTACAAATAAGGACTCTCAATATTCTATTCCCATTTCCTTTTCCATAGCATAAATCATATGTCCTAAGCATGTCATTATGACTATAATTTACATGATGCAACATGACAGTTAAGATGTACTGTGGTAATTTGTGAGTGCTTTCAGTATTATTGTAGTATCAAAAATTTATATGGTTCAGTTATTAAGGCAAATTGCTTCATTCATACAGAGATATCTGACAGTAACCACAAAGGACCTCCAAATTACACTGAAAAAATATCTTCCATGTTCAATTAATTTGTGCACATTCTTACCATTATTTTGCTCACTGAATAGAAGCAGAATGAAATTCTGTCTGGAAAAATATCAGTTCATATCTCAGTAAGTTCACCAGACATGGAAGGTTATAGAAGACACTCTCCCTTGCCCAGCTAAATGAGCCTGACTATCTTTAACAATTTATAGCCATGAACAGGATGCCCAATTCTTTGGAATGATGCTCTTCAGTTTCAACATGCTCACTTACCTTTTGTCATGTTGATTTTCAGCCAGTGGGAAGAAAATACATAAATAAGAGGTTGACTAGCCTGAAGAGACTACAGAGGAAAATGTGCTCAAGTGTATTAATGTTAGCATTTCTGATAAGTTTTAGCATGATTGGCATTATGGTAAATGGAAAGCTGTTTAGCTTTCTTCTCATTTAGGACTCATTCAGTCCTGAATTCTACTCTCTGGAAAAAAAAAGATTTTCATAAAGGTATCATGTATGATAGCAGAAAGTCTAGTGGTGAGAAGCCTGATAGACCACTAAAGCACCCAGGACTTTAGAAAGCAAATATGTGGTATTAACCTGCAGGGCAAGAATATGTGTGTATATGTACACATGGACACATGCAGACTTGGATAAGTACATGCATTAGAACTGGCACAGAGTTCACAGCAGCATTTTCTGAGTTCTAGGGCAGAGAGCTCCCCACACACAAGTTTCTTGCCAAACATTAAAGTTTTGTAACACACCCCCACAACATCTGATACACAACTTGCATCTCTGAAAAGCAGACGAGGGAACTGGTTTTTAAAGCTGAGGGAAAGGTGGGAAGATAACAGGACAAGCTGAACCACACACCAGCTAATTCATTCAAAAAACAATGCTGCAAACTATATAGACTTCTCTAATACCTGACAGCAGAAGCCTGAAAAGGGCTCAAGTTCAAAGATACTTAGTTAATTTTCTGTAATTAACCTCTTGCCTTCACAAGAATACTCCATATGCCTAATTTCTTTCCACTTGCAATTTTGCTGGTCAAATAGCTATCCAACTTAATCTTCCTGCAGTTCCACCCCCCTTCAAAGCCTTACTTATTTTCTCAATAAATCAAATTAGCGTTTAGGCAAGTACCATCTGCACTTACTTTGTTGCCCAAATAAGAACTGGGTGCACTCCAATAATAAGTCTGTGGCAGTACTTTTCGTGCAGCCACATTGCTGATGCTAAACTGCTGATGCCCATCAAAAATCTTTTGCTTGGGGGCAACTCTGATGAGACCCAGTAAACCAGTCAGATACCAGCCATTCATGTCTTCTATCTATAACAACAGGAGAAAAAAAAACAGAACAAAACACATTACAATGAGAATCAGGGCATCAGTCATTTCAATAGTCACAGCCTCTCATTCTTCCAGTTTTAAAAAACTGATTAGGTTTATATGATTAATAGCAGTTTAGGAACAAAGGAAACAACTAATAGCAGCAAAAATTTCTCTTCTTGTATGAGAGTGGGAGTTATAACTTCTGAGTAGTTTGAAGTAATTACAAGTATTTGCTTTCTCTGCTTCATATGGTCCAGATCGAGGAGGAAATTCTATCGTAGAAACATATACGTAAGAATATCTCCAAATATTATACAAGTTTTCAATAAATAATATCAGTCACAGAGGGTACAGAAGATGAGTTGATGAATGGATATACATTTTCTGATTGTTGTAGACAGCATAATTTATAATAATTTGTAATTCTAAAGCCTTACAAGTTCAAATATACTTTTTTTTAGAAAGCCAAAGCAAAGCTGGAAAGCACCAGAACTTGAATTTCTGAAATCCCATAACTAGAAACAAATCATCAGAGAAGAGCACATTGTTCATACAACGATGCCTTCTGGAGCCTGGATACAAGCAGAACAATAAATTTGCTGAGCCTTGTGATGGAAAATTTTCCAGATGATGGCATGTAAATGAGCACACCAGGCATATATACTTTTACTCACAAACTTCCAGCATACCAATACAGCCAAAACCAGGAGCTAGTTGACCTGGAACACATTTCCCAAACTTGATCTGCAGACATGAATATGTAGCATACATCCATTACAGTGGAATCAGTGTCTGGGCTTTGAGAACTAATTTAAAGTTTAGAGTATATTTGCAGGCTAAAGGCATTTTTCTACAGCACAAATAAGAACAGTAGATTCATCTCCCTTTCAGGCCCTCTCCTAAGAATACAGTATGCAAAAGAAATTCACTCAAAATGCACCTTGTAGGGCATCACTTTTTCTTACACAAGCTGTGTGTTGTACATTTAATGTTTCAAAATTCTTAATTATTTCAGGTCTAGAAATTTAATAATGACCTGGAAGAGAGGTTGCCCTATGGATATGTTGCATTTAACTTAGGACTGATTATGTATGCACATTCCAGGACTGTGTTTATGCACATGGCTTCATATTTGACTGCTTAACTGCACTTTTTCAGAACTTTCTTACAATGAAGAGAACAAAACTTATAAACGTTTTGTTTTGGATAAATGAAAAATATATGGGGCATAAAAGAACATGCATGATTTTATAATAAGATGCACTTTGGTGACAATAGACAGTGACAACACAGAGAAACAGAAAACCAATGAATTACACTGATATGGTATGATTTTTCTTACACTTCTGTAGGTAAGGTGAGAGTGTGTACAGATGTTTGTTTTCCCAGAGCAGAAACATTCCTCACAGCCTTTGGGATTATTTTGCTGCAGATTGAAGAAACCTGGTTTGCAACGATCACAGTTTTCTCCTTCAACATGTTCCTGGAAACGCACATTAGAATATTACTTTGGTAGTAATAGATTAGAACTCAAGATCACCAGCTTTATGCTCTGCAGGAGAGTATAAATGCAGGACTATAAAGACATTTGTAGGAAAGACTATTGTAATTTGGGAATATTAGTAGTAAATCCTCTACACAAATCCTCTACAATGGCTGCATGTAAATAGCAGGGCACAGAATTTGGACGTTACAAGATTTTAAATTTTTCTTCTACATGAATGGACATACCTGATTTCAGGGACTAATTTAATTTATCTCCTTTGCACTTAAGAGTGTCAGGGGGGAATGAAGGACACAATGGACACAATGTTGCAGACTCAACAACTGTGCTTTGTAGGTATGGCTGATAAAATCTGTGCATGCCCAACTGATGCAAAATACAGGTACCTAGTATTAGTTGTACCAATCATTCAGCATATCAGTTGTTCAGTGGTCTATCATTAATGGCTGAATTCAGGCTAAACCCAAGTATTAAAAGGGCTGCATTTCTTCTTTCTGTAACTACGTGTTTGCCAGCCGTGCAGCCAGGTCTGCAAACTCTTCCCCTGCAGAAGAGGGGGCACTAAACATATCCAACGAATTCTAAAGTTAGCATTTGGTAATTAAGTTTTTCAGGGAAATCTTATGTTGTGCATTAAGTCCTGCTACCTTATACAATAAATCAATTTGTCCTATAGTTAAAGATAAAGCTAGCTTTTCTGCAAGGAATATGTTGCAAAAGGCTTACGCTATGGTGCTGGCTTAGTAATTCAGTATTTTTCCCAAGATAGCCCAGAAAATTCTTTCCCTTTCAAAAGTGTTATATACAGTCTCTTTAATCCTGGAGACAGTGCTCTATGGTATGCACACAGGACCAAATTGTTGGCTGCTTGTCAGCAGAGAATGAACACATTATAAAAAGCCTGCCCACGCTGTGTAGTCTGTGATTGCTTGAAATACACAGCTCTGAAGTAAGTTAAGTTCACCAAAAGCCATTTGAGAGCCCTCTGGTTAGGATCTAGCAAAGATGGAAAAAGCAGGGCAAAGCATGTGGAGATATGGGGGGAAAGGATAGAGCACATGATTAAGGGGAAATAGGAACAATGAGGGGGAAGGGTTAAGGACAGGTAAAGTAGGAGATAAAATGAAAATGTAAATATGTTTTCACAACTAATTATACAGTAACAACACATGTAGCAAAATATCTTTGCTCTATCTCTATTGCTGTGCTGTATCTATCCTCCCCTTCAACAACGTCATATAGACTGTTCAACAAACCAAAAATCTCTTTAATAGAACTCATGGCTATCAGTCAATTACTTTTCACTTTAACTTCTCATTAATTTGAAGAATGGTATTTTTACATTTTCAGCAGCAATCTCAGGATTACTCAATGCATATTATTGCCATAGATATGCTGAAATCACCCAGCTACTCATGCTTCATATGAAAAATAATGTGGGCTACAACTGGGAACTCACAGGCACCCAAATGCTCTCACACACAATTCTAAGTAGAATTATGAATGCTGGTCCCAAAAGTTTCAGACCTTGCTGACATGCTTAGTGTGTGCAGAGTGGGAAGAGTAAAATAAAAAAAAGAGAGCTGCAAAGCAGAAGTATGTGTTTAAATGAAAAGTCGTCCTACTCCGCAGTCACAAGTATGGCATCAGTGAGTAAAACCTGTATAATTCTACTGAGTAGTCAGCAAATTCAGTGGATAATAGATATATAAAACTCAGACTTGGAAAGGAGATCTAACCTATCCTTCAGCCAAGGAAGCAATGTTTCTACAGCCTCATTTATTTCTCAATACTGTGTTCAGTCCAGTTTTAAAATATGCAAAAATGAGACTTTGACCATATACCTTCAGAAAGCTCTTTGAGATAATTAGTGCTAAAACAACATTTATACTTGTCCCTCACCTTTCTGTACTTTAGTTTACTCTGGCTAATGTGGTAAAGATAACAATCTAATGCCTACTTTGTTGCATTTTGCTGCTGACAATTAGAACTGTTTTTCAGCAGTCAATTTCTTTTGCAAGAGAACTATCTTTAGTAAATTTAGACCTCATCATATGTAATTGAAAGATGTGATTAAAAGAAGGGAAGTATTTTTTCCTAAGACTTGCTATTAACTTGTCCAGACATACCACTTTATTCTTCATATGGAGCATAACTAATCTGATGATTTCAGTGTACCTTTGACCATAATCTGCTTTGATTTGAATTTGAAGATTGCTAGTTAAAATAAATGTGTATGCATCTGTATCTCAGCTATCTGCAAAGGTATCATTTTTCTTCCACAAGCACTTAAAAAGGGATTAGAGGAGCAGAAAGGAAACAAAGGATTAACAGCGAGGAAAAAGTATATATTGTGTGGACTCTCTGGGGTAGGAACAGTTACCTCTGTTCCATATTTGTGTTTGATTCTACTAACAGGGCAGTTCCGCATTACACAAATACTGTCATAATAATAAGAATCATTCAGCAGTGATTATCTTGTATTTGGCATATCACACCTTCATTAAAGCTCCCTTTCAAGAAAGGATATAGCAAAAGCACCCCTTTTCTGATCTTCTAGACTTGATAGCTAAGGAATTAGAACTGTGATATGGATGGATTTTATTTCTGACAGAGAGCATGTGACTGTTACATAAAGGGAGGATAAGGTTAATTCTCTGAGTAGATTTCAGTGCTATTCAGCTGTCACACCAGAGCTTTGTGTGTGTATCCAGCATGAGCTGGTAATTTAAGTATTTTTTATACGTTCTTGTATTTAAGGACATAATGTAAGTAGTTTTAAATCCACATTTGTGACTAATTCTGTTAATTAAATGCTGGAAGGAAACTCCCACAAGTACAACACAGAAAAATTGACCCACAGTACAGTATATTGTCCTCTGGGCCTATTCATGGTCACTAACTAAACTGTGACTTACAGAGCACCACCATTTCTAAAGCATTTCTGGTAACTAGGTAATTTATAAGTGAATGCATAAGTTTTTAGAAGGGTTTTTTTTTCCCAATATAATATTAATGTATAATTTGCTAGAGGTACATGTGGAGAAAATGATTCTTACATTTTCTTCCTAGGAATTAAGATAAGGATGGATTATTATTTTTTAAAATACTTTAGAGATTTCTATACAACCATCCCAAGGCAGGAAAGAATGCTCTCAGTTTGGAACTTAGCAGGAAAAGAGGTTTATATCCCTAATGACAACTCCTAAAAGGCAAGTTTTTTGTTTTAATACATCATAAGTTCACCTCATTTTCTCTATTGAAGTCATGTTACATGTTAGTTTTAGAGCCCACAATACTTTAAACATGTAGTTTCTGATTAGATGAGGATGTGAGTTTGAAACAAATGATTCACATGCTTCTTAAGTATCCCTTCATTACAGATTTCTAAGGACTTATGTCATGGTTTAACCCCAGCTGGCAACTAAGCACCACGCAGCTGCTCACTCAGCCCCTCCCCTCTGCAGTGGGATGGGGGAGAGAATCAGGAAAGAAAAAAGTAAAACTCATGGGTTGAGATAAAGACAGTTTAATAGGACAGAAAAGGAAGGGAAAATATTACTACTACTACTACAATATACAAAACAAGCGATGCACAATACAATTGCTGACCACATGCTGACTGAGGTCCAGGCAATCCCTGAGCCGCGGTGGCCCCTGACCAACTTCCCCCAGTTTATATACTGGGCATGATGTAATATGGTATGGAATACCCCTTTGGTCAGCTGTCTTTCTGTTCCCTCCCAGTTTCCTGTGCACTCCCAGCCTCTGCTGGCAGGGCAGTAGGGGAAGCTGAAAAGTCCTTGACTTAAGATAAACACTGCTTAGCAACAACTAAAACATTAGTGTGTTATCAACATTATTCTCATCCTAAATCCAAAACACAGCACTATACCAGCTACTAAGAAATTTAAATTTATTCCAGCTGAAGCCAAGACAACTTGCATGACTTGCAGCAGGCTCCTAGGTACCTATGTTAATTACAGTGAGTACTAAGAAAATACAAGACAATCTAAGACTTTATAGGACCAAGAACAAGTGTTCTATGAGAAGTGACTAACATAGATACAACCACAGCTAGGTAGGACAGTGGGATGCTATTGTATGATAGAAATTCATTAACTGCAATCTTTCAATATCATTCGTATCTTCCTATGGCTCAGAAGAATTTGACATCCGTACCTTGCAGATGCAGGGACCTACGCAAGGGTCAACATTCACACTGCCTTTCACTGAGCAGTTGCAGGGCAGGCATTCAGGATATCCTATATGACCAAAGGCACATCTATTGCAGCTCTTTCCTGCATAGCCAGTCTTGCAGTGACAGAAACCAGGCAACATATCTATGGGAAGAGGGAGAAAACATGATACATATTTGATTTATCATTATTATTACAATCAGATACATGTGTTAGAGTGCTCAAAGCAACACCTTTGGTAGGTGTGACAGGGATATTTACTGTGGGTCAGACCATACATCTATTTAACTCAGTACCCTGGCTTGAGAAAGGCGAGAATAAAGCATGTATGAATAGAACAAGCATAGAGTGATTTCAATTCTGAGCTTCCAGAAATCTGCGTATTAGAGATCTTCTAAACTGAAACCTACCTCTACTTCCTTGCATCTAACAGTCCCTGAAAAACTTCTCTTCCATTAATTCACCCAATCACCTTTGAATATGCTTTTACTTTCAGAATACATAAAGCTCCCTAGCAGTAAGTTCCACATTTAGCCATGTGTAGTGTGAAAGGAAACAGATGTCTGTTAAATCTGTATTTATTGCCCTCTACTTCTCATACCACAGAAAACAGCAAGTAACTATTCCCTACTCACTTTCTCCATGTCATCTGTGATTTCAGTATACCTCTACCATAACCCACATAACATTTTTATTTCATCCACCAAAACCTCATAAGCCTATTCATCAATATCTCTTTATACAGAAACTGCTTTGTATGACTGAAAATCTCTATTATTCTTCCCTGCATTGTTTCCAGTTCTAATAAATTATTTAAGGAGAAGGGAGTGCATAGTGTGGACCTATACATGGTCTGATGATTTTTTCAGTTTTGCTTTTTAAACATCAGTAGTACTTCCTAAGGCGCTGTTGACCTTTTTGACTACTGCTGATCCAGCACTGAGCTGATACCTCCAGGACACAGTGCAAGGTAATTCTAAGAGCTGTTTAACAACTGGTAGTGCCTAATTCAGAAATCGCTGTAACGCTTTTCTCTGTCTTCTACTTTTCCTTTAATTGCTAAAGAAATTCATCAGTTATTTTACTACCCAGCCACTGACTGTCTTGAGATCTTTCTGAACATTCTGCAGTTCTTTCATTTTTCTATGCTGAAAGATTTTGTACTTGCTAACTTTGTCACCTTCCTACTCATACCTTTTCCAGGTTAAATATGAATATTTTCAACAGTTTGTATTGATCATCACTGTGAAAATGGTCCATTTATTCTTTTAACCAAGTACTAATCCATGAAAGAATCTTTCCTCCTTATTCTATTACACTTTCTTTCATGGTCTTTGGTGAAGGATCTTGTCAAAATTTTTTGAAAATCAAAATAAAATATTAATCAAATGAGCCTTTGTTCACATTTTCATTGAATCCTTCAAACAGATTCATAAGGCATGCTGTCCTCTACAAAAAAAATGATCTTGAGTTTTGTCCATTTTTGCCACAGTTCAAAAATGGTATAAATCATTTATTGTAGTTCTATGGATTTGCTTAGTACAGAAACCAGACCCTCTGATTTTAGTTTTCTGGAACCCTCTACCTTTTGTTCACAAATTGGATAAATGGTTTCTATTTCTGTAAACTTAATGTAAGTTTTCTAAAGTATTATAAACTGTATTTAATACTTCAAGCAACTCCATTTTTAACTACATCCAGAAGTCATGGATAAATACGATATATGCCTGATGAATTTTTATTCTTCGTTTATTGGCTTGTTCTAAACCTGACACTTCTGTTTGAGAGTTCCTCTGACTTGTCCCCATGAACAAAGACTCCCAAGTAGGAAATTTCCTGAGGTCTTCTATTCACCGATATAAAGAATAAATATAGCTTTTCTGCTGTGTCCTTTTCTTTCTTGAGATCTCCGGTTATAACTTGATTACACCTTAATCATAATTAACTCCTACTGAATTTGAATCTCTAGTGGTCCTTTTGATTCTGACTTATCTGAAGAAGTACTTCGCAGCAACATTTAAGCATTTAGCAAATTGTTCCTTAAAATATGTGTACATGCTATTAGGAGTATAACTTTCCAGAATCTGTCACAATTTATGTTCTTTTCTATTATCCTCAATTGGATATCATGTCTGCTTTTTCAGGGAACTTATTTTTTATTTTTCAAATAGATTTTCTTTTATAGCTTACTTGTGTTGCTTGAATCATTTTGAACTAGAGGAATGCATCTTCTCTGAATGTCTAATACATAGTCTATGAACCCTATGCTTACCACTAACAGTCTTGGATTGTTCATTTTGATTTTCTTTTTAAAAGGTTTCCTTGTTTTGATTAAGTTGGTTTTTAGGGAGGCCTTCTCATTCCTACAAGAATGTTGAATCTGACTGCCCTTCAAGAGGAGAGTTTTAAACCAGTTCCACGTGCATTAATCTAGAGGTGCTTCTCTTTTTATGGTTTCTCTAACTAGCTGTTTGAAGAATCAGTCACATACCGGAATTTTAAATTTTATCTGTTAATCTATACAGAGATGAAATTCAATCTGTCTTCTCTAACCTTGCAGCCTCTTTGATCTCCTGTAGCACATCATATTGACTGTCACTTTCTTGATCTGTCCTAATTATATAGAGAACTTCAGTGCATGAAATTTCTGTGTTACTTACTATCACGCAACCATGTGCTCCATGGGTTTTGATGCCTGTGTCCCAGCTGATTCTCAAATTTCTGAGTTACCCTCCTCTGAACTAGCCACCAGCGAGGCCCCAAAGCACAGCAGGCCTCAGGCTCTTTTGTAATCTGGGTCAGTGTATCCTAGCCTGACAATCTTGTTTTACAAGAGAAACTTCTGTTCCTTCCAGATGAAAATACCCTGCTGTACACCAGGGTTCAGCAGTAAAAGACACAGGCAAGTCTAACTCTTTAGAAGTGAGCCAATCTTACTTGAAAGTTTCAAGAACTCGTTCTTAGGTTCACAAGTCTCAGCAAACTCAAATTCAATTAAACATCTCAGTATGGAACAACTCCCAAATACTCATTTAAATCTATAGTCTCTCCTCCACTGCCCAGCCAGTCCATTTTTTAAGTTCCCTTCTCCTGCTCTTTCCTTCCTCTGCAGTTAAGGAAGAGAGACGAGGATTGGAAACTCCACTGTCACCAGCCCAGCAATCCCTTTTCTTATTCAGTATACACAGTAGTGGATAACCTTCAGCCCACCATCTATCAAGAGACCTCATGCTCCACAACAGAGAGAGGAAGGCATAGGGACTAATAAGTGTCATATATTCATCCAGCTCCTACGCTTGTTGATATAGTTATTCTGTATATTTTATTTGGCTCAGTGCCTTCTTTCATTTACAGCACTTGCAAGATCTAGGCTCTCATTGTATTACAGAGTATGTAAATTCCTGTCAGTGTCCCACTGGTTATCTTTGACCAGGCTTCTGTAGTGCATATGTAGTGCATATTAAGTCAGCAGCCTAATTACATTTCGATTTAGGGCAGATGTTTCAGGTCTGTCTTTTGTTGTTGTTGTAATGAACTAACATTTCAGCAGAAGCACATTTTTTGCTTTTGGTCTGTTACTTCATAGGCCTTGTTTGAATTGAGGCCTTGTTTGATGATTTGTGGAAGCCGTTATTCCCTGTTTTCTACCTGAATATTATCAGTTTCTGCCCTATCCTTGAGTGTACAGAGGCTTTGAAAGTTCATCCTAGGGGATGAGTCATCTCAAGAGATGAGTTTTATCAGTAATTTTTCTTCCAGCCTACAGTCTTTCAAAATTGCACAAAAATAAAGGCATGCAAAAGCATGCACCAGACCCTTGAAAATACTTGCAATCCCAGGACTGGCCTCTGCCATTTTCACTCCTGTTCAACAGTATATAAATTCCCAAAATTATTTCATGGAAGCCAGTGGGACTGCTTGCTGAGCAAAGTATTATGAAGCCCAAATAAAGATGAAGATGTCTGGACTTCTTTATCCTATAATTTCTGACAAAGTTTTTCAACAAAAAGAAACATCTGTCATTGGGATTATATTGCACATAAAGAGGCAATAGGGAAAAAACTTCATGGCGTGATAGCATGCAGTGAAGACTGAGTCACAAAACTCTACCAGTTTTGCAAACCTCACAGCTCTTGCAGGTGCTTAAAAGCCAAGTAAAATGGCTATTTGTTAAAATCTAGCCACTACAGCTTGAATCAAGAGTACTGACTCACTGAGAAAGCCTAATTACGGGAGTACAGAGTAGTTCTAACGTAGAGGTTCCGCCTTTGCTTCTGTATGGACAATTACAAGTGATCACAATATCAGTGATGGTCAAGTTTGCCTTTTATTAGGATGGATTGGACATAGGTGGACAAGTTCAGTTTTAAAATTATTGCCTTTCAATTACAAAACTGTCGTGGTTTCAGCCCAGCCGGTAACGAAGGACCACGCAGCTGCTCACTCACTCCCCCCGCCCCCCTCTCCGGTGGGATGGGGAGGAGAACCAGAAAGGGAAAAAAAAAAGAAAGAAACCCGAAACCTCGAGGGTTGAGATAAGGACAATTTACTGGGGCAACACAAAAAGAGAAGTTAG
>JANZLQ010000086.1:21599281-21616916 GCA_026212715.1 Elanus axillaris | reverse complement strand
CAGCTGCCCCGGCTATGCCCCCTCCCAGGTCCCTGTGAAAATTAACTCTATCCCAGCTGAACCCAGGACAAAAACCTAGAGACATTTTCATCAGTTTATTTTATCTATACCACAGTTGGCAAATATACTATGATTTATTGTAAGTTACTGGCTCTATCTTTTCTATATTCCTCATGAACATACCACATAAGGTTGCTATGAAAGAATATTTGAAAAGCATTCTTGAAGATTTAAAACTAAAAATATACTATTCAAGTTATAAAAATATTTCATTTCAGAATGCTGAGTAAAACATGTGAGGACAAAGTTACACTAGGCTGATCAAAATGGAAGCTATTCATACTTAATATACAAAAATACCACTTTTTCTCCTGAAACAATTCCTGGTCGATTATAAAGTGACTCCTTTGTGCCCCTTTCTTCTCTACCAAAATCTTATGATGACTACAGGATGCAGTCATTTAAATCCTCTTGTTCCACTTCATCAATGTACCAGTTATTATGGCATTTGCTACAATCTTCCATTTTAATTGTTGCTTACCTACAGTATTCAAGCACAGAGAGAATGTGGTTTATTTAAAGCCTCCAGGTTTATTTTCCTTGAGAACTGTTCACAGTGACTTTATATCCCCAGTGATTTTCCTTATTAACATATTTCCATTTTAGTTTAATGTTTTTAATCCTCCTGACTCATTTGCTTACCCCACATTTAAGAAGCATATTCCCATCATACAACAAGGAAACAATTTATCCTTAAACAACCAGCCAGCAAATTCTGAGATGTATTTCAGCCTACCCAGTGTGTAGTAATTCTGGTTCACAGGCAAATAGATTCCTTCAGACAGATCATGCTTTCCAGCTTTTCCTTTATGAAGGCTCCCCAGTGCTTCAAACCCAGCTACTGCCCAGGGTGAGCAGTGTACAGTAAAAAGAATTTTATCAGGGTATTGAATATAAATTTGAGGGGAAAAAAAAGGTTAGAAGTTATCTGCTTTCAGTATAGTTTTATGCTAAAACTTCTATCTGGACCTGCTTTTGATTCTAACACAAACTCTTTCATTACCACAAAAATCTTTCCTTAAAAGAAATATTAAAAAGGCTTTTTCTTTCAACTAGCATTAGTGTGTCTTTTCTGTTGAGTAAGACGTTACAGTCACAGATCTGGCCCGCCGGTCCAAACACTATAATCAAATATAGTGTGCAAGTTTTCCTAATGTGTTGGAACCTTATTTAGCACAACAAGAAGTAAATAAAAGCACATAAACAGAAAGAACAAGGAGCAAAGAACAGGAGAGAAGGAGCATTGTAGGCAGAATGGCTACAAAGCCTGGTTATGTGTAGAGCTAACTTATTTTTGTTCTTGTGGTCTTAAAACAGGTAAATAAAATAAGCTAAATATCAGAATTGTCCTCTGGCCACTGTCTAGACAGTGCAAACTGCCCACTTCTCACTGGACTTCCAAGAGTGGGCAGGAAACAGACAACTGGTTTTAGGAACAAATGCACCGACTACTTTGGGGAGGGAATTCCGCATATGATGGCTGTTACCTAAATAACAATTGTCGTGCTTGTCGTATATGAGAAGTAGTTTAAACACACAGAATAACCCCTACAGTAAGTAATTTGGAAATAGGAGATATCAAAAAGCAGTAAAGGAAAAAAGTTACTTCATGTGTTACAAACGGCAGATTCAACAGAGATTAAGAATACTCCAATGTGCTCAAAAGCAACATGCCTTTAGGCAATTGCAGCCAAATGAGTTAAATTTCAGGGAGATCAGGAGAAGCTGGTTACAGTCAAGTCAGAAAATGATGAGAGTTGTAATTCTGTGAAGGGAACAAAAGAACTCTGTGGTTCTCAGGACTGGAGGAACTGCTGAGATACGAAACTTGTTTGAATGCCTGGGGACAGATAAGCAGGACTGGCCACTTGCCAATAGAGTTAAAGGAGGCAAAACTGAGAGAGATAATCCAATTTTGGATATGTTATCTTCAAGATGGTGACACATTTCTTGATTAGAAAGACAAAGTTAAGGAACTTTAGATTAGATGGATGGAGACAGCAGAGAAAAAGCAAGAAAGGAAAGGAAGGGTCCAAACAGCTTTATTGTCTTCCTAGAGAGGTCCAGAAAAGAGGCAAGAGAAGAATTCACCAGAAGGAAAATCAGAGGATTAAAAAGGCAGAAGGACATACAGAAAGCAAGGTGTTAAAGCACAGGACCACCCAGTCAGATACAGAAAATGTAAGCAGATTTAGAAAGCAACTATGAGATGGTTTAGATCTGTTGAATGCTCAGAGGCAAGAATAAGACTTTATGAGAGCTCATAATGACACTATTACTGACAACCAAACAAAGTGGAAATATGTCTTTATCTCTTTTCTTCCCTCTTCCCATGACAGAAGAGCTGACAGCCTACTAATACTGCCTTTCAGCTGCCAGGCCACTGGAGAATGACCCACATCAGTGGCCAGCACAGAAGGTGTGAAGAGAGACTGCAGCAGTAACAGACAGGCACCGAGAGACCAAGCAGCTGCTTAACACGCAAATTGGACATTGCATTTCTTTGAATTAATCATTCTTCCACCTCAAAATCATAGTCTCAGTATTTTATAAAAGCACTGAATGTCAGTAGTGGCAAATGTTTGAATAAAAGTTGTCCTGTTTAACAGTATGAGAGGTTTCTTTGTTGTATTAAGTCTGTCATCAGTAACCTGTGCACTCTCACCCACAGATTTGGTGCAGGCAACACACAGTCTTGCTGTGCTTTTTCCAGCTTTTGGATTCATCCTCAATTCCTCTTCCATGGTCTCTGCTATCAATCCGTGTGATATATGCAGCGGGTGTCCGTGCCCAGGTGTCCTGGCAGTTGATGGGGCCACAGGGCAGCCTCTGAGGACGAGGCTGCCCCAGGCCAGACGGAGCTGGCTCCAATGGACCCACAGCAGGGCACAGCTGAGCCCCACAGCCAGATGGGTCAGAGAAGGCCAAAGGAGAAGGAGGGGGAGGACGTGCTCCAGGTGTCAGAGCAGAGATTCCCCTGCAGCACCTGGAAGAGACCATGGTGAAGCAGATATCCACACTGCGCACCATGGAGGAGCCCATGAAGGAACAAGCGGGTATTTTCTGAAAGAGCACCAATGGTGGAGCAGATTTTTTTCCTAAAGGACGGTAGCCCATGGGAAGGACCCACGCTGGAGCAGGGGAAAGCAGGAGGAGAAAGGAGTGTCAGAGAGGAAATGTTATGACCAGAACCCCCATTCCCCATCCCCCTGCACCACTTGTGGTAGAGGGGCAGGAGGCAGAGCTGGGAATGAAGGAGCCTGGGAAAAAAAAAAGGGAAGGTGGGGAATTTTTGCCTTTGTTTATCACTATCTGAATCTATTTAAATTGTCAATAAGTTAAATTAATTTCCCCCAAGTCAAGTCTGTTTTGCCCATGACAGTAACTGGTAAGCAATCTCCTGGTCTTTAACTCGACCCGTGAGCTGCTTCATCTTACTCTCTTCCCCTGTCCTACTGAGAAGGTCAGTGAAAGAGCAGCTCGGTAGGCGGATGCAGCTAGCCAAGGTCAACCCACCATATATATCACTGTGACAGTAATCAGTATCATTTTATTGAACCTATGTAATCAGTACACGGTTGTTACAGTAGATTTTACACCTCTGGGCCCTACATTTGCAGCTCTGCTATGCTGCTTTTATGTTCCATTGATCTCTATTTCAGAAAAAGATTGCTACAACATCTCTTGTCAATAGATTGTAATTAGCTCAATTAAAACACCTCTTAAGAACCAACCTTGAGTTTTGTTGTTATCTTCCTACAGAATTTTCAAAATTTTGTCAGCAGAAGAAGCAGAAAAATATGGCAAGCCATTGTTTCCAAACCACAAAGAAGCACTTTATTCTCTATTTGAAGACAGGTTTTACAGGGCTATGGTAAACAGCTTGCAGACCTACATTAATAATATAGGTGGTACATAGATATGACACATTTCAAACAGATTTTTTCTAGATTTCAAACAGAAATATACTTAGAGAGGAAAAGAGATTAAAATGTTACAGTTGTACTAGTTTTAATCTCTGCTGTAAATGCAAAAAGCTCTTCAAAGCCAAAATTCTCCAATAAATTCCATGGGGAATACTCTTCCAAATATACCAAAGTTTGCAAGCCATGAATCTGAAAGAAGCCTCAGCAAATTTGGGAATATAAAATCGCAGTTTCCAAAGAAAACTATCATAAGAATGTAGGTGGATTATTTTTTGCATGAATAAACTTTAAAAAAAAAGTGATTTCTTTTTTTTTTTAAAGAGATATCACAAATGTGTTTCAGCTTTTCTTTGACCATTGCTGAACTTAAGCTTTAACATCACTGTCTTTTAGGGATCTTACCTCCTTCTGCATGTTTCTCATCTTTGACACAGGTATCATGTAAAGACCCATTTGCATCACAGGAACATGGCTGGCATGGATCTGGGCTATCTGGCAATACCTATAAAACCAAAGATATTACAAAACAAAATATTACCTTTAATAATTGGAAACTTTTATTTACTCCTTAAACAAAAAGTAGGAGAGAACGACTTCTGTGTAAGTAGCTTGCACCTTACCAAAAATGAGATGGTTGCCAAACTTAGCCCATGCAGTCTATGCTTTAAAGTTACATTCGGGATTTTTATTTAGAAACATGTAAGTGATTTAGATACAAACATGTTTTCAACTAAAAAAACAGGAGTGAAGATAATAACAAAATTTTTTATAATTAACATTAATTTATGTAATTAAGTAGATTTTAAGCATTCACTACCTAAAGTAATATTGACAAATACTTCAGTTGTTCTGGGCAACTTGACCCAAAAAACTAACTGAAGTTTGTTAGTCAGTAACTGAACAAAAAAGTTAAGTGAAGAAAAGTGAATATTAGACAAAGGAACAATTTCCTTTTGTTCTTGAAAAGGTTACCTCAGCCAAACTTAAACCTTAGCCTAATATCACACTGGTAAAACAAAGTAAAAGTTCTCCACGAACTAGGTATATGCACATACTATAGATACACTATATACACACGTATATAAAATCCCTATTAACTGGATGATAACCTGATTCAGAGGAAAAAATCAAGCACCCTGCTGTTGAAGAGATTAGTATTCCTTTCCTCAAGTTCTAAGGCTAAACCCAGTGTATCAGGGAGAATGTAATTATTATTTGGTGATGTTTTCTGAGCTTGAGGATTGAAAACCAATCAGACTAAAGGCCATGATTTACTCAACTGAAACTATACAGAGAAAATGTCAGGAATTTAAGCACACGTTAATAGTGTAGCTGTCTAAAGCACAGCCATAGCCCATACTGGCAATACAACCTAATACAAGATTCATATTCTGCCAGCTTCAACTTAGATGAAAACACAGCCTTATATGATTAAGCACAAACAAACAATTCCTGCTGCATGGAAAATGAAAGGCATTCATGAGATACTATAGAATTTCAGTGGCTATTAATTCTACATAACGTTTAAAAAATAGAAATTACAGAATCTCTTTCTCCAATATCAAATATAGCAATATTTCTTTGATCTTTGATAACAAATCTTGGAATTTATTACTGAGGCAAAAGTTCTGTTTACAGGACCACATCCTCCTTTAAATTAAATTGAAATACTAGCTGAAGGCCCTGACCTCAAGTGCATTCCATCATATCAACACAATTCACTTTCATATTTCTGTGAACATTAACTTTACAGATTTCCAGCTGTGAAAAGCAACTGCTACACTGTCAGAATTAGAAGTTATCCTTCATAAAATGGCAGTCCAGACTGTGTCATCTCTTTTTAATAACTTAACTCCCCATCCTGATGTGATGGTTTGAACACCGAGCTTTACCATGAAGTGACAATAGAACATGTGTTTACCCCTTTAGGTCTGAAGTAACCGTCGACACAGGTCTCACAGTTTATGCCACCGGTGTGGCTTGTACAATTCACACACACTCCACCCCCAATGTATTCTCCATGGACATTCAAACTCTGATTTCTGTCTGCAACATCCTGATCATAGTAACACACCTCAGTCTTCCCATGACAGTTGCATGCTAAAAGAGAAGGAAATGTTTTAGCAAACACTTTCTGGCTGAAGATGCCACGCTGTTACTAAGGTATTAAAGAGTAGTTAACATTTTGTCATTGGTGCTGTGTACGTTGCAACCAACAGCACATCCAAGTATTAATTTGCTACTTCAGCTGTGACAATAATGTGTTCCCATTAAAATGCAGCCTGGAATTCTGCATATTGTATTTTTTTCTCGATGTTTGGTCTGGGGGAGTATGGAATTTGACAGATATAGCCTAATTATGTTCTTCCTGTTTTATTTTAGGGTCTTTTTTCTGTTTAAATTGATAGTCCAGAAACCTTTTGGTGGTTGCACACACATATGGTTTATGAAAGAGTATGCTAATTTAAAATACATGAGGAATTATAAGGAAAGCAGCAGAATAGTATAAGTAAATTAACATAATTTCCATGAAAGCTGAAAGACTTCCTAAAACCACCTGATTTGCACATATGTATTTAAGAACTGGGTCCGAAAAAAGAGATTCCCAGCCTTAAAACTTCTTCAGAAGTTCAAATTTGAACTCTTAGGCTTCAGGTCCACATGCAGCAGAGCTAATCTAATAATCTGTTGCTGTGAAAATGAGGTAGCTCTGTTTCTCCCTTCACCTATGGTATTAAAACATGCATTTCCACATAAAGAGAAATGCAAAGCTAGTCAACATTGTAGGGAGTCATTCTCCTCATATCTGAACCAGAACGCAGGGAGCTGTTTCCACCACGAAAGTACAACAATTCACTGAGGGTTGAATAGGGTGTAAGAAGTGTCTCTTAAAAATCAAATGTACCCTGATTTCATTCCAGAATGCATTCCCAGTGCAGATACAGTCCCTACTGAAACAAACACCTCTGTGATCAAAGTTTACAGGACACAAATAAGCAATTACTACTTTTAATATGGGCATATCTTTTTCTTTTTATTTATTTTTAAGCACTCCTTAAAACTATGGCTGCAATCCTACAATTGAATAAAAACTTACATGTAATGGAGCACTAGATTTTATTATGTTCAGAAATGTAAGTGGTATGTCACCTTTGGTAGTAAGATGTTAAAGTTCATTTATAACTATCCTTACTACAGTAAATCTGAAAATGGTATTCCCACCCTGTGGGAAGATGATATTCCAAGGTATGTTTTCATTCCATGTTAGAAAACTAGATATATTGATTTTTCCATTTAAAAAATCAGAAACTCAAATTGCATTTTGATCATGTAAAAATATTTTGGTTTAGCAAGGCAGAAAATTATAATATACAAAAGTGTAATTTATACAAAATTTATGCTGTTAAAGTTTAATATCTCTAAAATCTCTAAAAAAAGATTTTTTACTTATCAGGATACAGTCTTGTTATCTTATCAACACAAAACCACCACCATTATAAAAATTAAATAATTCAAAATGATTTTTTTATACAGTATTCCACCAATATCAGCACATTACACTATGATATTCTGAGTTTAATAACACAACTGATCTACATGTAATTGTTCTGCTAAATTTATTGAGGCAGCCTAAGTAAGTGAACAATAACTGATTCATAAATAAATGTGGTTAAGAAATAAATTTAATTGCAAAATCATGTAGGATGTCATTTCAGTTCTCCCCAGCAATTGCAATAAACCTCTTCTGTACTGCTTTCAACTTACGTTCACATTCATGCTTAACCAGGAAAGTGCCGGCATGCCAAGGCTTTTGATTGAAACCAGGACAACACCGATCACATGTCTCTCCGCATGTGTTATGTTCACACTGACAGACGGATTTCTAATTTAAAAGAAAAACAAATATTTACACAATGTGATGATTTGAAGAATCTGTCCATGTACATAATCTGCATTCCAGTTCAAATTATGAAAACATTAAGAATGGCTATACTCTGTAATTCCTCTGTTTATTCATTTTTATTCATTTATGTGCCCTGCATTCCTCAAGTGAGAGAGAAAAAAGTGTGTTTAATTTCTATAGCTCTGTTTTAAGAAAGCAGCCATGATGCAAAGGAAGATAGTTGGTCAGAGAGTCTAAGGAGAATCTAAAAATGTAGGACAATATAATTCCAACTGGCTGAAGAAACGAGGATGGGAGAATGAAACACATTATAGGAAAACTGATCTGATAGCTAGTTTACACTAGAAGGAGGGAGCCATTCCCCACCCTTCCCTTAGATGCAGTAATCCTGCGGCTGCAGAGCGAAATCAATTCTGTTGGCTGGTCCAATAAAAACTGCCTTTAATTTAACTTTAGCATTATTTTTCTACTGGATGAGTCAGCTCATCGTGTAACCTTCTAACTGCCTAACTAATTCTCTGTGACAGATAGCAGGAGTTTTTAAACTAATAAGAGATGAGAGCAGGACCAGCCTTTCAGTCACTTTTCAGTTCCTTAGCAGACCACCTTAGTGCCAGCTTAGTCCTAGCATGAAAATATTGCTGTAGGGAACACCCAAACTCTCTGAGCCACAGAAGCAGCTTGGAAAAGATGAAAGAAACTGTAGTTTGGAGAAATGAGGAGTAAAAACTGCCTTCCCAATAGTTATTCAGTGGAGACGATTCTTTGTGGTCCTTGTGAAGCCACTCAAGGTCAAAGCAGCAAGCTAACCTGGAGTAATTCTGTGGCTCACAGGACAAAGCATAAATCTTGCAAAACAAGGTTAAGGAATGCTTCAGAAAAGCAAGGCAGTAAATTCAAGCAAGTTTATTCTTTGTAATGCTAGGGCAAAGATTCATTGTGCTAACAACTACAGTCATGATGTTTATAAGCCAAAGCCCACCTATTTTGATATGGCTCAGTCTAAAGAGCGTCCCTAGACAGCTAAACCAAATACTCCAAACAAATCTCTTCTGGCTTGAGCAGTTCCCTTATGCTATTTTTTTATACTGATCAGACAACAAATACATATTTGTCATCCTGCAAAACAAGGCACCACACTTGCCAAAATGCCTTTATTTTATCTAGCAGCCAAACTATCTGAAGTTTGTATTAATCATTACTTTCTGAGGTAGGCCCAATTCTAACAGATGGCACTGAGACAATGCTGCAGTTTGATAACTAAGGCCACCTGAAACAATAGTTCAACACTTGCTATACACATCATTACAGAAAAGTCTTAGAAGGATTAAACCAAGGAGTTTGTAAAATTTTTACAAGGAACCATGGAAACTGCTTAGATTTGTAAATGCATTCTCCGTAAGATTTCTTCCAGTTTGTTTTTTTTTTTAATCAGTTCTTACACAATGGCTTAATGTCATATACAGACAAGATCTGTTAAATCCTACAAAGCTCCTATTTAAGTGAATAGTATATGAAGAGTTCCCACATTGTGGCACATTAGTAATACTAGTAGATAGGAAATTCTGTATTAATGATAATGTGTGCATAGATCTGGACCATCAGTAACAAATTATATTTCTATATTTCACTTGTATTGCTTATGCATTTATTAATGGCGCCAAAAGAAAGCTACAAGTTGGAAGACATTATAAACAGCTCATGATTTTCTAGAATAGCTTGACTGATCACTCAATATTTCCTGCATAGTAAATGCACCATTATAGAGCCATCATTTGTTTGCAAGTATTGATGAAATACTTGACAGTCATTTAGGAAACACCTTAATTAATATCAACAAGAAAAAGAAAGACTGACTGTAGTGTTTATTTCTACAGCTATGTAACATAACCCAAATTTCTGCTGTTCCTAGGAAACTTTCAGTATGGACTGAATTATCTGAAACTTATTCTTTTATTTCAGAGGAAGTCTCTGCTGCCATTGTAAGAATTTTTATTATTCTGGTTGCCAGCACTGTTTCATCCTGGCACTGCTTCTGACTGTTCTCCTAGGTTAAGAGCAGACATAAATTCACAGAACTCTGAGGCATATCAAGATTTTTTTCTCATGTTCCATCCTACAAATGAGACATATTAAAAAAAAAAAAAGAAAGAAAAATACATACGTTGGTCGCTGGATCCAGTGGACAAGCCTTTGCATGGCCTGAACATATACACATGCCTCCAACAGAGATATCTTTTATAGAATAGTAATACTGTAAGACAAAACAGAAATTGAATTGCTAAGTGGATTGTAAAATGCAGGTGCCAAACTGCAGAATTCATTTCTGGTGACAAAACTGTCAGGTCCTGTTTTACTTCTTTTTTGATCTATTACAAATATAGCAGACAGTATAATCCAAGCTGCATCTTGATCAACAGATTCAAGCTTACTGAAAGAACGGGTATACATTGGCACAGTTCCATTTGTTTGAAGTCACAAGAGCCATGTCAATTTATACACAGCATACACCAAACACAAGAATAGGAAAAGGCTATATGTACACCAGATAATGAAAAGCCAAATGCTACAGAACTTTTTCCCTTCAGAAAACATGAAAAAGGCATGACAATGGAGAGAAGAGAAAATCTAGAAGAAAAACTAAGAAAAATCTTTGTTCACCTTAGCTGGGTCTTACTTGGGCATTCACTGGACTGTAGAAAGAACTTTTTTTCACTGTTGGCTTTTTGAATGACTATGGAATAGTCTTCATGACTGGGATGTAAATAATTTTTGACCTGTTGCTCTGCCATTTGACCATTTCTAACTTTTCTTTGGTGGGGATTAATAGCCCTAACCAGAAAGAAGGATGGAAAGATAATCATCTATTATGACATCTGTGAAAAGTGAATCTCACATGCCATCTTGTCCATTTTCATCTGTTTTGGCGAGGGTCCTGTAACATCCTAACAATTGGCTAATCAGAACAAATATGCTATTTGCAACTTCTGCTGTTTCTGTGTTCAACCTCTTTTTCAGATCATTAATAAATACATCAAAGAAAATGTGAACTCATATAACTCAGTTAACCTTCTACCACACAGAAAATGTATTATTTGTGGCTACCCTGTTTTGTGGAATAATAGCTTGTCTAATGTCTTCTATAGGGAAAGCCAGACAAGGATGGAAATTTTCAGTTGCTCCTTGCTCCTTTGAGGACAGCCTCATGGAGAGATGCCATACAGAAGCTATTGTTCTTTGTTGGTTTGAGAAACCCGTGGATCATCCTGCACTAGGTTTTCATGAGTGTACAGTGATTTTTAAAGTGTGAATTGAATTTTGTATTTCTGTTCACCTAGAATCACATTATTAAATGTGCACTCCTATGTAAACATACGCTTTCCATTATTAGTGAAGCTGCAATAACTGCACTCAGCTGGAAGGGTTTCTGAGTTTGTAATATAAAACAGAATGGCTTATTCCAAACTTTCAGAAATAGCCAGCCATCTGTGGATTCAGAGGAAGAAACAAAAAACAGAAATGGGGAACAGAAGAAGCAAATTTTCTTTGCAGTTATCCACAAATAATAAATGATATTAACTAAAGCCAAGAATAACAATACTCCCCCTTCATAACAGGACTTACTATAGTGGTACCCTAAACTTTCCAAAAGAAAAATAAGATGACCAACAGAAAGAGGAAGTCAGCACGAAGGAAAAATGTGGAAAGCTATACATCCCCCAAAACAGCTTTTAAGAATGCTTAGTAGAGAAATCAGAGGGAAAAATAGAATAATGCACAACATTTGAGCAGAAGGAAAACAGGGAGATGTGGCATAGGAAGAAAGTACAGATTGCACAGAGATGAGATAGGGGTGTGCACACACAAGGAACAGTGGAGAAGACCCCAGGGTATGGTATGAATTTGAGTGCTGCATCCATTCTTTTAAGATAAAACACATTGTAAATATTTTACTGTTAGCAACAACCATTTAATAATGCTAAAAGTGTTGCATTCAGGCCTACTAGTACTTATAGTACCACTAGCAGAAATTCTACTCAAAGTGTTCAAGGAATGTTAAAGGTAGCAAAGGACTGAGCAGCAGAAGAGGCAAGAGGACATTATCTAACAGCAACCACTTGCCAATTACCTGCATCCAAGTGTTTGCAGCCAAAGGAGCTGTGTGCTTATGTTAATAAGCATGCTATATACGTTAATAACACCATTAAGCAGAAAAGATAAAATTGTTACTTCTGCTATAGAGAAGTTAACAAAATACCATGAAGAGGGAATTCACTAACACCAGGATTTTGGCAGATAACAACAGGTAGTCATCATCTCCCAAAATTTCCTATGGTAAACAAAGGCACGTACAGCATTTACAAGTTTAAGAGAACTTCTACACATGCATTTCTACTGTCTTGCCAGAACTTACCCTCCTTGTAACAATGGGATCAATTTCAGTTGGATCTTTGTGTGCGAACATCATTAAATCAGCATTTAGTGTCCGTATCCTCTGAAACCTCAAGCGAATAAAACGAGCAGAGGTGAATTCTATTAATACGCGTGAAGGATCATCAGCACTAGGCCGTCCATTAATTAGAGAAGTGTGAATCTGAAGAGAGAATTATTAAAGCAATAAGGAATTAGATGACAGCAATGCTGCCATGATTATGCCAACAAATATTACAGGCACTGTGTGAATGCCTTTGTAAATGTAAAATACCTTGTTTCTTTAGAAAGCACATTTCCCCCTCCAAAATATTCCATGTACCCAGAGGCCCCACTTATGGAGAGGCTTTACAGTAAAAAACATTTTGAGCAAAGGAAAGTCATCAGCTACACAAAGACTGTCGCACAAACTGCACTTGTGTACCAAGGCCCTACAATATTGTCCATGCCATGGGCAACTCATTTCTCTTCCTCTAGTCTAAGATACATATTTTTCAAGTTAAAGAACATCCAAAGTGCTCAGAAATTTTCACTTAAAGAATGGATACTTGGAATAGGACTCAGAATTCAACAGGGGTCAGTGTGCACCTCTTAGAGCAGTCATCATCAAAAGACTTTTGAACTAGGTGTTTTCTAAAGCCAAGATAAGGTAACTTTTGAAATACTGAAAACTACAACAGCTAGATGAGACAAAATAAGTATTCGTAAGCATCTCCCCTTTCCCACTGTCTCTTTACACAATACATAATTTCCTTTGAATCTTGTTCTCAGCAAGTTGAAGCAATCTCCTGGTTTGCAACTGTTTTCACCTGGTCCCCCAGGAAAGTCTTTTTCACTTCTGAGAACTCTGTTCAGCATTTAAAGACGCTACCAATCTCTGCTTACACTGTGGTTTCTGTAAAGATTACCCCCCTTTCTTTCCCTGCCCTATCCTAATGTCTAGAAATCTTCTAGGCAAGTGTTTCATAAAGAAACTCTGACCCCAATTGCAGTATCAAGGGCAATGCAACAAAAATAAGGAATCTTCTTCCCCTCCTGTCTTTTTAACTGATCATGGCATACATTAGCTGTGAATCAACCAAATAAAACAGATGGGTTGCTACACAATTGTTCTTGGAAAAGGCCTACAAGAAGAAGAATGTCAGGTATAGCAAAATATTGTCAATGAGCACCTAGGGGGAAGGAGGAAAGAAACCATTAATTTTCCTGTATTCTGAAGTGTTAAATTTTAATTGGGGTATTTTTATTATAGGCTGATACGATGAAAGAATGTGCAGATGCTAAGCTAAATGTGCAGAAGATTAGAAGGAATAAGAGAATTATTTATTCTTTGCAATGAACATGTTATGCACCTTACCTCAGTGCTCTGAGTGAGAGGTCAGGCCATGCAGCCATTTTTTCTATCATCTAACATGATCATATTACCACTGTTTTAGGCAAACAGCTGCACTTGGAATGCCAGCTGGCACTCACTCAGCAGTGGTTGCCTCACACTGAGGAAAGAGACAGCAAATCTACTGCTCCCAGCAAAGCAGCAGGTCTTCCTTTCCTGGAGTATTTTCAAGTGCTGGATATAAGGCTTATTGAACAACTGCTGTCTTGGACTGGCAATGTGATACTATTAACTTGCTTATTTTCACTACCAACAGGGAAACCCTAAACCTCATCACATCCAGCATCCTGCTCTACTGTATCCACAGGTACACAAAATCACTGGAAGCCTCTCTGCCAGGAGCAACTGTCAGTCATATCTTGCCTAAGTATGAATCAGCACCTCTAGGCTTCTGCCATGTTATCTCCAGGAACAGATGATATTGCTACATCCTCCTGAGATCATAATAACACTCTCACTTCGATCTCAGACTCAATTTTGCTCCTGACTACAAGTAATTAAATTAAAGGAGACAGCCAGCTGGAAATGAACAGAATCCAATGCTATGAAAAAGACAGGGTACAAAAAAAAGATTATAAGAAAAAACCCAGAGGAAGCAAGGAGGAGCTCCTGAATGAAAAACATCTGGCTACAAGCAGGACAAAACAACATGACCAGAGAGAGCAAACTGCTCAAGTCCCTGGTGAAAAAAGAGAGAGGAGAACATGTGTGGAGAGTTAACTTCAAAAGAAGCCTGGAGATGGTGGCAATAGGCCCAATGGAAAATGATAGACATTTCCAAAAGAATCAAGATTTTAGGAAGAACACACACCTAAAGACTTCTCTGCATAATATTTACCTATGAGTAAGGAAATAAATTTGAGTAATTTTTCACATCGTCACCTCCTTCCTTTAAACAGGATCCAAGAAATTTCTTTCCTATGGGCATCAAACATGGATGGGCTATGGTTTAAAGCAGTAGAATACTAAAGACTGAACTTTGATATTCCAGAGATAAAGCAGAAATATATCTAAAGTAGTGCTGAAAACATCCCCCGCTCACCCTGAAACAGCAACAGCACCATGGCTATAAGCAGCATGGCAGTCTGACTATGTCATCAAAAAGACAAAAAATTAAGCTTTTGGGGCTGAGGGGAGAAAGATGCAGGTAAAAGCCCATGTATCAGAATAAGCAAGTGCCCACAGAGAGTTAGAAGTATGAATCACAGACACAGATTAAACCCAAATGACACAGCTGACAAATAGCAGTCATATCTTTTGATTTGTGTTTTTTAAAAAAGAACAAATTTAGTCTTAAGACACCAATGTGAAAAAACTCCACCACTCTGGAGTGGTAGTTTTACAGAATTAAAATGTAAATTAACAAAATAAAACAAGAGGCATCCTTTTCAGAATAGCCTCTTTTTTTTAAAAGGTTTCATGGATCTATCTGCCAGCAGCATATCTCTTTGTCAAGGCTAAACCAGTAGATATGATGAATTCCATTTATATTGTCTTTCCTGCTTGTGTTTAAATGTTTCATAATTTCATTTTAAAACAACAAACAAATAATTTCCCATAATTACTGAAATGCAGCTATGTCCTGAGTGAAAAGTGGTACCTGTTCAAATATACACCAAAATGACACTGAGATTAGGAAATTAACACTAGATAGTTTTATTGAAATGAATCTGAAGAGAAAATTTTACACAGGCAAAATTAATTACTCTAAATTATTTCTCCTCCTCTCAACATCTGTGATGAAATCATTCATTTCTCCCTAGAAACATTTAGAATCAACTTGAAGAGCATCCAAGTAAGTTGTTCCTACTCCTTGAAAAGAAAATAAGGGAGAAACTAAGAGTTCTTTGGGAACATCTGTATTAATCAGGAATAAACAGTAAGAATTTTAAATAACTTTTTTAAAAGAAGTTTAAGTAGAAATCAGAATATTTTCAATATGGCTCTCACAATGAGACATCACTGTGTTTTTCCAAAGTACACTCTCTCTTTTCATCTTCCTCCAGAATCTTGCACCTACTTGTAAGACACAGTTCACATGATAGCACATTTTCAGTCAAGACACTAACATGGGCCCTGCCCTGCAAATATTTTTGAATTAGATCTGAAATCTGTTCCAGCGCATACAGTCCTCAATATCTGTCTGCCATTATGCCATCCAAGATCATCATAGTACTTCATATATAGCTCTGAGTCCTGCAAAGACTAGCCCCATCTTCACACAGGCAACTAAGGCACTGATGTCCTGCACTAGCTGTATGCCTACTGCAGTATGAGCCACACTGGAGTTCTACAGCAGAGGTAAGATCCAAAGCTGAGTCCACCAGTAAAATATTAATAATTTAATCCATCCATTGGGCTGCTACAGTTTGGATAATCCAAGTTCCCATGAGGGAACAGTCTCAAATTTTGCTCAGGTTTTATGGACAACTTTTATTTACCAATTCCAAGATTGAGGCAATCACCATTTTGGATTCCAAATGAAACCTGTGTAGATTTCAACCCTAGAAAATTTTTCCATTACATGGAATTTTTCCAGGATTATATTCCAACAAATGGGATCTTTGGGGAAAACGAGCATTCCCTTACAAAACATCTAAATGTTAACACTATGAAAACCGAATTCTCATTTTGTAAAATAATTTTGAAGGGTATCTGATCTGTCAACCAGTTCAATAGTCAGAACTATTCAAGCAAAAGGGTATGATGACCTTTTCCAGTAGCTGCATTAGCAGCTGTATGTTTAAAAAGTTTTTATCACAGAATCACAGAAAGGTTGAGGCTGAGGTTGGAAGGGACCTCCAGAGGTCATCTGATCCAGCCCCCTGCTCAAGCAGGGCCAGCTAAAGCCAGTTGCCCCAGACCATGTCCAGACAGCTTTTGAATATCTCCAAGGATGGAGACTCCACAATCTCCCTGGGCAACCTGTGAAAAAATGCTTCCTGATGGAAATCTCCCGTGTTTGTTTGTTCCTATTGCCTCTTGTTCTGTCACTAGGTACTACTGAAAAGAGCCTAGTTCAATCTTATTTGCACCCTCCTTTCAGGAATTTATACACATTCATGAGATCCCCCGAGCCTCCTCTTCTCCAGGCTGACCAGTCTCAGCTCTCTCAGCCTTTCCTCATAGAAGAGATGCTCTAGTCCCTTCATCAGCTTTGTGGCATCGCTGGGGTCTCTCCAGTATGTCCATGTCTGTCTTGTACTGAGGAGGCCAGAACTGGACCCAGTACTCCAGGTATGGCCTCACAAGTGCTGAATAGAGGGGAAGGATCACCTCCCTTGACCTGCTGGCAATACGTTGTCTCATGTTGCCCAGGGTACCATTAACGTTTTTGCCACAGGTGCACATTGCTGGCTCATGTTCAACTTCGTGTCCACCAGGACCATTGAATCATTTTCTGCCAAGCTGCTTTCCAGCTGGATGGCCCCCAGCATATGCTGGTGCATGGGGTTGTTCCTTTGCAGGTGCAGGATTTTGCACATCTCCTTGTTGAACTTCATGAGGTTCCTATCAGCCCATTTCTCCAGTCTGTAGAGTTCCTCTGGATGCCAGCATGATCCTATAGCATTATCAGCCACTCCTCCCAGTTTGGTGTCATCAGCAAACTTGCTGAGGGTACACTCTGCCCCATCATCCAAACCATGAATGAAGATGGTAAACAGGACTGGGCCCAGTAGTACATATTCAAGTTAGTTAAGTGACCAAGTTAACTATCTATCTATTTGGTTTGGAACCAAAACTTCTAACAGGTACTGAAAAAGTGCATACCTGTCGTGGTTTCAGCCCAGCCGGTAACAAAGGACCACGCAGCCGTTCGCTCACTCCCCCCGCCCCCTCCGGGGGGATGGGGAGGAGAACCAGAAAGGGAAAAAAAAAGAAAGAAACCCGAAACCTCGAGGGTTGAGATAAGGACAATTT